>QXTE01000380.1:14574-257597 GCA_003942145.1 Platysternon megacephalum
GCAGCTGTATGGCCTAGCGGCCGGAGTCGACGGAGATACCCCTCCGGGCGCAGCTGTATGGCCTAGCGGCCGGAGTCGACGGAGATACCCCTCCGGGGGCAGCTGTATGGCCTAGCGGCCGGAGTCCACGGAGATACCCCTCCGGGCGCAGCTGTATGGCCTAGCGGCCGGAGTCGACGGAGATACCCCTCCGGGCGCAGCTGTATGGCCTAGCGGCCGGAGTCCATGGAGATACCCCTCCGGGCGCAGCTGTATGGCCTAGCGGCCGGAGTCGACGGAGATACCCCTCCGGGGGCAGCTGTATGGCCTAGCGGCCGGAGTCCATGGAGATACCCCTCCGGGCGCAGCTGTATGGCCTAGCGGCCGGAGTCCACGGAGATGCCGCTCCGGGCGCAGCTGTATGGCCTAGCGGCCGGAGTCGACGGAGATGCCCCTGGAGTCATCAGTTTATCCATAAACAAATCTAGTGTCTCCCTTGAACTATTGTTGTTTCACTACAAAACCCCCTACCCACGCTCAATAAGTGTGCTGATGCCTGGATCCAAACTCTGCATCAGTTCCACTGGGACTCCGTATTCTCCTGACTGATCGTGCTGGGGGCTCTGCCTGTCTCCAGCACTCAAGACCCTGGGCTATCACCTTCACCTGGGAACCCCGACCAGTTCAAGCCTCATGGAGTGGTGAGAACCCAGCTCTCTCTCTCTCTGTTTTCTTTTCTACCTCAGGTATAACCTTTTAACCCTGACTTGTTTGATNGGAGAGCCCCATCTCCACTGTGTGCAGTTTGGCGGGGCCCGTGAAGGAGGGTGTGGTGGGGGTGCTGCCAGGCGTGAGAGAGGGCCTGCCCCAGGAAGAGTTTTCCCTCCCTCATGCCATCCCACCACTACCTCCCCAAGTCCCCGTGCCATCGCCCTTGCCCCCCGGCCCGATCCCTGCTAGCCAGCACACAGATGACACCATGGAGGGCTGGGTCCTTGTACAGGGGAAGCAGGGCAAACAGAAGCCTCGGGCACAGCTCCTCCCCTGATACCAGTCAGCTCTGTGTTCTTGGGGAACCAGGGCGCAGTATCCAGCCTGTCTGACTCATGAAGGACCCCCCCCCCCCCCCCCAGCCTCTGCTAGAACCAAAACCGATCAGAGGAAAGACTTGCAGAGAGCAATGAAAAGGCCGTGGGAGACACCTAAACCCCTCCTGACAAGGGTGATAGGATTAAGGCAACTCCCCTAGCCTCATCCACATCAAAGATGGAACAGGGAGGCATCTCCATTAGCATACAAAATGGAGAACAGAGATTCCAAGGCAAGAACCGCACTGAACTCTGGGACCAGAAAAGCAGGGAAGCACTGCATCATGGGGGATCTCTGCTCCAGATGTTAATGAACCTACGCCTGAACACACCCAGCTCAGCAGTTATCAGACCAATTCTAGTAAGGAATCCTTGATTGATATCCAAAATACTGAAGCAGCCTAATTGCATTGTGAGCTCCCTGGAAGAAAACACCACCCATAGCCAGGAGTGATCAGCTCCTATTGTCTAGACTAAAGAAAACCCTGGAGTCATCAGTTTATCCATAAACAAATCTAGTGTCTCCCTTGAACCATTGTTGTTTCACTACAAAACCCCCTACCCACGCTCAATAAGTGCTCTGATGCCTGGATCCAAACTCTGCATCAGTTCCACTGGGACTTCATCTTCTCCTGACTGATCGTGCTGGGGGCTCTGCCTGTCTCCAGCACTCAGGACCCTGGGCTATCACCTTCACCTGGGAACCCCGACCAGTTCAAGCCTCACGGAGTGGTGAGAACCCAGCTCTCGCTCTCTCTCTGTTTTCTTTTCTACCTCAGGTATAACCTTTTAACCCTGACTTGTTTGATCAGGTTTAGTTTTCTATATATGACTTTTGTAATCTTTAATAATGTAACTGTTATGTTGGTTTAGGCTCCTTGTGTGGTTATCACTATTACTCAATAAATAACTTTTATGGTTAAGCTGGTTGCTTCCCTCCCTCTCTCTCTCTCTCTCTCTGAACGTTACTCTTTTGAGTTTTTGGCTTCCCCATTTACTCTGCAGCAACGCTTCTCTTTCCTAAGCTAAAGATCCCTGTAGCACCCAAAAATACTGTGGGGTTTGCTCATCAAGTGGGTTACTGCCAGAACAACTGAGACGTGAAAGTGGGGATAGGGACGTGCTGAACCTGGGACATACGAGGGTGGCAGCTTAGAAGTGCTGCTCGACCCAGACTACTGAGTCCAGGGGCACATAAGGGTGGCAGCCTGGAAGTGCTGTTCAACCCAGCCTGCTCAGGCGTACTCTATTCCGGTGCAGTGCCTGTGGTATATAAGGGTGGCAGCGTGGAAATCCTGCTTGACCCAGCCCACTGAGTCCAGGGACATATAAGGGGTCAGCTTGAGAGTGCTGATTGTGTGTGTGTGTGTGTGTGTATCTGATTCTGGGGCTGGAGGAACCCAGCCCTGGGGAACCTAGCTCCTGTAGGATAGCTCCATTGGGAGGGGACTTGCAGCTCCACTTGCAGAAGGGAGAAGTAGAGCTCCATATGAAAACACAAGTGACACAAGCAGTACANTCTCTGTTTTCTTTTCTACCTCAGGTATAACCTTTTAACCCTGACTTGTTTGATCAGGTTTAGTTTTCTATATATGACTTTTGTAATCTTTAATAATGTAACTGTTATGTTGGTTTAGGCTCCTTGTGTGGTTATCACTATTACTCAATAAATAACTTTTATGGTTAAGCTGGTTGCTTCTCTCCCTCTCTCTCTCTCTCTCTCTGAACGTTACTTTTTTGAGTTTTTGGCTTCCCCATTTACTCTGCAGCAACGCTTCTCTTACCTAAGCTAAAGATCCCTGCAGCGCCCAAAACTCCTGTGGGGTTTGCTCATCAAGTGGGTTACGACCAGAACAATTGTGACGTGAAAGTGGGGACAGGGACGTGCTGAACCTGGGACATACGAGGGTGGCAGCTTAGAAGTGCTGCTCGACCCAGACTACTGAGTCCAGGGACATATAAGGGGTCAGCTTGAGAGTGCTGATTGAGCTGGTCGTGTGTGTGTGTGTGTGTGTGTGTGTGTGTGTGTGTGTGTGTGTGTGTGTGTGGATGGGTGTGGGTGTGTGTGTGTGAGATTCTGGGGCTGGAGGAACCCAGCCCTGGGGAACCTAGGTCCTGCAGGATAGCTCCATTGGGAGGGGACTTGCAGCAGGGAGCAGTAGAGCTCCATATGAAAACACAAGTGACACAAGCAGCACATTGATAGAAGTACAGAACCCCCCCCCCAGAGAGTAACCCTAATAAATGAACGTTCCCCAAAGTAATGGGAAAATCTGGTAACACCCCTCTGATGTGGAGGATGCAGAGGCCCCCTGTAAGACCAGGAAGGGGGCCATAGAGGCCAAGCCTTCTGCTTTCCCCCGAGTGAGTTCCGTCCACCGGAGCCGTCTGGGGAAGACATGGCAGCAAGGGGGGGCAGCACTGCCCCCCTTCTGGAGTCCTTCCTTGAGGGAACCTCTGACAGAGCCCCTCCCGCCCCCTTGCCACATAAGCCCCCTGCAAGCTCCGAGGCGAGTGTCGGCGGGGAGGTCCCTGGGGCGGTGGGTGACTTTTCCTCCATATTCGAGATCGAGGCCCTGGGTCTGACCCTGGTCACACAGCGGGAGGCCGACCCTTTGCCAGCGGGCCTCAGTCTGGGTGACCTTACACCGCCCCCCCTTTCCCTCCCTTCCCTTCCCACGACCATGCTCCCACTCTCACTTCTGGGGAGCCACTGGACTCTTCCACCTGCCCGGCCGCGCACAACACCTCGCTGACGGCCGCCGAGCCCATCGAGGTGACGGCCAGTGCCACGTGGCTGAGCCCTGAGTCACTGGGGCACCCCTCACTGTTGCGGGGCTGCTGACCTCCTTTCCGTGTGGGGGCCCTGCTGCTGATTCTCCATCCATCAATGCCGTGGCTGCAGCACCCGCCACGGAGCAAGAGCCCGGCATCACTGAGGGCCCCCTTCCCTTTCTCCTGACATCTGAGCCCGGCCGAGAGGTGCCCTTTCTCCTGACATCTGAGCCCGGCCGAGAGGTGCCCCCCCCCCCGGTTGCTCAGCTGTTGGGGCTCATGATCCTGTTTCCACCCCTCTCCCTGATCCCGTTCCTGATCTCTGCCCTGCCCCCACCTCTAATGCTGATCCTATCCCCCTCCCCTCCACCGCTGCTGTCGCCCCTGGGGTTGTCTCGTTCCCCTTGCCGGTGGATGACTCCCAGGGGGCGGCCTTCGTGTTCCCCTGTCCCAATCCCCTAAGGGCTGCTATTTTCCCTCCACTGCCCCCCACTGAGCTGGGGTCTGAGGTGGGCTGTGTGGTGCCAGCACATTGGGCGCCACACCGGGGGGCCGCCCCCTGCCTGCCTGTCTTGGCAGACCACGGGGCTTCGACAGGGGCCCCACCGGAGGGGTCTGTGACCCCGCCCCCTGATAGGCTGCGAGAGGAGCTGCAAGAGTTTCTGCAGGATGCCTGTGGGTCCCGGAACAAGGTGCAGCTCGCTCTCCAGCTCTGGGGGGACTTTTATCAAATCCTCCGGGCTGTGAGGGCCATTTTGGGGGAGGGTAAAGGGACCGGGAGGCTGGCCGCTTCAGCCTACCAGCAGACCTGCTGCTTCCGTGACTCCCTGCTTACCTCTGATTCTTAAGGGGCAAGCTGCACTTGCTGTACAGGTTGGAATCCCCAACTATTTCATTCACCGGCTAAAATTCTCTGTAGCCTGGGTCCGAGTGGTCCTGACTTCCATTCCTCCCTAATGCCGCAGGTCCAGCACTTCTCCCAGTTCAGTCTTTGTTCCTCAGGTGTTTCCAGGAGTCTTGTGTGGGGAGGGAAGAACACCAGATGATGCCTTATATAGCTTTTGCATATGGCGGGAACCCTTTGTTCCCAAAGCCTGGTTCCCAGACCGGTCTGTGGAAAAACACTGACATCCCAAGATGGAGCCTCGATGGTCTGGTCACATGTCCTTGTAGAGTCATAGCGGCCATCACTTGGAGACTGTCTGGAGTATTCTGAGGAAGGCTTCCCAGGTGGAAGATAAGCTTCTCCTAAGGCCTATTTTTTATTCCTAATGGCCCATTTTCCCAAATAGGTCCTTCCCCACCCACTATCTAGACTGAAAGCATCTTGTCTAGTGGGCGTTACCCAGGTTTAACTACATTTGAAATACAGAGACCTAGTCAATATTCATAACTTCAGATACAAAAATGATACATGGATACAAATAGGATAATCATATTCAGCAAATCATAACTTTTCCAATGACATCTCACATGACCCATCTTGCATAAAATGCAACATAATTATGCCATAATTATATCATAGTAATATCACTGTGAAGAATATGGGATGCAGTGTCACACAAGTACAGTACTCCTGAGTTGGTGGAAGGCCCTGAATTATCAAAGGCTGTTTATAGGCTGACTCTGGGTTCTGCTTGATCCAGTGCTGCAGATTCTTCAAACCCTGCCTGCCGCCAAAGATGTTTGAATTTGAATGGTGGGAGCTTCTTGACTCATTTAAATTCCTTTTCTGGTGTACCAAAAGGCAACATGTGCAAACACATGAAGTCATTTGTGACAGGACACTGAGCTCAATCCACCTGAGTGAAATATGCTCGCTCATTTCAGTGTCAGAGCAACAACAATGAGCTATTCTAAAGGCCAGCTCCTCAGCCAGTGTACATCTGTTTAGCTTTATTGACATCAGTGGAGCTATGCAGACTTACACCAGCTGAGGGTCTGGCTCCAAACGTATGCACACATTGGGTGATATCTTAATGCTCAAGTGGTCAGTTCCCAGCAGCTCCCATTGAGAATAATGAGAGCTGCTGGGTGCTCGATGAGCACTGGAAAAGCTGGCCCTTTGTGATTTAGGGCCCTTGTAGGCCCTTTAGCCTGCCCTTGTAAGGATATTTGTGATTTCCACTGACTTTAATGTAAGCTGGGTGGAGATGACAGACTTTGGCTCATCATTTTTTTGTTAAAAGATCTGAATTGTTAAAAATTCTGCCTTTTTCTGAAAGGTTTGAACTCCTCCTTACCTTGGGCTCCCATCCTTTCTCTTTCACCATCTCCGCCTCACCATAGTTTATACCTAGGGCTTTGCATCTCTTGCATAAGCAGACTGAAGTCAGCATGGTTTCTTTTCAGGGAAACAAGAGTGCTATATACCAGATACCTTCAAATCTGTATTTTCTGTGCAGAGTTTTGTAAATAAACGAAGTCGGAATTTATGTAAGCATCATGATCTAGTGGTTATAGCAGTGACACTGGGAGTCAAGAGTCTGGGTTCTAGTTCTCCAGGGTTGTCTACACACATTTGCACTGGTTTAGTTAAACATTGTGTAATGCACACACCTCCTGTGTGTGGTGTTCTGTCTCCAATAGTGGCACCAAGACCACTTAGAGATTAATGAGTCTGCTCTACAGCCTTAGCTAATTGGCATATGGCTTTTAGCTCATGCAGTAGAGACTCATACACTAAGCTCCAGCGGTCCCAGGTTAAATCCTGCCTGCCAACGACCAGGGTCTGTCGGTGTTACAGTTGCACCTGTAACGTTTTGTTTGTTTGTGTTGGTATCCTGTAATAAGGGTGTGGCACAGCACTGCTGGTAAGAAAACTGGTCTTTTTTTGACGTAGGCCAGGGTTACAAAAAGTTAACTTCCTTGTCATGTGATGAGGGTTAGCACTAGCACCCACTAGCTCCAGGTGGTAGATTCACCTCAGTAGCTAGACTGACTCCTGCAGAAAGAACCCCTCTGAGAACAAGACATGTCCATGTGATTGGATCGGGGGCCCGTGATACTAGTGACTGACAGATGTCTAGTAAGAGGCAAAATGATGCTTTGCCATCAGGGATTTTAGGTTGACAAACAGGAAAGAACTGCCTCAGGCTGGAAAGGGTAAGCTAATAATTTAGTCCCTGATCCTGCAACAAGTTGTGGGTGGGTGGGTCCCTGCCCCTGTATGTATTCCTATTGAAGCCAATGGAGCTGTGTTCACTGCAGCTTCAGGATCTTGGTTTATACCTCGCTTAAATATATTAATTGAAGAGTATTTAGTAGGTCGTTTACCTTTTTTAATTCATTGTAAATATGAGGTTTTTAGGAGGCTGGGCGACAGGATGGCATTAGCTCTTGAATCCACTATGCTCACCCCACAGTTCTTTGAGGGAGACTGCTAGTTTTTTTTGCCACTCTTCTTACATGAAATTACAGCAGACTGGACTATTATGTTACTCATTAGATAGTATACGGACATCCTAAAGTTGGCAAATGAAACAACAAAGGTATAGCCAGGCAGTCCCACGTAGTTTTGTGTGAAGCACTTTATGATCCATACAGAAATGAAACTTCAGGTTAAATGTGAGCTGGTATCAGAACACATTTCCATGCAGAGAAAGGCCCCAAAACTCCACCAAGCAACAGTAATTGCATTCCCTAAGCCTATAATGGAAACCACTTACTTGTTAGCAGTAGGATAGCCTCCTGTTGCCACAAGCAGTAAAGCAGGCCGTGACTCTATGTCCCCCATCTCTTGCTGCTTTCGCCTGATATTTTAATGTATATTTTTTTCAGTTAGTTTTCTGGCAGTTTTTAGGCCCTGATTCTGCAGAGACTTACACACTTGCTTAACTTTACACAGTATTGCCTATTGATGTCAGTTGGGTGAAGTTAAGCAAGTGCATAAGTCTCTGTAGGATGCAAGTCTTGTAGGGTTATCACATTCACGGGACAGCAAAAAAAGACAGGTGGAGAGTGGAGCCCAGGGAAACAGCGAGACAATATTGGTCAGCATGATGGGTAGTGGTTTCAGCACACCGGCAGCCAAACCGTTATCAAGTACTTTGTAGACATCAAGGAAAAGGAGCGATTAAGGAAGGATTTGAAGGTAGCTTTGCTGATGTTTATGGGAAGTGCCTCTCAAACAGGAGGGAGCACATGGGAGAAAGCACAAAGTTGGACAGATTAGTGTATGTCACCTGGAAAGAGGTTTAAGCTCAACCAAAAAAGCCTCGTCTTATAGTGGAATAGAGTGTCTACGTGGTGGGGGGGAGGTTGTACCAGTATCACTGGTAAAACTTTCCCATAAGACAAGGCCTTAGCCCACTAAAAAACAAGTACTGTCCAATATGCTTATTGTAAAGCTAAACCATGTTGTTATGAAGAACTCATTAAATTGGAGTCTGTAAACACTTTGCATGACTTCAATGGAATCTCATGAGCAAAAGGTTAGCAGCATGTATGCAAACACAGACAACTGTACTTTTGAGGTACACTCTTCCTTGGAATATGGGGCTGCAGCCAGAGATAAAAATGAACAGCAGTGAATGTGAAAGTTTTCAAAATGTTATTGTCTTTTTAAACAATAAAGGTCCTTTAGGAAGTAGTGCAGTTTTTGTGCACAGATGCATCTCATAAAAAGGATGCTGTTCATTACCTTGAAGAATATGATAAACAAAGTCAGTAGGCAGGTGTGACAGAGTGCTGAGAGCCAGTAGCTGAGCTAGCACTCTGATCACTTAAGCAATCATGAGCTCCACCAGGAAACGCCTGATGGAGAGGGAGTCCTTAATTGCCTAAGCAGTCTGGGGGTTGATGAGCTAAGGAGCTAAATGATCCCACCACCTGGGGAGGTTAGTTAAAAGCACAGGAAGGCAGTGCAGAGGGAGAGGGAGTTTTGGGGTTAGTTGAGATCACAAGCTAGTTTTGTTTCTCCCTGGCCCTGTAGGAAAGGACAAGAAACACCAAATACTGTGCTGTACAAAACTGTACTTGTATTAATTGATTGATGGGGGTATAAATAAATTCATGGGAAGTTGCTACCTAGTGACAGTATCTGAGAGGTTTCTGTGGCATCAGAGGACAGAGAGGGAGCATGCCCTGTTACTGAGGGGATGTTATTCTACCTCTCCTAGTTTTGTGGACTGACAATATCTCTCAAGCATTAGGATGTTGAAATGTGAGCTGTGGAATCAGAATGGCAGGCTCAGTGAGTGCATCCTAGCATTGTGGCCTCCTTAATGCTTTTCAGAGGCAGGATGCTGTGGGCCTGTCAAGGGAATGAAATAGTTATGATGCAAATAGTATGCCAAGGTCCATTGAAGCTAATAGGATTTTGCATAGTATAGACCTTGTGATGAATTAAAAATCCTTATGGAAAGAAGCTGTTCTGCATGTTGAAGCTTTTTGAACTAAAATTACTTGGCAGCTTTCATTTAACTAGCGAAAGGCAATCAGGCTACAGGCTGGGGACCAACTGTCTAAGCAGCAGTTCAGCAGAAAAGGACCTGGGGATTACAGTGGACGAGAAGCTGGATATGAGTCAGCAGTGTGCCCTTGTTGCCAAGAAGGCGAACGGCATATTGAGCTGTATTAGTAGGAGCATTGCCAGCAGATCGAGGGAAGTGATTATTCCCCTCTATTCAGCACTGAGGAAGGCCACATCCGGAGTATTGCGTCCAGTTTTGGTCCCCCCACTACAGAAGGGATGTGGACAAATTGGAGAGAGTACAGTGGAGAGCAATGAAAATGATGAGGGGACTGGGGCACATGACTTATGAGGAGAGGCTGAGGGAACTGGGCTTATTTAGTCTGCAGAAGAGAAGATTGAGGGGGGATTTGATAGCTGCTTTCAACTACCTGAAAGGGGGTTCCAAAGAGGATGGATCTAGACTGTTCTCAGTGGTACCAGATGACAGAACAAGGAGTAATGGTCTCATGTTGCAGTGGGGGAGGTCTAGGTTGGATATTAGGAAACACTATTTCACTAGGAGGGTGGTGAAGCACTGGAATGGGTTACCGCGGGAGGTGGTGGAATCTCCATCCTTAGAGGTTTTTAAGGACCGGCTTAACAAAGCTTTGGCTGGGATGATTTAGTTGGTGTTGGTCCTGCTTTGAGCAGGGGGTTGGACTAGATGACCTCCTGAGGTCTATTCCAACCCTAATATTCTATAATTCTATGATTCTAATGCCTGACAGACCAAAGTGAATTTTGGATGAGTAAAAGGGATAATTCTATAGAATCATAGAAGCTGAAATTGTTACAGCTGAAGTTAACCCCTTTAATTTAAAAAAATCAATAAATAAAGAGCACTAATGTCCTAGAGAACTCACTAACGCTCTTTCTATCCAACTCCTTTCCTTATATGATAGCTCTAGTCTCATAGTGCTGTGTGTGTGTGTGAGAGAGAGACCCTCAGTTTTAGTTTATGGCCAGATTTTCCAGATCCCACCATGTGTTCAGCAAGCCATTCCTGCCTGCATGGGTTGGGTGTGGTGTGGAGCCATTCAGTCTGGATTCATCATAGGAAAGTAGAAAAAAATAAATACTCTCTATAGCATGCAGAACTACCCAGAAGCAATCACATGCATGACAATGGCGAAAACACATTTTGCCAAATGATCTATCTTGTTCCTTCTGCCATGAGACAGAGGGTGACACTTGAGAACCTGGCTCGACACCCCAATAGAGAATCCTCAGACAAGGGTGCAGCATAAATGTACCACTGGAATAATTATAAAGAGTGCAGTTGAACTTCTACAAGTGAGATTCAAGTGTCTGCATCAGACAGCTGGCATATTACAGTAGGCACCCAGAAAGGTTAAGGAGATTTTTTTCTAAGCAGCACAGGTGCTATTGTAATAAGGCATAACCTTTGACCACCTCTATTCATGATCAACAGGACTAGTGCACACTTTGTAAATAAATTACACTAGAAAATATCCTGACTCCATGTCACCTAAATTCTCTACAAACAGGAAACTGGCTTGTGGTAAGTCCCCCCCCAATCTGCTACTATTCAACAGAAGGCAGCAGCCTTCTCCTCTTCTGCAGACATCTGAGTTCTCCAAAAAGAAGAGGAATCTTGAGTGACTGCATCTCTGGTAGTTTCCCTCCAGAGACCAGATGGACCAGCAGATGTAAATGTATCTATCACCCAATTTAAGCCATATTTATTGCAAAATAAAGTGCATGCATTCCAAAATTCTCTCCAGTGAAGTTTGTCTGATGTGTTTCACAAAAAACACATCCAAGTTATTGTTAAACTTGAAAGGCAGAGACACACCGTGATGGGTACAGCAGGGCTGGCCTGAGCTATGACAATTTAAATAGGTGAATTTTCAAAAAGTAACCAATGATTGAACATGTCTCATGGCATGGCAAAATCCTTCATCACAAAGGAAATCCTCTAAAATTAACCAAAAATAATATGGGAGTGTCCCTCCCAGGACAATAATAATAAGCAGCTCTTATTATAGGTTGTAATGCCCTAAACTCCCTTCCCAGTCAGAAGGTGCACAATGCTTTAGAGGATCAGGTCCTAAATGAGTGATGTCTGACACTGCGAAGAGGAAGAACAGGAGCAGAAGAGGGCAAGAGGAAGAAATGTCATGAGATACAAGCAAATCTGGGGGCCCCTGCATAGCTGTTCCATTGGGTCCTCCACCTGCAGTGCCCAGGGTTCAGCGTGGCACCTGCCCCGGAATACTGTGCTGTGATGATGCTGGTTGTGGATTTAGTCAGGGTGATCAGGTGTCCTGCGCTTGTGGGTATTTCTCCGTTAAATTAGGGGAATGGTGAAGGAAGGGATTCTGCTGAGTAGAGGCAGTTGAGGGAGGGTGCATGGAGGGACTCAGTGATGTTCTCCACAACAAGGCCATGACAAGAATGAGAAGCTGCCCTGACTCTCAGAGGGAGTTATCACCACAGCTCTCAATCAGCACACTCCTCACTAAACACCACATCCACATTTCAATTGGTCCTTGCTAGAGTGGACAGGTTTGGCAGCACTGCCTTGAGGGTGCTGAGAATTGCTGTAAAAGGAAGTGGCTCAGGAACAAGGGTGCGATGGAAAAGGGGAGAGAGAGACAGAAAGATGCAGGGGGGCAGGAATAGCAGGGAGTCTGAGCAGGGCCCAGGGCCAGCCTTGTGTTTTGTGTTGTCTGAAGGCAAAGTGTCTCTGTAAGGGGGGAGGTAGTGAGTGACTGTGATATTCTGGTGTGCAAACCAGACCAGTGAGGGCTGTGTCACCACTTCTCTGCAGCCTGGGGTGACTCTCAATGCTTTGCTGCTGTAGCTCCCAACCTGGGCTCTGCACCAAGCTAAACAGCATGCAGGGCGATGTGTAGCTACAGCTGTAGTCCAACAGCTCTGACCCCAGCAGCCGGTCAGCAAACACCAGCCACATTCTAGCTCCTACCAGCTTTGGTTACTATTTGCAGGGTGACCCCAACACACTCCCACTCGTGAATTTTCCCAGAAAAATGTGTGCTCTGCACTGTCCAGTCCTCTTCTGGACAGTCCAGATAGATTAGGTCAGTTGCCCCTTTAAGGGGATAGAAATACAACAATTTGCTACCCTAATGGAGTTACCCAAACAATTCAAAACACTGCATTAGTTTTAATTAATGACAAAAACAAGTTTATTTACTCACAAAGCGAGAGTTTTTAGTGAGTACAAGTAAAGAGGCATAAAGTCAGAAATGGTTACAAGAAAAGTAAAGAAAAAACGCTTTCTAAACTTAACGAACTAGACTTGGTTCAAGGTGAAGTACCTTACCACATTTTCAGTACATTGCTGACCAAACTCTCAGGACAGGATCTGGTCCCAAAGTCCAATGGCTGTTTCTGTTGTCTTTTTAGGTGAAAGAGGGAGGGAGAACCTGGGGTGTTTTTGCCACTCACTTTTATAGTTCAGTCACCTTTTGAAATGCATTTTCCTGACTGTAACCCCTAGATAGAGTTTTGAGAACATGGAGTCTGGTGGGGGGAGAAGTTTCATGCTGTTTACTAAGATCAGATCTGTTTGTTCCTACCCACCTTCCTTGCCAAAGAATGTCAACTTGATAGGTGATGGCTCATCAGCTTTGCCACCTGGTTGGGGTGTCAACTTGTCCTTTGTCTTTGAGAAACAGATTTACCCATTCCCCAGACTTGTCTGGTAAACACACTGAAGTCATGATTTCAGCTTATGTTAATAACTTTACATCTAAAATTGCTACGCATATTTTACCATTATATTATTGACCAGCGAGTTATTAGTTTTCAAATGATACCTTACAAGGTACATTTTGTACGATTATTACAATAATGTGTAGGGTGTGAATGGAGGGGTGCATTCCGTCACAGTGTGCTTGTCTGCGTGACGAGGGCAGAAGTGTGTATGAGTGTGGTAGAATCAAGAGTGTGCAAGAGTGCACAATCACATGTACNCCCCGCCCCCTGATAGGCTGCGAGAGGAGCTGCAAGAGTTTCTGCAGGATGCCTGTGGGTCCTGGAACAAGGTGCAGCTCGCTCTCCAGCTCTGGGGGGACTTTTATCAAATCCTCCGGGCTGTGAGGGCCATTTTGGGGGAGGGTAAAGGGACCGGGAGGCTGGCCGCTTCAGCCTACCAGCAGACCTGCTGCTTCCGTGACTCCCTGCTTACCTCTGATTCTTAAGGGGCAAGCTGCACTTGCTGTACAGGTTGGAATCCCCAACTATTTCATTCACCGGCTAAAATTCTCTGTAGCCTGGGTCCGAGTGGTCCTGACTTCCATTCCTCCCTAATGCCGCAGGTCCAGCACTTCTCCCAGTTCAGTCTTTGTTCCTCAGGTGTTTCCAGGAGTCTTGTGTGGGGAGGGAAGAACACCAGATGATGCCTTATATAGCTTTTGCATATGGCGGGAACCCTTTGTTCCCAAAGCCTGGTTCCCAGACCGGTCTGTGGAAAAACACTGACATCCCAAGATGGAGCCTCGATGGTCTGGTCACATGTCCTTGTAGAGTCATAGCGGCCATCACTTGGAGACTGTCTGGAGTATTCTGAGGAAGGCTTCCCAGGTGGAAGATAAGCTTCTCCTAAGGCCTATTTTTTATTCCTAATGGCCCATTTTCCCAAATAGGTCCTTCCCCACCCACTATCTAGACTGAAAGCATCTTGTCTAGTGGGCGTTACCCAGGTTTAACTACATTTGAAATACAGAGACCTAGTCAATATTCATAACTTCAGATACAAAAATGATACATGGATACAAATAGGATAATCATATTCAGCAAATCATAACTTTTCCAATGACATCTCACATGACCCATCTTGCATAAAATGCAACATAATTATGCCATAATTATATCATAGTAATATCACTGTGAAGAATATGGGATGCAGTGTCACACAAGTACAGTACTCCTGAGTTGGTGGAAGGCCCTGAATTATCAAAGGCTGTTTATAGGCTGACTCTGGGTTCTGCTTGATCCAGTGCTGCAGATTCTTCAAACCCTGCCTGCCGCCAAAGATGTTTGAATTTGAATGGTGGGAGCTTCTTGACTCATTTAAATTCCTTTTCTGGTGTACCAAAAGGCAACATGTGCAAACACATGAAGTCATTTGTGACAGGACACTGAGCTCAATCCACCTGAGTGAAATATGCTCGCTCATTTCAGTGTCAGAGCAACAACAATGAGCTATTCTAAAGGCCAGCTCCTCAGCCAGTGTACATCTGTTTAGCTTTATTGACATCAGTGGAGCTATGCAGACTTACACCAGCTGAGGGTCTGGCTCCAAACGTATGCACACATTGGGTGATATCTTAATGCTCAAGTGGTCAGTTCCCAGCAGCTCCCATTGAGAATAATGAGAGCTGCTGGGTGCTCGATGAGCACTGGAAAAGCTGGCCCTTTGTGATTTAGGGCCCTTGTAGGCCCTTTAGCCTGCCCTTGTAAGGATATTTGTGATTTCCACTGACTTTAATGTAAGCTGGGTGGAGATGACAGACTTTGGCTCATCATTTTTTTGTTAAAAGATCTGAATTGTTAAAAATTCTGCCTTTTTCTGAAAGGTTTGAACTCCTCCTTACCTTGGGCTCCCATCCTTTCTCTTTCACCATCTCCGCCTCACCATAGTTTATACCTAGGGCTTTGCATCTCTTGCATAAGCAGACTGAAGTCAGCATGGTTTCTTTTCAGGGAAACAAGAGTGCTATATACCAGATACCTTCAAATCTGTATTTTCTGTGCAGAGTTTTGTAAATAAACGAAGTCGGAATTTATGTAAGCATCATGATCTAGTGGTTATAGCAGTGACACTGGGAGTCAAGAGTCTGGGTTCTAGTTCTCCAGGGTTGTCTACACACATTTGCACTGGTTTAGTTAAACATTGTGTAATGCACACACCTCCTGTGTGTGGTGTTCTGTCTCCAATAGTGGCACCAAGACCACTTAGAGATTAATGAGTCTGCTCTACAGCCTTAGCTAATTGGCATATGGCTTTTAGCTCATGCAGTAGAGACTCATACACTAAGCTCCAGCGGTCCCAGGTTAAATCCTGCCTGCCAACGACCAGGGTCTGTCGGTGTTACAGTTGCACCTGTAACGTTTTGTTTGTTTGTGTTGGTATCCTGTAATAAGGGTGTGGCACAGCACTGCTGGTAAGAAAACTGGTCTTTTTTTGACGTAGGCCAGGGTTACANCTGTCTGGTCACCCTAGTCGGTGTTACAGTTGCACCTGTAACGTTTTGTTTGTTTGTGTTGGTATCCTGTAATAAAGGTGTGGCACAGCACTGCTGGTAAGAAAACTGGTCTTTTTTTGACGTAGGCCAGGGTTACAAAAAGTTAACTTCCTTGTCATGTGATGAGGGTTAGCACTAGCACCCACTAGCTCCAGGTGGTAGATTCACCTCAGTAGCTAGACTGACTCCTGCAGAAAGAACCCCTCTGAGAACAAGACATGTCCATGTGATTGGATCGGGGGCCCGTGATACTAGTGACTGACAGATGTCTAGTAAGAGGCAAAATGATGCTTTGCCATCAGGGATTTTAGGTTGACAAACAGGAAAGAACTGCCTCAGGCTGGAAAGGGTAAGCTAATAATTTAGTCCCTGATCCTGCAACAAGTTGTGGGTGGGTGGGTCCCTGCCCCTGTATGTATTCCTATTGAAGCCAATGGAGCTGTGTTCACTGCAGCTTCAGGATCTTGGTTTATACCTCGCTTAAATATATTAATTGAAGAGTATTTAGTAGGTCGTTTACCTTTTTTAATTCATTGTAAATATGAGGTTTTTAGGAGGCTGGGCGACAGGATGGCATTAGCTCTTGAATCCACTATGCTCACCCCACAGTTCTTTGAGGGAGACTGCTAGTTTTTTTTGCCACTCTTCTTACATGAAATTACAGCAGACTGGACTATTATGTTACTCATTAGATAGTATACGGACATCCTAAAGTTGGCAAATGAAACAACAAAGGTATAGCCAGGCAGTCCCACGTAGTTTTGTGTGAAGCACTTTATGATCCATACAGAAATGAAACTTCAGGTTAAATGTGAGCTGGTATCAGAACACATTTCCATGCAGAGAAAGCCCCCAAAACTCCACCAAGCAACAGTAATTGCATTCCCTAAGCCTATAATGGAAACCACTTACTTGTTAGCAGTAGGATAGCCTCCTGTTGCCACAAGCAGTAAAGCAGGCCGTGACTCTATGTCCCCCATCTCTTGCTGCTTTCGCCTGATATTTTAATGTATATTTTTTTCAGTTAGTTTTCTGGCAGTTTTTAGGCCCTGATTCTGCAGAGACTTACACACTTGCTTAACTTTACACAGTATTGCCTATTGATGTCAGTTGGGTGAAGTTAAGCAAGTGCATAAGTCTCTGTAGGATGCAAGTCTTGTAGGGTTATCACATTCACGGGACAGCAAAAAAAGACAGGTGGAGAGTGGAGCCCAGGGAAACAGCGAGACAATATTGGTCAGCATGATGGGTAGTGGTTTCAGCACACCGGCAGCCAAACCGTTATCAAGTACTTTGTAGACATCAAGGAAAAGGAGCGATTAAGGAAGGATTTGAAGGTAGCTTTGCTGATGTTTATGGGAAGTGCCTCTCAAACAGGAGGGAGCACATGGGAGAAAGCACAAAGTTGGACAGATTAGTGTATGTCACCTGGAAAGAGGTTTAAGCTCAACCAAAAAAGCCTCGTCTTATAGTGGAATAGAGTGTCTACGTGGTGGGGGGGAGGTTGTACCAGTATCACTGGTAAAACTTTCCCATAAGACAAGGCCTTAGCCCACTAAAAAACAAGTACTGTCCAATATGCTTATTGTAAAGCTAAACCATGTTGTTATGAAGAACTCATTAAATTGGAGTCTGTAAACACTTTGCATGACTTCAATGGAATCTCATGAGCAAAAGGTTAGCAGCATGTATGCAAACACAGACAACTGTACTTTTGAGGTACACTCTTCCTTGGAATATGGGGCTGCAGCCAGAGATAAAAATGAACAGCAGTGAATGTGAAAGTTTTCAAAATGTTATTGTCTTTTTAAACAATAAAGGTCCTTTAGGAAGTAGTGCAGTTTTTGTGCACAGATGCATCTCATAAAAAGGATGCTGTTCATTACCTTGAAGAATATGATAAACAAAGTCAGTAGGCAGGTGTGACAGAGTGCTGAGAGCCAGTAGCTGAGCTAGCACTCTGATCACTTAAGCAATCATGAGCTCCACCAGGAAACGCCTGATGGAGAGGGAGTCCTTAATTGCCTAAGCAGTCTGGGGGTTGATGAGCTAAGGAGCTAAATGATCCCACCACCTGGGGAGGTTAGTTAAAAGCACAGGAAGGCAGTGCAGAGGGAGAGGGAGTTTTGGGGTTAGTTGAGATCACAAGCTAGTTTTGTTTCTCCCTGGCCCTGTAGGAAAGGACAAGAAACACCAAATACTGTGCTGTACAAAACTGTACTTGTATTAATTGATTGATGGGGGTATAAATAAATTCATGGGAAGTTGCTACCTAGTGACAGTATCTGAGAGGTTTCTGTGGCATCAGAGGACAGAGAGGGAGCATGCCCTGTTACTGAGGGGATGTTATTCTACCTCTCCTAGTTTTGTGGACTGACAATATCTCTCAAGCATTAGGATGTTGAAATGTGAGCTGTGGAATCAGAATGGCAGGCTCAGTGAGTGCATCCTAGCATTGTGGCCTCCTTAATGCTTTTCAGAGGCAGGATGCTGTGGGCCTGTCAAGGGAATGAAATAGTTATGATGCAAATAGTATGCCAAGGTCCATTGAAGCTAATAGGATTTTGCATAGTATAGACCTTGTGATGAATTAAAAATCCTTATGGAAAGAAGCTGTTCTGCATGTTGAAGCTTTTTGAACTAAAATTACTTGGCAGCTTTCATTTAACTAGCGAAAGGCAATCAGGCTACAGGCTGGGGACCAACTGTCTAAGCAGCAGTTCAGCAGAAAAGGACCTGGGGATTACAGTGGACGAGAAGCTGGATATGAGTCAGCAGTGTGCCCTTGTTGCCAAGAAGGCGAACGGCATATTGAGCTGTATTAGTAGGAGCATTGCCAGCAGATCGAGGGAAGTGATTATTCCCCTCTATTCAGCACTGAGGAAGGCCACATCCGGAGTATTGCGTCCAGTTTTGGTCCCCCCACTACAGAAGGGATGTGGACAAATTGGAGAGAGTACAGTGGAGAGCAATGAAAATGATGAGGGGACTGGGGCACATGACTTATGAGGAGAGGCTGAGGGAACTGGGCTTATTTAGTCTGCAGAAGAGAAGATTGAGGGGGGATTTGATAGCTGCTTTCAACTACCTGAAAGGGGGTTCCAAAGAGGATGGATCTAGACTGTTCTCAGTGGTACCAGATGACAGAACAAGGAGTAATGGTCTCATGTTGCAGTGGGGGAGGTCTAGGTTGGATATTAGGAAACACTATTTCACTAGGAGGGTGGTGAAGCACTGGAATGGGTTACCGCGGGAGGTGGTGGAATCTCCATCCTTAGAGGTTTTTAAGGACCGGCTTAACAAAGCTTTGGCTGGGATGATTTAGTTGGTGTTGGTCCTGCTTTGAGCAGGGGGTTGGACTAGATGACCTCCTGAGGTCTATTCCAACCCTAATATTCTATAATTCTATGATTCTAATGCCTGACAGACCAAAGTGAATTTTGGATGAGTAAAAGGGATAATTCTATAGAATCATAGAAGCTGAAATTGTTACAGCTGAAGTTAACCCCTTTAATTTAAAAAAATCAATAAATAAAGAGCACTAATGTCCTAGAGAACTCACTAACGCTCTTTCTATCCAACTCCTTTCCTTATATGATAGCTCTAGTCTCATAGTGCTGTGTGTGTGTGTGAGAGAGAGACCCTCAGTTTTAGTTTATGGCCAGATTTTCCAGATCCCACCATGTGTTCAGCAAGCCATTCCTGCCTGCATGGGTTGGGTGTGGTGTGGAGCCATTCAGTCTGGATTCATCATAGGAAAGTAGAAAAAAATAAATACTCTCTATAGCATGCAGAACTACCCAGAAGCAATCACATGCATGACAATGGCGAAAACACATTTTGCCAAATGATCTATCTTGTTCCTTCTGCCATGAGACAGAGGGTGACACTTGAGAACCTGGCTCGACACCCCAATAGAGAATCCTCAGACAAGGGTGCAGCATAAATGTACCACTGGAATAATTATAAAGAGTGCAGTTGAACTTCTACAAGTGAGATTCAAGTGTCTGCATCAGACAGCTGGCATATTACAGTAGGCACCCAGAAAGGTTAAGGAGATTTTTTTCTAAGCAGCACAGGTGCTATTGTAATAAGGCATAACCTTTGACCACCTCTATTCATGATCAACAGGACTAGTGCACACTTTGTAAATAAATTACACTAGAAAATATCCTGACTCCATGTCACCTAAATTCTCTACAAACAGGAAACTGGCTTGTGGTAAGTCCCCCCCCAATCTGCTACTATTCAACAGAAGGCAGCAGCCTTCTCCTCTTCTGCAGACATCTGAGTTCTCCAAAAAGAAGAGGAATCTTGAGTGACTGCATCTCTGGTAGTTTCCCTCCAGAGACCAGATGGACCAGCAGATGTAAATGTATCTATCACCCAATTTAAGCCATATTTATTGCAAAATAAAGTGCATGCATTCCAAAATTCTCTCCAGTGAAGTTTGTCTGATGTGTTTCACAAAAAACACATCCAAGTTATTGTTAAACTTGAAAGGCAGAGACACACCGTGATGGGTACAGCAGGGCTGGCCTGAGCTATGACAATTTAAATAGGTGAATTTTCAAAAAGTAACCAATGATTGAACATGTCTCATGGCATGGCAAAATCCTTCATCACAAAGGAAATCCTCTAAAATTAACCAAAAATAATATGGGAGTGTCCCTCCCAGGACAATAATAATAAGCAGCTCTTATTATAGGTTGTAATGCCCTAAACTCCCTTCCCAGTCAGAAGGTGCACAATGCTTTAGAGGATCAGGTCCTAAATGAGTGATGTCTGACACTGCGAAGAGGAAGAACAGGAGCAGAAGAGGGCAAGAGGAAGAAATGTCATGAGATACAAGCAAATCTGGGGGCCCCTGCATAGCTGTTCCATTGGGTCCTCCACCTGCAGTGCCCAGGGTTCAGCGTGGCACCTGCCCCGGAATACTGTGCTGTGATGATGCTGGTTGTGGATTTAGTCAGGGTGATCAGGTGTCCTGCGCTTGTGGGTATTTCTCCGTTAAATTAGGGGAATGGTGAAGGAAGGGATTCTGCTGAGTAGAGGCAGTTGAGGGAGGGTGCATGGAGGGACTCAGTGATGTTCTCCACAACAAGGCCATGACAAGAATGAGAAGCTGCCCTGACTCTCAGAGGGAGTTATCACCACAGCTCTCAATCAGCACACTCCTCACTAAACACCACATCCACATTTCAATTGGTCCTTGCTAGAGTGGACAGGTTTGGCAGCACTGCCTTGAGGGTGCTGAGAATTGCTGTAAAAGGAAGTGGCTCAGGAACAAGGGTGCGATGGAAAAGGGGAGAGAGAGACAGAAAGATGCAGGGGGGCAGGAATAGCAGGGAGTCTGAGCAGGGCCCAGGGCCAGCCTTGTGTTTTGTGTTGTCTGAAGGCAAAGTGTCTCTGTAAGGGGGGAGGTAGTGAGTGACTGTGATATTCTGGTGTGCAAACCAGACCAGTGAGGGCTGTGTCACCACTTCTCTGCAGCCTGGGGTGACTCTCAATGCTTTGCTGCTGTAGCTCCCAACCTGGGCTCTGCACCAAGCTAAACAGCATGCAGGGCGATGTGTAGCTACAGCTGTAGTCCAACAGCTCTGACCCCAGCAGCCGGTCAGCAAACACCAGCCACATTCTAGCTCCTACCAGCTTTGGTTACTATTTGCAGGGTGACCCCAACACACTCCCACTCGTGAATTTTCCCAGAAAAATGTGTGCTCTGCACTGTCCAGTCCTCTTCTGGACAGTCCAGATAGATTAGGTCAGTTGCCCCTTTAAGGGGATAGAAATACAACAATTTGCTACCCTAATGGAGTTACCCAAACAATTCAAAACACTGCATTAGTTTTAATTAATGACAAAAACAAGTTTATTTACTCACAAAGCGAGAGTTTTTAGTGAGTACAAGTAAAGAGGCATAAAGTCAGAAATGGTTACAAGAAAAGTAAAGAAAAAACGCTTTCTAAACTTAACGAACTAGACTTGGTTCAAGGTGAAGTACCTTACCACATTTTCAGTACATTGCTGACCAAACTCTCAGGACAGGATCTGGTCCCAAAGTCCAATGGCTGTTTCTGTTGTCTTTTTAGGTGAAAGAGGGAGGGAGAACCTGGGGTGTTTTTGCCACTCACTTTTATAGTTCAGTCACCTTTTGAAATGCATTTTCCTGACTGTAACCCCTAGATAGAGTTTTGAGAACATGGAGTCTGGT
Organism: Platysternon megacephalum; assembly: GCA_003942145.1. Classification (NCBI taxonomy): domain Eukaryota; kingdom Metazoa; phylum Chordata; order Testudines; family Platysternidae; genus Platysternon; species Platysternon megacephalum. The sequence goes on from QXTE01000380.1 coordinate 36,322, forward strand.
GGGGGGAGAAGTTTCATGCTGTTTACTAAGATCAGATCTGTTTGTTCCTACCCACCTTCCTTGCCAAAGAATGTCAACTTGATAGGTGATGGCTCATCAGCTTTGCCACCTGGTTGGGGTGTCAACTTGTCCTTTGTCTTTGAGAAACAGATTTACCCATTCCCCAGACTTGTCTGGTAAACACACTGAAGTCATGATTTCAGCTTATGTTAATAACTTTACATCTAAAATTGCTACGCATATTTTACCATTATATTATTGACCAGCGAGTTATTAGTTTTCAAATGATACCTTACAAGGTACATTTTGTACGATTATTACAATAATGTGTAGGGTGTGAATGGAGGGGTGCATTCCGTCACAGTGTGCTTGTCTGCGTGACGAGGGCAGAAGTGTGTATGAGTGTGGTAGAATCAAGAGTGTGCAAGAGTGCACAATCACATGTACAAGCCAATGTGAATGAATCTGTGTGCAATGAAAGGAAGGGACCTGGGCATGAGTGTGCAATGAGAGCAGCAGCACATACAGCTCTGCAATAGGGGTCAGGAAGGCATACATGTGCATGTGAGTGTGCAATGGGCTCAGGTGTGTGGGCTTGTGAGTGTGCAATGGGCTCAGGTGTGTGTCCAATGAAGGCAGGAGCGTGGGCTTGTGAGTGTGCAACGGGGTAAAGGGCACAGACTCATAGAACTGGAAGGGACCTCGAGAGGTCATCTAGTCCAGTCCCCTGCACTCCTGGCAGGACTAAGTATTATCAAGACTATCCCTGACAGGAGTTCGTCCAACCTGCTCTTAAAAATCCCCAATGATAGAGACAATCTCCCTAGGCAATTTACTCCAGTGCTTAACACCCTGACAGGAAGTTTTTCCTAATGTCCGACCTATACATCCTTTGCTGCAATTTTAAGCCCATTGCTTCTTGTCCTGTCCTCAGAGGTTAAGAAAAACCATTTTTCTTCCTCCTTGTAACAACCTTTTACATACTTGAAAACTGTTAGCATGTCCCCTCTCAGTCTTCTCTTCTCCAAACTAAACAAACCCAGTTTTTTCAATATTCCCTCATAGGTCATGTTTTCTAGACCTTTAATCATTTTTGTCGCTCTTCTCTGGACTCTCTCCAATTTGTCCTCATCCTTCCTGAAATGTGGCACCCAGAACTGGACACAATACTCCAGTTGAGGCCTAATCAGCACAGAGTAGAGCGGAAGAATTACTGCTTGTGTCTTGCTTACAACACTCCTGCTAATACATCCCAGAATGATGCTTGCTTTTTTTGCAACAGCGTTACACTATTGACTCCTATTTAGCTTGTGGTCCACTATGACCCCCAGATCCCTTTACGCAGTACTCCTTTGTCATGGAGTGTGGGGGAGTCAGGGCCCTGCACCCCTCACTTCCTTCAACTCACTGTGACTCTCAGCCAGCCAGTAAGACAGAAGGTTTATTAGACGACGGGAACACGGTCTAAAACAGAGCTTGTAAGTACAGAAAACAGGATCCCCTCAGTCAGGTCCCTCTTGGGGAGTGGGAAGCCCAGATCCAGGTTCTGGGCCTCCCCCCGTCTCCCCAGCCAGCTCCAAACTGAAAGTCCCTCCAGCAGTCTCACCCAGCCTTTGTCCAGTTTCCCGGGCAGAAGGTGTCACCTGGCCCCAACCCCCTTCTGGGCTCAGGTTATGAAGGGCAGCCGTCATCGGTAAGTGCTGGCCATCAAGTATTATCCCTCAGTGAAGTCACACCCTTATTTCCCATCCTCATCTAGTATTGGTGCAGTACCCCAGGGAAACTGAGGCATGCCCCATGTTAGCAGAAGACAGTAAACTAGTAAAACTCCTATGCAACATTACCAGGTTAATACTCCCTACTCTATCACATCTCCACTATGACCCCCAGATCCCTTTCTGCAGTACTTGTTCCTAGGCAGTCATTTCCCATTGTGTATGTGTGCAACTGATTGTTCCTTCCTAAATGGAGTACTTTGCAATTGTCCTTATTGAATTTCATCCTATTTACTTCAGGGCATTTCTCCAGTGTGTCCAACTCATTTTGAATTTTAATCCTATCCTCCAAAGCACTTTATAAGCAAACTTTATAAGTGAACTCTGTATGCCATTATCTGAATCACTGATGAAGATATTGAACAGAACTGGACCCAGAACTGATCCCTGCGGGATCCCACTCGTTATGACCTTCCAGTATGACTGTGAACCACTGATAACTACTCTCTGGGACAGGTTTCAGTGGTAGCCGTGTTAGTTTGTATCAGCAAAAAGAACAAGGAATACTTGTGGCACCTTAGAGACTAACAAATTTATTTGGGCATAAACTTTCGTGGGCTAAAACCCACTTCATCAGATGCATGCAGTGGAAAATACAGTAGGAAGATATATATATAAATACAGAGAACATGAAAAAATGGGGGTTGCCATACCAACGCTAACGAGACTAATCAATTAAGGTGGGCTATTAGCAGGAGAAAAAAAACTTACAGAAATTAAAAACTATTTCCCCTTGCTAATTTTTCCCCTACTGTTACTCACACCTTCTTGTCAACTGTTTGAAATGGGCCATCCTGATTATCACTACAAAAGTTTTTTCTCTCCTGCTGATAATAGCCCACCTTAATTGATTAGTCTCATTAGAGCTGGAATGGCAACACCCATTTTTTCATGTTCTCTGTGTATATATATCTTCCTACTGTATTTTCCACTGCATGCATCTGATGAAGTGGGTTTTAGCCCACAAAAGCTTATGCCCAAACAAATTTGTTAGTCTCTAAGGTGCCACAAGTACTCCTTGTTCTTTTTACTCTCTGGGAGTGGTTTTCCAAAGAGTTTTGCACCCTCCTTAGCTCTGTCTAGGTTGCATTTCCCAAGTTTGTTTATGAGGTCATGCGAGACAGTATCAAAAGCTTTACTAAAGTTAAGATATACCACGTCTACTGCTTCCCCCCCTATCCACAAGGCTTGTTACCCTGTCAAAGAAAACTATCAGGTTGGTTTGACACGATTTCTTATGTTAGACTCATAGACTTTAAGGTCAGAAGGGACCATTATGATCGTCTAGTCCAGTGGTTCTTAACCTGGGGTGCAAGATGCCCTTTCTGGGAGTGCGAGACATGCCAGATTTTTTTAGAAGATAAATCATCGAAAACACAAATTAAGCACAGGCACGTAAGTACAACTACTTTGTCTCATCAAACCTATGTACACCTCTACCTTGATATAGCGCTGTCCTTGGGAGCCAAAAAATCTTACTGCATTATAGGTGAAACCGCGTTATATCGAACTTGCTTTGATCCACCAGAGTGCGCAGCCCCGCCCCCCCCGGAGCACTGCTTTACCGCGTTATATCCGAATTTGTGTTATATCGGGTCGCGTTATATTGAGGTAGCGGTGTATTTATTAACATTATACATTTTTTAATGATTACTGTAATATACAAGCAAAAATATATCTAGGCTTAAGGGGTGCGAGAACATATTTTTTAGGTTTAAGGGTTGCGAGAACATATTTTGATTTTTGATAAGGGGTGCGAGAAAATATTTTGAGAACCAAAGAGGTGCAGGCTGCAGTAAAGGTTAAGAACCACTGGTCTAGTCTGACCTCCTGCACAACGCAGGCCACAGAATCTCACCCACCCACTCCTGTAATAAACCCCTAACCTATGTCTGAGCTATTGAAGTCCTCAAATCATGGTTTAACGACTTCAAGGTGCAGAGAATCCTCCAGCAAGTGACCCGTGCCCCACGCTGCAGAGAAATGCAAAAAACCTCCAGGGCCTCTGCCAATCTGCCCTGGAGGAAAATTCCTTCCCAATCCCAAATATGGCAATCAGCTAAACCCTGAGCATGTGGGCAAGACTCACCAGCCAGACACCCAGGAAAGAATTCTCTGTAGTAACTCAGATCCCACCCCATCTAACATCCCATCACAGGCCATTGGGCATATTTACTGCTAATAGTCAAAGATCAATTAATTGCCAAATTTAGGCTATCCCATCATACCATCCCCTCCATAAACTTATCAAGCTTAGTCTTGAAGCCAGATATGTCTTTTGCCCCCACTGCTCCCCTTGGAAGGCTGTTCCAGAACTTCACTCCTCTGATGGTTAGAAACCTTCGTCTAATTTCAAGTCTAAACCTCCTTATGGCCAGTTTATATCCATTTGTTCTTGTGTCCACATTGATACTGAGCTTAAATAATTCCTCTCTCTCCCTAGTATTTATCTCTCTGACATATTAGGGGGGGGATAGCTCAGTGGTTTGAGCATTGGCCTGCTAAACCCAGGGTTGTGAGTTCAATCCTTGAGGGGGCCTCTTAGGGATCTGGGGCAAAATTGGTCCTGCTAGTGAAGGCAGGTGGCTGGACTCAATGACCCTTCGGGGTCCCTTCTAGCTCTATGCGATAGGTATATCTCTATATATTTATAAAGAGCAATCATATCTCCCCTCAGCCTTCTTTTGGTTAGGCTAAACAAGCCAAGCTCTTTGAGTCTCCTTTCATAAGACAGGTTTTCCATTCCTTGGATCATCCTAGTAGCCCTTCTCTGTACCTGTTCCAGTTTGAATTCAACCTTCTTAAACATGGGAGACCAGAACTGCACACAGTATTCCAAATGAGGTCTCACCAGTGCCTTGTATAATGGTACTAACACTTCCTTATCTCTTCTGGAAATATCTCGCCTGATACATCCCAAGACCGCATTAGCTTTTTTCACGGCCATATCACATTGGTGGCTCATAGTCATCCTGTGATCAACCAACACTACAAGGTCCTCCTCCTCCTTTGTTACTTCCAGCTGAAGCGTCCCCAGCTTATAACAAAAATTGTTGTTATTAATCCCTAAATGCATGACCTTGCACTTTTCACTATTAAATTTCATCCTATTACTATTACTCCAGTTTACAAGGTCATCCAGATCTTCCTGTATGATATCCCGGTCCTTCTCTGTATTGGCAATACCTCCCAGCTTTGTGTCATCCGCAAACTTTATTAGCACAGTCCCACTTTTTGTGCCAAGGTCAGTAATAAAAAGATTAAATAAGATTGGTCCCAAAACCAATCCCCGAGGAACTCCACTAGTAACCTCCCTCCAGCCTGACAGTTCACCTTTCAGTATGACCCGTTGTAGTCTCCCCTTTAACCAGTTCCTTATCCACCTTTCAATTTTCATATTGATCCCCATGTTTTCCAATTTAACTAATAATTCCACATGTGGAACCGTATCAAATGCCTTACTGAAATCGAGGTAAATTAGATCCACTGCGTTTCCTTAGTCTAAAAAAACTGTTACCTTCTCAAAGAAGGAGATCAGGTTGGTTTGGCACAATCTACCTTTTGTAAAACCATGTTGTATTTTGTCCCAATTACCATTGACTTCAATGTCCTTAACTACTTTCTCCTTCAAAATTTTTTCCAAGACCTTGCATACTACAGATGTCAAGCTAACAGGCCTGTTATCCGGATCACCTTTTTTCCCTTTCTTAAAAAAGGAACTATGTTAGCAATTCTCCAGTCATACAGTACAACCCCTGAATTTACAGATTGATTAAAAATTGTTTCTAATGGGCTTGCAATTTCATGTGCCAGTTCCTTTAATGTTCTTGGATGAAGATTATCTGGGCCCCCCGATTTAGAACCATTAAGCTGTTCGAGTTTGGCTTCTACCTCGGATGTAGTAATATCTACCTCCATATCCTCATTCCCATTTGTCATTCCTAAGCTCCTGATTAGCCTCATTAAAGACTGAGGCAAAGTATTTGTTTAGATATTGGGCCATGCCTAGATTACCCTTAACCTTCACTCCATCTTCAGTGTTTAGCGGTCCCACTTCTTCTTTCTTTGTTGTCTTATTTATATGGCTATAGAACCTTTTACTATTGGTTTTAATTCCCTTTGCAAGGTCCAACTCTACATGGCTTTTGGCCTCTCTCACTTTATCCCTACATGTTCTGACCTCAATAAGGTAGCTTTCCTTGCTGATCCCTCCCATCTTCCACTCCTTGTAGGCTTTCTGCTTTTTCTTAATCACCTCTCTGAGATGCTTGCTCATCCAGCTTGGTCTACAACTCCTTCTTATGTTCTTATGTTTATGTTCTTGATTTGTTTTTGACAAATCCATGCTGACTGTTACTTATCACATTATCTTCTAGATGTATGCAAGTTGATTGCTTAATTATTTGCCCCATCATCTTTCCGGGTACAGAATTTAAGCAGACTTGTCTGTAATTCCCTGGGTTGTCCTTATTTCCCTTTTTATAGATGGGCACTATATTTGTCCTTTTCTAGTCTTCTGGAATGCCTCCCGTCTTCCATGGCTTTTCAAAGATAAGCGCGAATGGCTCAGATATTGCCTCAGTCAGCTCCTTGAGTATTCTAGGATGCATTTCATCAGGCCCTGGGGACTCGAAGACATCTAATTTGTCCAAGTAATTTTTAACTTGTTCTTTCCCTATTTTAGCCTCTTCTGAGCCGACCTCATTTTCACTGGCATTCACTATGTTGGATGTCCAATCGCCACCAACCTTCTTGGTGAAAACCGAAACAAAGACGTCACTAGGCACTTCTGCCATTTCCACGTTTCCCGTTATTATTTCCGCCCCCCCCCCTTGAGGAACAGGCCTACCCTGTGCTTGGGCTGCCACTTGCTTCTATTGTATTTGTAGCAAATACATGGGGCTGTGCGCGTGCAACGATGTGTGTGTGCAAGGGGGTGGCAGGGGCGAGTGTGCAAGTGGAGGCAGGGCCTGGAGGGGCGGTCCCTGGTCTCTTCCCGCGATCTCCTCCCATCGCACCAGGCGGCAGGAGGGGGCGGGGCCAGGCCGCCGTCGGGCTCGAAACGCTGAGGTCAAACCCCGCCCCGCGTTGTTCTCCTCTGCCCCCCCTTTCCCCCATTCCCCACCACAACAACATACGTCACTTCCGGGCACCCTGAGCTGCGATTGGCTGCGCCGGCAGGAAGCGAGGGCGGGCGCCGCTCCGTTGCCGCAGTGACAGGGCTGGAGTGGAAGATGGCGGCGCCGCGTCGGTCCCAGCACCATCACCACCATCACCCGCCGCCCCCCGCGCCGGCCTCCCCGCCGCGCAGCCCAGGCCTCGCCCCTGCGGGCGCCGCGCCCTCCCCGCAGCGGCACAGCCTGGCCGGGCCAGAGGGCGAGGCCCCCCCTGCGGGCGGCGGTCGCGACGCGGAGCGCGCTCTGTCGCCGGAGCAGCCGGAGAGCGCGGCCGGGGCCGCCCCCCCGCCGGCCTCCGGCTCCAGTAGCAGCAGCGTGGCCACCAGCAGCGGCAGCGCTTCATCGTCGTCCTCGGCGGCCTCCAGCCCGGCGGCCGAGAGCCCGGAGCCGCCCGGGCCGGGCGCGGGGAGCGGCGCCTTCCGGGAGCTGCTCGAAGCCTGCCGCAATGGAGACGTGACCCGGGTCAAGCGCCTGGTGGACACGGGCAACGTGAACGCCAAGGACATGGCGGGGAGGAAATCCACCCCCCTGCACTTCGCCGCGGGTGAGCGGGGTCCCTGGACGCGGGCGGCCCGGCCCAGTGTAGCTGCTGGGCAGTGGGCTTGGGGAGGTGGCTAGGTCACGGGGTGAGTACGGAGTTGAGATCCCCCATGGGCTCGGCTAGAACAGGCTCTAAGATAAAGCTGGCGCGTGAGCTGGGGGGGGCACTTCAGACTGCTGCCTTGGAGACTCTGAAACCACCTCTGACCCACACGCCCCCATTTAAAAACACCGTAATGATTTTTGGTCTGCTCGTGACTTGACAGGGATGTGTTAATGTCAGGTTAGCAGTGTTACAGATTAACCCCAAACTTCTGTTCTCCATCTGTGGATGACTCTGCTTTCCTTATCTTCCTGGTGAATGTTACAGGCCCTTTTCTTTGTAACTTAGACATTAATTTAAAAAAAGTTTGTAGCCCTTCAAAACAAACTGTTGAGTAGGTGTAGGTCAATGGCCTTTTCTTAAAGGAAAGCAGTTTAGTAACAGTAAGCATTACTACATTCTTAAGGTAAGCCCTCAGTGATGTCAGTAACTGCTCTCTGCCTAAGCTCTTACTTCAAACTCATATTCTTGGTGTCAGTGTGAGCCACTCTCTTCTGATTATTCTTGCTTGGAGAGATGTAGTGTCTGTGTCTTGTAATCATTCCTGGTTGTAGAGCAGGGATAGATACTATCTCCACACTGTTTGAAGAGGACTTGTGTGAAAGTAGCTCTCCAGAGTTTCCGCACCACAAGGTCCAAGACACCAAGTTCCATCTTTGTGTTAACAAGGGTCTCTAGAGCACAAAAGTTGCTTTAGTGGTGGAATCTTCATAGCACCTGCAGGTGGGGAGACAAGTGAGAACAGACTCTTCAAATGTCCTCCTCCCCCCAAACAAGGGCAAAAAATAATACTTTGAACTCACTGGGTAAGAAGAAAAAAGGCAATGAAGGATCATGGAGAAACAAAATAATGATAGCCCATGAAAATGTTCTTCCTTACTAGTTGTGCAAGAAGTTAATCCACTAGTGTGCATATAATTAGGGGAGAAAGTAACATTGGGGCACTTTCGGAACACAGTTGGGCTCCAACTTCCTTTGGGGGATGTTCTTTGTAGTACAGTAGTTCCTAGGGCATCAGCCTGGGCCCCATTCAGCTGTGTCTGTGTGGGCATGTAGTAAAAAAGCGAGATTCTGCTCCAAAGAACATAGTCCTGGCCATTGAAAATGACACAAGTGTGTAAAAACACACAAATAGGGAAGGGGATAACAAAATGTGCAAGATATTCAAAATAAGCCATAGCCTCAGCCCACTAACTAACATTATTTCTGGACTTGACTCTTGTGCAGATCGTGAATTCTCTGGTACATCCTGTATTTCTTTGTGCTAAGTGCTGTACATTGCGGCCTCTAGGCATTACTCTTAAAATATTTAATAATACAAAATCTATTTGTATGTGTACACAATGATCAATATTTACATTTAAAAATGTAGTTCGGACTAACCATACTAAAATGACGTGCTTAAAAAATCAGCACTTTTAAGGACTGCGCCCTCAAAGACTTCAAAATGTGTCCAGCTTCCTTTCCCACTAACATTGCTCTGGTTATTCTGGATATGCCAATGTAAAGAGTCAAAAAGTGGTTCTCTGGGGAGCCCTCATCCTGAGTCTTGTGAGTTCCCGAGTGCTGCCACTATAGCTCCTGGACTTCATATTAGCTGAATTTGTAAAAGCAGTTTATCCCCAAGGAGTATGAAGATGGAGCTTAATTCTAAAGAGCCCTGAAATGTGGGGCTTATCGTTTGCAAACTCCTTAAATTCTATAGATCAAGTGATAATTCCATGAGACCTCAACCAAGGGCTTGTCTACACTTAAATTTTATAGCACTCTAACTTGCTGGCTCAGGGGATGAAAAATCACCCCTCTGAGCGCAGCAAGTCTGACAGGTGTAGACAGGCTCCAAGTGCTGGGAGCTAATCCCCTCGTGGAGGTGAATTACCAGGAGCGCTGGTGACCACACTCGTTCCCGCAGCAGCGCTTTGAAGTTTCCAGTGTAGACATACCCCAAGGGTCAGCAGCATGTCCGTACATGGACACAAGTGTCTGTGGTAAAAATGTTGAGGTCTGTGGTAATTTTTCAAAAAATTGAATGACTGAATGACATAACTTCCCCCCCCCCCCCATGTCAATCACGAAGTATGGTAATTTTGTCAAGTGTCCGTTGTGCGACATGGTGGTGCCGACCCCTGGCCTCAACTAGGTCCTGAATTCAAGCTTATAAAAGCTTCACCAACATACTTCATACATACCTAAACTCTTGAGCATCACTGGTGAAACACAGGTGTCACTAAAGTTACAAGCAAAACTTATTCGGCCACTTGGATTGTGAACATGAAAAACACTTTTCCACTTTAACTGAGGGGGAAATGAACAAAACTTATGTGAGAGAATGTTGCCCTTTAAAACAGTTTAACAATATTACATTCTAACAGAAGAACAAAAACTTGCTTGAAGTGCAGGACACTTACTGTTGGATGATTCAAATTCAAACTTAACTCTGTCTGTGCCTGTATCTATAGACTAGACCAGCAGTTCTCAAACTGTGGGTCACGACCCCATTTTAATGGGGTCATCAGGGCTGGCGTTAGACTGTCTGGGGCCCAGGGCCAAAGCCTGAATCCCACCACCTGGGTCTCAGGCTTCGGCGTCAGCCCTGAGCGGTGGGGCTCAGGTTACAGGCCCCCTGCCTGGGGATGAAGTGCTTTGGGCCCCCCTGCCCAGGGTGGTGGGGCTCGGTCTTTGGCCCCTTTGCCCAGAGCAGCAGGGCTCGGATGGGTTCAGCCTTCAAACCCTCCTCCTGGGGTCATGTAGTAATTTGTGTTATCAGAAGGGGGTTGCGGTGCAATGAAGCTTGAGAACCCCTGGACTAGACACTTTTTAGGTGCCATGTAAGTTATTGTAGTTTGATAAGAATCACATCAGGTACTAGTGGATCTCGTTTATATGTTGGGAAGGTGTTAGGATAAACTTCTGTATTAGGGGGTCCTGCCTTTGAAAATGTCTGCAAATGTCAGCCATGGACATCTGATTTCTGATGGTGATTGTGCACTAAATGCCCAAGTACCAACTATCTGGGTGAAACCAGACAGTCACTATACTCTCGAATGAACTCAAACAGGAAAACGATAAAAGAGAAAAACATCAGTGGCACTGCTGACTAACATAAAAGAGAAGGGAACACCCCCCCCCCCAAAAAAAACAAACAAAAAACAACAAACCCAAAACTTCCAAAACCCAGCCTGCAGTCACTTGTATATGGATTTTGTCTCTGGCTGTTGATAAGGCTCCATTCTCCAGTCATTTTTTTCTGGGCCTTGGTCTTTTTTCCCCCCCTTCACCAATTCACAGTCCTGTTGACTGTTCATGTTCAGACATTGCTTCTTTAGCAACAGTGACAAATTAAAAGAATTAATTTATTACAATAGTAGTCTTTTGGCTTCAGGTTTTTTAGTAAAAAGCATTGAGATCTTTGTTTTTTAACTTTATGAAGTTTTTAGGCTCACAAATCTTTCTCTATCATAAGGGAAGAGAAGAAAAATAGCCCCGGAGAAAAGAACATTAGGAATCAAAATGCTTTTTTCCTTTCTCTTGCTAGTACAAAGATTGCAAAATACATGTGTACTCTGGAGCAATTATTTGCAAAACTCAAGATACACTGTTGAAAGAATTAAGTTTAATATATCAGCTTGTTTCATCAGCAAAACTGTTAAACTCCTCTCAAGCCTCTAAAGACTGCTGATGAAAGAAGCAATCAATAGGGTAAAAGTGACTTTTTTAGGTTGTATCTGGATGGTGGAGTCCTTCCACCACATCAGGAGGATGGATGGTGAGTAAGGAGTCACATTTATTTCCTTATTCAGGTAGCACAGGGAGCATATCTTTCTGGAGCTGCCTCTTTTGGGACTATGGATGTCTTAATGGACAGGAGATGCTCTTCTTCCCATTCACCATTTGAGGAACTTCATCTCCCTGAAAAGGGAGTATGCATTTGTAGGGGGGAGTAGCAGTGGTGGCTAAGGGGCTGGCTGGGGGCCATATTTATTTTCCTCCCCTGGTGCTATTAAGTGGGCTGCTGAATTTCACAAGCAGATATTCAAGAGGAGTGCATGTGGGAGTGAGGGTGAATTTCATTTGCCTGTGTTCTCTGCCTCCATTAGTGGGGAGGATGAAGATTCTGGCTGCCAGAAGGTGGAGAAAGAATAGCTGGCAAGGACTGGATGTTTCTTAGATTATTCCTTCTGGTTTTTGTCTAACTTCTAAAATCAGATGCCAAATTTGTAAGCCTGGTGACAGGTTTATGTTTTGAAGGTTATATTTTTTTGCAGCAAGTTGGTCTAGAGCAGAGGTGGGCAAACTATGGCCCAGGGGCCACATCCGGCCCACCAGACGTTTTAATGCAGCCCTCGAGCTCCCGCCGGGAAGCGGGGTCTGGGGCTTGCCTTGCTCTGGCCGGGGAGCAGGGCCGGAAGCAGCGGCACGTCCCCACTCCAGCTCCTACGCGTAGCAGGAGCCAGGGGCCTCCGCATGCTGCCCCCACCCCAAGCGCCGCCCCTGCAGCTCCCATTGGCCGGGAACCACAGCTAGTGGGAGCTTCAGGGGCGGTGCCTGCGCTCAGGGCAGTGCGCAGAGCCGCCTGGCCGTGCTTTCNAAACCCAAACCCAAAACTTCCAAAACCCAGCCTGCAGTCACTTGTATATGGATTTTGCCTCTGGTTGTTGATAAGGCTCCATTCTCCAGTCATTTTTTTCTGGGCCTTGGTCTTTTTTCCCCCCCTTCACCAATTCACAGTCCTGTTGACTGTTCATGTTCAGACATTGCTTCTTTAGCAACAGTGACAAATTAAAAGAATTAATTTATTACAATAGTAGTCTTTTGGCTTCAGGTTTTTTAGTAAAAAGCATTGAGATCTTTGTTTTTTAACTTTATGAAGTTTTTAGGCTCACAAATCTTTCTCTATCATAAGGGAAGAGAAGAAAAATAGCCCCGGAGAAAAGAACATTAGGAATCAAAATGCTTTTTTCCTTTCTCTTGCTAGTACAAAGATTGCAAAATACATGTGTACTCTGGAGCAATTATTTGCAAAACTCAAGATACACTGTTGAAAGAATTAAGTTTAATATATCAGCTTGTTTCATCAGCAAAACTGTTAAACTCCTCTCAAGCCTCTAAAGACTGCTGATGAAAGAAGCAATCAATAGGGTAAAAGTGACTTTTTTAGGTTGTATCTGGATGGTGGAGTCCTTCCACCACATCAGGAGGATGGATGGTGAGTAAGGAGTCACATTTATTTCCTTATTCAGGTAGCACAGGGAGCATATCTTTCTGGAGCTGCCTCTTTTGGGACTATGGATGTCTTAATGGACAGGAGATGCTCTTCTTCCCATTCACCATTGAGGAACTTCATCTCCCTGAAAAGGGAGTATGCATTTGTAGGGGGGAGCAGCAGTGGTGGCTAAGGGGCTGGCTGGGGGCCATATTTATTTTCCTCCCCTGGTGCTATTAAGTGGGCTGCTGAATTTCACAAGCAGATATTCAAGAGGAGTGCATGTGGGAGTGAGGGTGAATTTCATTTGCCTGTGTTCTCTGCCTCCATTAGTGGGGAGGGTGAAGATTCTGGCTGCCAGAAGGTGGAGAAAGAATAGCTGGCAAGGACTGGATGTTTCTTAGATTATTCCTTCTGGTTTTTGTCTAACTTCTAAAATCAGATGCCAAATTTGTACGCCTAGTGACAGGTTTATGTTTTGAAGGTTATATTTTTTTGCAGCAAGTTGGTCTAGAGCAGAGGTGGGCAAACTATGGCCCAGGGGCCACATCCGGCCCACCAGACGTTTTAATGCAGCCCTCGAGCTCCCGCCGGGAAGCGGGGTCTGGGGCTTGCCTTGCTCTGGCCGGGGAGCAGGGCCGGAAGCAGCGGCACGTCCCCACTCCAGCTCCTACGCGTAGCAGGAGCCAGGGGCCTCCGCATGCTGCCCCCACCCCAAGCGCCGCCCCTGCAGCTCCCATTGGCCGGGAACCACAGCTAGTGGGAGCTTCAGGGGCGGTGCCTGCGCTCAGGGCAGTGCGCAGAGCCGCCTGGCCGTGCTTCCACATAGGAGCCGGTGGGGGGACGGGGACGGGACATGCTGCTATTTCTGGGAGCTGCTTGAGGTAAGCGCTGCCCAGAGCCTCCCCCGACCCCCTTCCATGCCCCAACCCCCTGCCCCAGCCCTGATCCCCACCCGCCCTCCGAACCCTGTGGTCCCAGCCTGGAGCACCCTCCTGCACCCCCAACTCCTCAGCCCCACCCCAGAGCCTGCACCCACAGCCGGAGCCCTCACTCCCTCCTGCACCCCAATCCCCAATTTCGTGAGCATTCATGGTCAGCCATACAATTTCCATACCCAGATGTGGCCTTCGGGCCAAAAAGTTTGCCCACCTCTGGTCTAGAGACTTCATTTTTTTAAAATGAAAGCTTTAGAGTAGGTGTAGGGGAGGTTGTGAAAATGGGTATCCCTTTTGTTTGGGAACACTTACACTGTGTTTTGGTGGTAAATAGTGTGCTGGTTCTCACTGTGATATAATATGTAAAAACAGACTTGAAATTTTTACAAGTGGTTTCTTCCCTCCTCATTCTTCCCTTAGTATGGGCCACATACAGCTGCTTTTTGAGATTGGATGTTTTCCTAAAAGATGTTCTGTAAGTCAGACTAATTCAGGGAAGTGCTCTGGCCTCTGTTATACAGATGGTCAGATTAGATGATCACAATGGTACCTTCTGGCCTTATCTATGAATCTAATGCTACTTGCCACTCATCAACTGAAAATCCCACTGTACCTGTACTACTCACTCTTGTAATTGAGCTGGAAATCCTGTTCTTTGTATACAGCCCAAAGAATTCCCTTTTAGCCATTGTGGATAGAATGAATGATCTAGAGACCATCAAAGTATCACATAAATTTGAGCAGGGGGGGCTTTTATTTTGCTCCAATTTCCATAGAGGAGATGTATTGTGTGACTCTTTCGTGGCAGCCTCCTTTCCTCTCTCTCAGCACAGAGCTGCCAGTTTGTCTGCTCATCACACTTTCCCTAAAATCAACCAAGTCAGTAGAGAATCATAGGAGGTACTGCTGTACCCGTTCATGTTGCTGCTTTGGTCACTCTACAGTACTTCACTGTCTAACAATTTTGGAGTTTTTTTTTCCAACATCTGTTTCCCAGAACACAAGAACTTGCTGAAATCTTTTTTTATAACGTGCAGAGAACGTTGCTCTGTTAACTATAGGAATTAAAGCAAAGTTCTGCATGGCAACTGATGAAGGCTTTCACTTGCTAGGATGGTACACAGTGATAGTAGGGCAGAATTAAGGTTGATATTTGAATCTTTTCACAATTGGGTTTTCAAAATGTTAACGGAAACAAACATTCTAAGGACATGATTCATTTGAAAGCCTCCATTATTTGTGTGATGGGATATTAATGTGGAGCTGAAAGCTACTTTTTGAGCCACTTTAAGTGGGAGCTCAAACTTCTTAGGTGGGGGAGGCCATTTTTGTAGAGGCAGTGACTTCAGCATGTAATATGAATGAATTACAGGCTGCAGCGATCCATCTGGTACTGAATATTTACAAGGGTAAGGTGGTGCTACAGACTCATGTGAGATTCCTCTCTAAAGTGGTGGTAGTTTCATCCCAGTGAGTGTTGTTCTGCCAGCATTCTTACCACATCCATGTACCCATTCTGATGGGGCCTTACCCCACATGATCAGTGACTGGGGCTGTGTTTTAAATGGATTAAAGTCCACCCAACTTTATTTCTATTCAACATCTTTTTTTTGGCAGTGCTGTCACTAAAAGACCATGTCAAATGGCTGGCCATGACGAGGCTCATTCAATTCATTGCCTAATGGGGGTTTTCATTTCAGACATAGGAAAAATAGCCTCGTAGTCTTCACTCTGTATACTCTACAAAGCATGATTGCTTGGCTTGGGTTTGGTCTGCTTCTGAAGCAGTGATGCTCAAACATTCCTGCCCTCTAGAATAACTTTTTGGTGATCAGTATTTTTGAGTTGGCCACGCTGCAGTATTTTGCTTTTGGATGCAACTTACAGGCTATAAAAGTACCATTTATGGAGGTGTCTTCTTACCCTTCTTCTATATTTAGCATTTACTTTGTTGCCATTGGCCCTGTTCTTGCTGTTTGTCAGAGTTGTAATGCTTGCTTTCTTAAAAGTTCACCAAGTCAGATCCCTTCGAAGAGTAGAAATCCAGCAGAAATGCTGTCTTCAGAGAAGGGAAAAATACCTTGATACTCTGCTTCTCTGGAGATACCTCCTTGGAGTTTGGCAGTAAACAATGTTGAGAGGAGCTGGTTAATTTTACACTGTTTTATTGCAGTGTCTCCTTGAGGCATTGAGTCTTTTTATGGAAAGTCTTTATTTTCTGCTCTGTCATGCAGTGACACAGCACACAGTCAACCTGTGGAACACTTTAAATATAAATATAAAAAATAGGTATATTTCCATATATTTATTTTATCTCTCAGAGCTGGAAGGGATGAAAGGTCATTGAGTCCAGTCCCCTGCCTTCACTAGCAGGATCAAGTACTGTCCCTGAGAGATTTTTGCCCCAGATCCCTAAATGGCCCTCTCAAGGATTGAACTCACAACCCTGGGTTTAGCAGGCCAATGATCAAACCACTGAGCTATCCTTTTCCCCCCTTCCCAGAGGATGTTGTGAAGGTCAGCAACAGGGTTAAAAAAAGAACTAGATAAATTCATGGAGGATAGGTCCATCAATGACTATTAGCCAGGATGGGGAGGGATGGTGTCCCTAGCCTCTGTTTGCCAGAAGCTGGGAATGGGCGACGGGATGGATCACTTGATGATTAACTGTTCTCTTCATTCCCTCTGAAGCACCTGGCATTGGTCACTGTTGGAAGACAGGATACTGGGCTAGATGGACTGTTGGTCTGATGCAGTATGGCTGTTCTTATGACTGTAAGGATTCAAGGGTAGTGCATCCCTACCTTTAGGGGATATCACATGTTCTTACCTGCTATCGCTGCGCTTGGATCTAAAAGCCTGAAGAACTTGGAGTGCTGGATTTCAGCTCCCTAGTGCATGACAAGCAGTAGTGAAAAATGTTGCCAGAAGATACTTTGTAATTCTGTTTCTCTGAAGATCAAGGAAAAGAAGTTTCTCTTCTAAAACTGAAATCGCTTGAAGAGGAGACATAAGAACGGCCCTACTGGGTCAGACCAAAGGTCCATCTAGCCCAGTATCCTGTCTACTGTCAGTGGCCAATGCCAGGTGCCCTAGAGGGAGTGAACCTAACAGGTACTGATCAAGTGATCTCTCTCCTGCCATCCATCTCCATCCTCTGACAAACAGAGTCTAGGGACACTATTCCTTACCCATCGTGGCTAATAGCCATTAATGGACTTAACCTCCATAGAATTTATCCAGTTCTCTTTTAAATGCTATTATAGTCCTAGCCTTCACAACCTCCTCAGGCAAGGAGTTCCACAAGTTGACTGTGCGCTGTGTGAAGAAGAACCTCCTTTTATTTGTTTTAAACCTGCTGCCCATTAATTTCATTTGGTGGCCTCTAGTTCTTGTATTATGGGAATCAGTAAATAACTTTTCCTTATCTACTTTCTCCACATCACTCATGATTTTATATACCTCTATCATATCCCCCCTTAGTCTCCTCTTTTCCAAGCTGAAAAGTCCTAGCCTCTTTAATCTCTCCTCATATGGGACCCGTTCCAAACCCCTAATCATTTTAGTTGCCCTTCTCTGAACCTTTTCTAATGCCAGTATATCTTTTTTGAGATGAGGAGACCACATCTGTACGNTTCCCTTTT
This sequence comes from Platysternon megacephalum, assembly GCA_003942145.1. Classification (NCBI taxonomy): domain Eukaryota; kingdom Metazoa; phylum Chordata; order Testudines; family Platysternidae; genus Platysternon; species Platysternon megacephalum. The sequence goes on from QXTE01000380.1 coordinate 53,702, forward strand.
AGCCATTGTGGATAGAATGAATGATCTAGAGACCATCAAAGTATCACATAAATTTGAGCAGGGGGGGCTTTTATTTTGCTCCAATTTCCATAGAGGAGATGTATTGTGTGACTCTTTCGTGGCAGCCTCCTTTCCTCTCTCTCAGCACAGAGCTGCCAGTTTGTCTGCTCATCACACTTTCCCTAAAATCAACCAAGTCAGTAGAGAATCATAGGAGGTACTGCTGTACCCGTTCATGTTGCTGCTTTGGTCACTCTACAGTACTTCACTGTCTAACAGTTTTGGAGTTTTTTTTCAACATCTGTTTCCCAGAACACAAGAACTTGCTGAAATCTTTTTTTATAACGTGCAGAGAACGTTGCTCTGTTAACTATAGGAATTAAAGCAAAGTTCTGCATGGCAACTGATGAAGGCTTTCACTTGCTAGGATGGTACACAGTGATAGTAGGGCAGAATTAAGGTTGATATTTGAATCTTTTCACAATTGGGTTTTCAAAATGTTAACGGAAACAAACATTCTAAGGACATGATTCATTTGAAAGCCTCCATTATTTGTGTGATGGGATATTAATGTGGAGCTGAAAGCTACTTTTTGAGCCACTTTAAGTGGGAGCTCAAACTTCTTAGGTGGGGGAGGCCATTTTTGTAGAGGCAGTGACTTCAGCATGTAATATGAATGAATTACAGGCTGCAGCGATCCATCTGGTACTGAATATTTACAAGGGTAAGGTGGTGCTACAGACTCATGTGAGATTCCTCTCTAAAGTGGTGGTAGTTTCATCCCAGTGAGTGTTGTTCTGCCAGCATTCTTACCACATCCATGTACCCATTCTGATGGGGCCTTACCCCACATGATCAGTGACTGGGGCTGTGTTTTAAATGGATTAAAGTCCACCCAACTTTATTTCTATTCAACCTCTTTTTTTTGGCAGTGCTGTCACTAAAAGACCATGTCAAATGGCTGGCCATGACGAGGCTCATTCAATTCATTGCCTAATGGGGGTTTTCGTTTCAGACATAGGAAAAATAGCCTCGTAGTCTTCACTCTGTATACTCTACAAAGCATGATTGCTTGGCTTGGGTTTGGTCTGCTTCTGAAGCAGTGATGCTCAAACATTCCTGCCCTCTAGAATAACTTTTTGGTGATCAGTATTTTTGAGTTGGCCACGCTGCAGTATTTTGCTTTTGGATGCAACTTACAGGCTATAAAAGTACCATTTATGGAGGTGTCTTCTTACCCTTCTTCTATATTTAGCATTTACTTTGTTGCCATTGGCCCTGTTCTTGCTGTTTGTCAGAGTTGTAATGCTTGCTTTCTTAAAAGTTCACCAAGTCAGATCCCTTCGAAGAGTAGAAATCCAGCAGAAATGCTGTCTTCAGAGAAGGGAAAAATACCTTGATACTCTGCTTCTCTGGAGATACCTCCTTGGAGTTTGGCAGTAAACAATGTTGAGAGGAGCTGGTTAATTTTACACTGTTTTATTGCAGTGTCTCCTTGAGGCATTGAGTCTTTTTATGGAAAGTCTTTATTTTCTGCTCTGTCATGCAGTGACACAGCACACAGTCAACCTGTGGAACACTTTAAATATAAATATAAAAAATAGGTATATTTCCATATATTTATTTTATCTCTCAGAGCTGGAAGGGATGAAAGGTCATTGAGTCCAGTCCCCTGCCTTCACTAGCAGGATCAAGTACTGTCCCTGAGAGATTTTTGCCCCAGATCCCTAAATGGCCCTCTCAAGGATTGAACTCACAACCCTGGGTTTAGCAGGCCAATGATCAAACCACTGAGCTATCCTTTTCCCCCCTTCCCAGAGGATGTTGTGAAGGTCAGCAACAGGGTTAAAAAAAGAACTAGATAAATTCATGGAGGATAGGTCCATCAATGACTATTAGCCAGGATGGGGAGGGATGGTGTCCCTAGCCTCTGTTTGCCAGAAGCTGGGAATGGGCGACGGGATGGATCACTTGATGATTAACTGTTCTCTTCATTCCCTCTGAAGCACCTGGCATTGGTCACTGTTGGAAGACAGGATACTGGGCTAGATGGACTGTTGGTCTGATGCAGTATGGCTGTTCTTATGACTGTAAGGATTCAAGGGTAGTGCATCCCTACCTTTAGGGGATATCACATGTTCTTACCTGCTATCGCTGCGCTTGGATCTAAAAGCCTGAAGAACTTGGAGTGCTGGATTTCAGCTCCCTAGTGCATGACAAGCAGTAGTGAAAAATGTTGCCAGAAGATACTTTGTAATTCTGTTTCTCTGAAGATCAAGGAAAAGAAGTTTCTCTTCTAAAACTGAAATCGCTTGAAGATGAGACATAAGAACGGCCCTATTGGGTCAGACCAAAGGTCCATCTAGCCCAGTATCCTGTCTACTGACAGTGGCCAATGCCAGGTGCCCTAGAGGGAGTGAACCTAACAGGTACTGATCAAGTGATCTCTCTCCTGCCATCCATCGCCACCCTCTGACAAACAGAGTCTAGGGACACCATTCCTTACCCATCGTGGCTAATAGCCATTAATGGACTTAACCTCCATAGAATTTATCCAGTTCTCTTTTAAATGCTGTTATAGTCCTAGCCTTCACAACCTCCTCAGGCAAGGAGTTCCACAAGTTGACTGTGCGCTGTGTGAAGAAGAACCTCCTTTTATTTGTTTTAAACCTGCTGCCCATTAATTTCATTTGGTGGCCTCTAGTTCTTGTATTATGGGAATCAGTAAATAACTTTTCCTTATCTTCTTTCTCCACATCACTCATGATTTTATATACCTCTATCATATCCCCCCTTAGTCTCCTCTTTTCCAAGCTGAAAAGTCCTAGCCTCTTTAATCTCTCCTCATATGGGACCCGTTCCAAACCCCTAATCATTTTAGTTGCCCTTCTCTGAACCTTTTCTAATGCCAGTATATCTTTTTTGAGATGAGGAGACCACATCTGTACACAGTATTCAAGATGTGGGCGTACCATCGATTTATATAAGGGCAATAATATATTCTCAGTCTTATTCTCTATCTGCTTTTTAATGATTCCTAACATCCTGTTTGCTTTTTTGACTGCCTCTGCACACTGCGTGGACGTCTTCAGAGAACTATCCACGATGACTCCAAGATCTTTTTCCTGATTCGTTGTAGCTAAATTAGCCCCCATCAGATTGTATGTATAGTTGGGGTTATTTTTTCCAATGTGCATTACTTTACATTTATCCACATTAAATTTCATTTGCCATTTTGTTGCCCAATCACTTAATTTTGTGAGATCTTTTTGAAGTTCTTCACAGTCTGCTTTGGTCCTAACTATCTTGAGCAGTTTAGTATCATCTGCAACCTTTGCCACCTCATTTTTTACCCCTTTCTCCAGATCATTTATGAATAAGTTGAATAGGATTGGTCCTAGGACAGACCGTTGGGGAACACCACTAGTTACCCCTCTCCATTCTGAGAATTTACCATTTATTCCTACCCTTTGTTCCCTGTCTTTTAACCAGTTCTCAATCCATGAAAGGACCTTCCCTTTTATCCCATGACAACTTAATTTACGTAAGAGCCTTTGGTGAGGGACCTTGTCAAAGGCTTTCTGGAAATCCAAGTACACTATGTCCACTGGATCCCCCTTGTCCACATGTTTGTTGACCCCTTCAAAGAACTCTAATAGATTAGTAAGACACGATTTCCCTTTGCAGAAACCATGTTGACTTTTGCCCAACAATTTATGTTCTTCTAGGTGTCTGACAATTTTATTCTTTACTATTGTTTCAACTTTTTTGCCCGGTACTGACGTTAGACTTACTGGTCTATAATTGCCGGGATCACCTCTGGAGCTCTTTTTAAACATTGGCGTTACATTAGCTATCATCCAGTCATTGGGTTCAGAAGCCGATTTAAAGGACAGGTTACAAACCTTAGTTAATAGTTCCGCAACTTCACATTTGAGTTCTTTCAGAACTCTTGGGTGAATGCCATCTGGTCCCGGTGACTTGTTACTGTTAAGTTTATCAATTAATTCCAAAACTTCCTCTAGTGACACTTCAATCTGTGACAATTCCTCAGATTTGTCACCTACAAAGGATGGCTTAGGTTTGGGAATCTCCCTAACATCCTCAGCCATGAAGACTAAAGCAAAGAATTTGTTTAGTTTCTCCGCAATGACTTTATCGTCTTTAAGCGCTCCTTTTGTATCTCAAACGTTGAGGGACCCCACTGGTTGTTTAGCAGGCTTCCTGCTTCTGATGTACTTAAAAAACATTTTATTACCTTTTGAGTTTTTGGCTAGCCGTTCTTCAAACTCCTCTTTGGCTTTTCCTATTACATTTTGATACTTAATTAGGCAGTGTTTATGCTCCTTTGTATTTACCTCACTAGGATTTGACGTCCACTTTTTAAAAGATGCCTTTTTATCTCTCACTGCTTCTTTTAGACCTACTCTTCCCCTCCCCCCCCACCCTTTTGTAAGGGAGCTTTCACAAAGGAATGAAGACGCTGTAGCAGGGGTCGGCAACCTTTCAGAAGTGGTGTGCCGAGTCTTCATTTATTCACTCTGATTTAAGGTTTCGCGTGCCAGTCATACATTTTAACGTTTTTAGAAGGTCTCTTTCTATAAGTCTATAATATAGAACTAAACTATTGTTGTATGTAAAGTAAATAAGGTTTTTAAAATGTTTAAGAACCTTCATTTAAAATTAAATTAAAATGCAGAGCCCCCCGGACCGGTGGCCAGGACCCAGGCAGCATGAGTGCCACTGAAAATCAGCTCGCGTGCCGCCTTCGGCACCCGTGCCATAGGTTGCCTACCCCTGCGCTATAGTGATTCTTTTCTTATTAGATGGTTTACTTCTAGCAGTGTTAACTTACTTTTTAAGGCTGCCTCTTTATGCCAAAGAAGGCCAAACAGTAGAAACCTTTTAGATCAGTATTGCAACACTTTATTTGGGCTGAGTGACTTGTTTTGATGGAATAGATGATAGGATACCACTATTGTGGTAAGGATGAGTGAGTAGACTCTGTGCCTGGGCAGGTGAATTTTCATAACTTTCTGAAGTTTTCTTTTTAAGTCTTAAGATATGAAATGGACCTGGGGGAGTAAACAGCTGTGCATATCTCTATCAGTGTTATAGAGGGTGGACAATTTATGAGTTTACACTGTATAAGCTTTATACAGAGTAAAATTGATTTATTTGTGGTTTGGATCCCATTGGGAACTGGGTGTCTGGGTGCTGGAAATAGGTGACCTACTGAGCAGTTTTTGGTTAAAGTCTGCAGCTTTGGGGGCGTGGACCAGACCTGGATCTGTGTTGCATCAGGCTAGCATGTCTGGCTTAACAAGAAAGGGTTCTGGAATCCCAAGCTGGCAGGGAAAACGGGCTCAGAGGTAAATTCAGCACATCAGGTGACAGTCCCAAGGGGGTCCCTGTAACCGAACCCATCACACCTGCCACTCCAGAATTTGTTCTAAAATCTGAGATATGGTTCAGAGGTCTAAAACCTGCTTCATTCTCTAAGTTGGAGATCTGTTTCTTAATATGTTCCAGGATGATGTTGCACATGATTTTTGCAAGCACTGAGCGTAATGATACCTCTCTAGTTATTGCAGTTAGTAAGGACGCCCTTCTTTGGCAATTTTACAGTAAGGTCTCTTTGTAGCTCTTCACAGTCTGCCTGGGACAGCTCAGTGGTTTGAGCATTGGCCTGCTAAACTCAGGGTTGTGAGTTCAATCCTTGAAGGGGCCATTTAGGGATCTGGGGCAAATCTGTCTGGGGATTGGTCCTGCTTTGAGCAGGGGGGTTGGACTAGATGACCTCCTGAGGTCCGTTCCAACCCTGATAATTCTATGATTCTATAACACTGATAGAGAGGTATGCACAGCTGTTTGCTCCCTGAGGTATTAATCACTTGCTCTGGGTTAATTAATAAACAAAAGTGATTTTATTAAGTATAAAAAGTAGGATTTAAATGGTTTCAAGTAATAACAGACAGAACAAAGTAAGTCGCCAAGCAAAAACACGCAAGTCTAAGCCTAATACATTAAGAAACTGATTACAGGTAAAATGTCACCCTCAGATGTTCCAATAAGCTTCTTTCACAGACTAGACTCCTTCAGAGTCTGGGCCCAATCCTTTCCCCTGGTACAGTCCTTGTTAGTTCCAGCAGACATCTTGTTGTATTTAAAGTACTGCACAGGATCTTTTCAGGGGGGGATAAGGCAAAGGGCCATATTTATTGGTAATACATGTATCAATCAACACTATCATATGCATATGATATATATTACACTCACATGCAGGCTCCGTCTTGTTGTTTTTACCAACTAGTTGCTCCCCTTAACTTCACTGGCCACGTGAGTTAGATGGGGGAGGGGGTGGAGCTGGGCTTCTGTTGATCCAGATCGATGCTCTGATGTTGACAAGACGAGACCTCGGGGTCCTCTGCAAGACACCTCACATTTATAGCAGTTTCCCTCTGATGCAAATCTATATCAGATACAAAATCTGTGTCTGTGTCAGTTCCTTCTGGGTGTTGTCTTAATGCTGCCACATTTATTTTCAAAGTGTGTTTTCAAAAGAAGGTGCTCGCTTCTAACTCCCAACACATCACTTAAGGGACAAAAAGACCCAGGTTTTGGCAGATAAACTATTAGTTCATCAACAAAGGGAAGACAAAATATATGGCTATCAATGTCTCCAAAGCAACAGAGTAGATGGAGAGACACTAGAAGTAGCAAGTCACTTTACCTGTCTAGGGAGTGAGATGTGTAAAGGTGGTGTCACCATGCTGTATGTCAAGCCGTGTATATTGAAAGCAGCAAACAACTTTCAGAAACTTGAAAAGATTTGGAAAAGTAGCATGGATGACAGTGATACAAGTATGAATTTTTAATTTGTCATCCTTTGTGGAGCAGAGTCATGAGAATCTACAACAGAAATGGATAAGATCAACTCATTCTAAAGTAAAAATCTGGAAAAAGTCTTCAGAGTTCACTGGGAAGTGTCTTGCAATATCAGAAATTCTAAGGAGAGCAAACTAATCAAAAGCATCAAACATGGTCAGACAATGATGGACATATTTAAGACATGCTTTAAGGATGCCACCAGCCTGACTTCCACATCAAGTAATAATGTGGACACCACCTGGAAAGAGAAGAGGGTAACCTAGAGAAGCATTATGCAGAACAAGGGAGAAAGAAGCCGAATCCATCAGTATGACACTCAGAACCAGACCAGCACCAAACCCAAATCAATGGTGGAATCTGGATGCCCTATGCACCTGATGGTGTGGGAGGATAAAGAAGAATATTTGAAGTATGCCTTTTTGCGGAGGCTAAAACACTTCTAGAAGCCAAGGCCCTAATCCTGCAAAGGGATCCACGTCAGCAGACTCATGCCCATATGGACTGGACCCCTTTGCAGGATTAGGGCCTGTGAGATGGCAAAATCCCAAGGACAAATTTAATAGATCCGACAGACTTCCATTTTAAACATCTCTGATCGTTCTTAATATTTAAGTTGTATGAATTGTATTAACTTCTAATGACATGAAGCGTTCTGTGCTTTAGCTATGGCCTATTTTTTGATTTCTTTGAATAGTGTGGTCTTGTACAACAAAATCATGTTTAAAATGTGTGGAGGAGGAGGAGAAAATACAAGAACATGAACATAGAATTTAGACTCAGATTATTTATTTAGTGAAACCTGAAACCTGCAATTTTACTGGAAAGCTTGTACACTGCACTGAAAATGTCTGATTCAGTTTCTAGATATAGTTAAGTTAATGCACTTATTTTCAGCCAGTGGGTTTAATTCTCTTTTTTAACACTGTTGTGAACTGGGACTAGCTTCATTTAAGTCAGTGGAGTTGTGTTGATGTAAACTAGTGTGAGGGGAAAATCTGGCTCTCAATATGCTTAACTGGAAAGACAAATTAAACTAGCCTGAAGTACCCGCATACCACGGAAACCATTCTGACAATAACATCCATTTTCTTAATAAGACGAGTGCTTGGAAATGGAGAAGTACACATGCTCTGATGTGAACTAGGTTTGGTCCTCTAAAAAGTAATGAAATGGGATTACATTTATTCAGTGCATTTTTGCTATTTTATCAAACATAATTACAATGTTCAGATACGGATAAGCTGTACTTTTTCATTTTCTTGAGGACATATTCTTAGACTTTTTTAAAGAAGTGTTGGGACTATGTGATGGGGTTGGGACTCACCACCACAGCGCCTCCCGCTGGCACATGTGGGAATTAGCTCTGTCCTCTGCGGGGCGCCCTCTGCCGGTGGTGTCCCGTCCGTCGTCTGCTCCCCTGTTGGTGTCCGGACCCACGTTGCTCCCCGCTCGGCGGCGTCCTCTTCAGGACACTGCCCTCGGGCAGTGCCCACTGCTCTGGTCTCACCCCCTTCTGGGGGTCTGGTGTTAGCAGCAGTCCTCCGTCTGCACCTGTTCTAGTGGCCGACTGCAGCCTCACAGTCTAGCCCCTTTGTCACAGGGGCCAGCCACAGTCTGTATCAGGCCACGCTCCTCCTCAGCCAGGTGTAGTACAAGGGGGAAGGAGGGGACCCAGGCCCACCCGCTACTCTGGGTCCCGACCCAGGGACCCTCTAGCAGCAGTCTCCCTGCCCTCCTTCTCTCCCCTTGTCAGACTTTGTCCCTGGGCCGCTTCCCCTTCGGCCCTGTGCACCCGCTCAGTCCTTTGTAGCAAGGCCTGCAGCCTGGGGTTTTCCTTGGCTGGAGCTCCTCAGCTCCTTCTGCCCTTCCCCAGCACTCAGGGGGAGGGATAGCTCAGTGGTTTGAGCACTGGCCTGCTAAACCCAGGGTTGTGAGCTCAATCCTTGAGGGGGCCATTTAGGGATCTGGGGCAAAAATCGGTCTGGGGATTGGTCCTGCTTTGAGCAGGGGGTTGGACTAGATGACCTCCTGAGGTCCCTTCCAACCCTGATATTCTATGATTCTATGACTGCTCTGTCCAAAGTGCTACCTTTCAGCCCAGGAGCCAGTCCTCCTCCCTTGGCAGTCAGGGAGAGACTGCCTTTCCTCCTGCTAGGCAGCCTTTATATAGGGCCTAACCCAGCCCTGATTGGCTGCCTCTGCTCTGCCCTGATTGGCTCCTAACAGGCCTCTGTTGATTGGCTGCTGGCCTGCGCTGCCTCAAANGCTCCTCCTCAGCCAGGTGTAGTACAAGGGGGAAGGAGGGGACCCAGGCCCACCCGCTACTCTGGGTCCCGACCCAGGGACCCTCTAGCAGCAGTCTCCCTGCCCTCCTTCTCTCCCCTTGTCAGACTTTGTCCCTGGGCCGCTTCCCCTTCGGCCCTGTGCACCCGCTCAGTCCTTTGTAGCAAGGCCTGCAGCCTGGGGTTTTCCTTGGCTGGAGCTCCTCAGCTCCTTCTGCCCTTCCCCAGCACTCAGGGGGAGGGATAGCTCAGTGGTTTGAGCACTGGCCTGCTAAACCCAGGGTTGTGAGCTCAATCCTTGAGGGGGCCATTTAGGGATCTGGGGCAAAAATCGGTCTGGGGATTGGTCCTGCTTTGAGCAGGGGGTTGGACTAGATGACCTCCTGAGGTCCCTTCCAACCCTGATATTCTATGATTCTATGACTGCTCTGTCCAAAGTGCTACCTTTCAGCCCAGGAGCCAGTCCTCCTCCCTTGGCAGTCAGGGAGAGACTGCCTTTCCTCCTGCTAGGCAGCCTTTATATAGGGCCTAACCCAGCCCTGATTGGCTGCCTCTGCTCTGCCCTGATTGGCTCCTAACAGGCCTCTGTTGATTGGCTGCTGGCCTGCGCTGCCTCAAAGGCCTGTTCCAGCCTTTTTCTCGGGGTGGGGCACCGCCCCACCACAGACTAACACAAATCTAAGAGCAAGTAATCTGCAATGTGGAAGAGAGGGTAAAAGATGCAGTGAAAGTTATTGAAATAAAAATCTTTCCTAGAAAACTGAAAACCAAAGTTTTACGGAAAATTGTGATCAGAGTAAAACTGAGATTATAGTTAGTTTAAAAGAAAATAAAACTAGCCGGTTTGGCTCACACATTCCACGAGTTGTGCCATTGGCTCAGCCAAACAACCTGACACTCCCACATTACCTGGGATACCTGTCAAAACCAGATGGAAATTTCTGCTTTTTAGTAAGACAAGTGAAATTATACAACTGCATTATCTGACTGTGTGATATAACTAGAACTTGATATGTAGCTAGTACTCTAATTGGGGAAGACATATTCTTCTTACTTCATGCAAGGGTATGGATATACTGTAGTATTTTATAACTTTGGTCTCTTAACTGCAGAAAGCATGAGGGCCAAGACTTAATGATAAAGCCTAGTTAGTCACCTAAATAAGTAACTAGACTTTCAGAAGTGCTAAGCACCTACCAACTCCCACTGACTTTATTGCCTAGGTGAACTTGGTTTAAAGCAGTGGTTCGCAACCTGTTTACTGTTGTGGGCTGCATATGCAGCTTTCTGTGTTATGTGGGTCGCATCCACACACTATACATGTATGGCCCCGAGGATGTCACGTGGGCCGTAGCTGTGTGCTGACTGGGCCGTAAAAGGCCACAGGTTGAGAACCACTGGTTTCAAGTCTTGTTGAAGGTTCGGTTTTCTTAATGTTTTGCCTGATCATCTGTGCAAGATCTTTAAGTGGAGGATTTCGAATTAAAGCCTCAAGTTTAGTAAATTGCTAGATGGATCAACTTTCTATCTGGAGATGTACAAAGATTTAAGGTTTTAAACAAAACTCTCAGTTCAGGGCAACTGATCCTGTATTCCTCTCTGTGATGCAGCAACAGCACCCACTCTAGGCTCCCAGCTGCTTAGCTTTCACTTCTCTTGGGTGGAGACCTCCGTGTTTGTGCGTGTCTGTCTCCCTCTTCTCCCGACCATCCTCTCTGGGGGTACTTCAGGCTGCACAGTTCCCTGTCTCCACTATTATTGCCAGCTAGCCAGATTGCTTAATGAGGATGGCATCTGTGTTTGCTTACTCTTGAAAGACTATGAACAAAGTAATTGCCAGCAGTTATGCGTTAACACAACCCTTTTTATGCAAGCACATTTATTCTTAAGGTGAAAGCATTACAAAGAAAACATTAAAAACAATAAAGGAACCTACACACATGTTAATAAAGTTACCAAAGATCACCCTTCTCCCCCCCCCCCCCCCCCCCCCCCCCCCCCCCCCCCCCCCCCCCCCCCCCCCCNCTTACCAAAGATCACCCTTCCCCCCCCCCTCCAACTCCAGCAGGAGTCTGTCTCTCTAACCCTTCCCTAAGGTTTAGGGCTCTCCCTTGAAGAGAAGATTCTGTCCATTTGCTGGATCAGAAAGAAGGCCCTGAAGTCAATTTAAACTCGAGCTGTTTATCCAAAAGACTTTTCTTTGTCTATTGGTCTCTAGAGAACTATCTCTTTAACGATTCCAACTCTGACTCATGTGTTTCCTGAATTAAAAAGCTTCATTCTTAGAACTGGAAACAAGACTTTTAAAAAGTGCTAATTAGACTCTTGTTTTTAATCTTCATTGTTTCATGCAATCCATTAATTCTTGGCAAAACTGAGTGAGGAAGATGGTGGGATCTCCATTTTACAGATTGAGTGGGTTGAGGAAGGAACTTTGCTTTGTCCAGCTGCTTGTCATAATCTGCATGTGCAAGGGAGGCTCCAGCAGCACTTCCTTTCCTTTTTGTCTAACAGCGGTAACTAGATTAGTCAGTGACGTTAGCCACATTAAAATTTTGTCAGTTGTGCTCTTTGAAAAGGCATCCCAGAATACATAACATTTGAAAAAGAGTAGCATGTGACCCAGGAGAGAGGTTTCCAGCCTGTTGCCCCCCCAATGAGAAATGAAGGAAAAGGTTAGGATTTTGACTTTTACCTTCTTATGATGTCTTTGGGAGGGTCCTAATATTAACTGCTATCTTCTTGCTGGGGCATACTACCTGTGTGTGTGCACTTGGATTGGTGCCTTGGATTCTAGAGAGCAAACCTGATTGTCCATGATTTTGGGATGTGTGATGTAATGATGAACTCTAGAAAGACGTGTTAAAATCCTCAATTAGCATTCAGTATTAAGGCACTCTATTTTCCCTTTTGATGCTGTTTTCACAGAGCCCATTGTATGAGTCCTGTACTCAACCTTGGAACACTTCTGAGCCATAGTTGGCAGTTATGATTGCAGTTCCCTCAGGTCCTCCATTGCCTAGACTGCCACCTTTTAATGGTCCTTCAGTTTCTCTTTGGAGTGGTCATAGAACGTGTCTCTCCCTTCATCCACTATTAAAGAAACAAACTTAACTATAAATAGTTTTGTATTTTGACGATAGGGTTAGGTGGAAAAGTTTTTGTTTTTACTATTTCACTCTGATCATTTCATTGAATCTTTAATTTAGGCCTTGCCCAAGATAAGGGACCCATCTGAAAGAATGGGATTATTGCACCAGCTTCAGATGAAGAGTGCTAAAGGCTGTGATGCCTACAAGGTCTTCTCAGAAAGGGCCCCAAAGTGCAGTAAGACTGTGCTCCAGAACCTGTTTCTGCAAGAGGCTTTGGAAGCACTTGAGTTTAGGGGACATTCTTCTGGTTACCTGAATTTATTTTAAATATGTCCATTGTCAGTCTAAGTGCATCTTTCAAGTGGGAAATATATTTGACCTGTACTGAACATTCCGTGTTTATGACCAAACGATTGAAATGCTTTTAAAAATAGATTTACTTCTCATGTGGTTGTTCCTATCTCTAAAACATACTACTTAGCCCACATAGATATTTAATTAGACTCTGTGTTGACAGACATTTAACAAAGGTTTCTTTCTTCTCATAGGTTTTGGAAGGAAGGATGTAGTAGAACACTTGCTGCAGACAGGAGCCAATGTTCACGCTCGTGATGATGGAGGGCTAATACCCCTTCATAATGCTTGTTCCTTTGGTCATGCTGAGGTGGTTAGCCTGTTACTATGTCAAGGTGCAGATCCAAATGCCAGAGACAATTGGAACTACACTCCTCTGCATGAAGCTGCTATCAAAGGGAAGATAGATGTGTGTATTGGTAAGTATTTGTCATTAATTGCATCAATTTACTTAAAAAAGCAAACACATTAATATTGCAGTGAACTTGTATTGCTTGCAATTGTAGTGACTGTTTCCATTCCACTTGATAGACAAGGGACCAGTTGCTTTTCTCTTTCCTNAGTGATGTACAGGATTCATAACACGGTGTTTTCTGAGCTTGCGGTCTGGAAAGCTAAACTGGCACAGGAGCTAATTTTTGATGGAGGAGTAGTCTAATGCAGTTAATTTACCATTTTGGCAGAAACATAACATGAGAACTCTGCCAATAAAATGGAAAATTTGACTTCAGATAACATCATGGCTTTTTGAGGCTGACCCTGGCATTGAGGTATTTTTCAAACGGTGAAGACAGGTATTTCCTGTGTTATAAGAAATGAAAGGCTAACCATTTTACTACTATTTGAAAGCTTTGAGGGATTAGTTACGAGAAAAAGTTGTTCAGCACAGTTACATATTTTCAGCATGTGCTGTAGCCTAGAGCCAAAGTAATTTCAAATAAAATTGAACTTTTCAATCATTTTAAATGTATGTAGGTCATAGTAAATACTCTTCAGTAATATCTTTCATTTTTATATATTTTCAGCCTGCTTAGTAATACTTTCTTCAAGCAGAGTTCTTTATTTTTAATTTTTAAATGTGCAAACTGGCTTGAAAGTTCCTTCTGAAGTAAGACGTGAAATTGTCTGGTCAGTATTTCAGATCTGGAGGGGAAAAAAAAACTTGATTATGTAGCCACATCATATTAATGATCATGGTCACAAATTTGAGATCTTAGTTGTAATCTGAGAGCAGTTCATTTTATTATATGGACCAATTTTGAAAAACCTCCAGTGTTTGCTTAAAGATAGTCAACATAAAAATTTAGTAGGGAGGTTATATTACCAGTGGATATAGCACTAATGAGACCACTAATGGGAATCCTGTGTCCAGTTCTCAGTCAACATTTCGAAAAGGGTGGTGGAAAAACTGGAGAGGGTTCAGAGAAGAGCCACAAGAATGATTTGAGAACTGAAAACCTGCCTTGTAATGAGACCTTAAAAAGAAGGTTAAGAGGTGACTTAATTGGGTCCATAAATAGCTACACAGGAAGAAGAGACCTGATGCTAGAGAGCTCATTTAGCTCACAATGGCATAACAAGATCCAGTAGCTGGAAGATGAGTCTAGATGTGCACAGGAATGCATAACAAATTTAAGTGAGGGTAATTAATCGGGGGAATATTTTGCCAAGGGATGTGGTAGATTTTTCCATCACTTGAAATCTTTACATCAAGAATGATTGTCTTTCTCAAAAGTCGTACTCTAGTTTATGCCATATTAAGGACTTAACTGATTCCCTAGAAACCTGCAGTGTACACTTTTCTACATGTGTGTGAAATGATTCTGGTGTAGTTTGATCAAAATGTAGACAATTTAGTGTCTGGCCTGTCTGTTTTTCCCATTTTAGTACGTCCGTTCCTATTTTTATATGGGGCCCTATCTCTTCAAGTCCTCTAAGTAAATAACTCTGCAGAGCAGACTTGTATACATTTATTTATAATTTAATTTTCTACGTATGGCAGAACGCTTGAGTGTTAAGAGGACATACAAATATCAGTCTGTGATAGACAGGTTGGAGTCTTGTTTATGCCTTAAGCAATATTTGATGGCACAGCAAGGATTCAGACCACTTGAAAATATATTTCTGCAATGTTCTTAGGCTTGGAAGGATTAATTTTTATTGATAAATGTTGATTTCACTATAAACACAACAACAAATGTTTAGATGATCAAAATTTGAAGATAGGAAAGGTAAATGCTGCTTGAGAATTTCAGTTAAAATCCAGTGATTTTTTTTAGACTTTTGAATTAGGCTTGTTATGAATGGATTCATGAATGAATAGTAACAGGTATGACTTGTTGATTTAAGGATATTTACTTCATATATTTTGACATGTGATGTTGACAATTTGTTTTAACGGTTTATAAAGATTTAACTTACTTATGCTGTCATTAAATTATTCTGACACCCTCCCCCATAATTTCCCACAACTGTGAAAATTTAAACAGAAAAAATGCTTAAAAATAAACTTCAACCGGCATTATACAAAAAATGCTGACATGCATAAAAATGGATTCTTCCAATCCTAAGTATACTGTACAGTAACTATTTTTACCCAAAGTGTAGATTACTAATATAATTGCTATATAAGAAATGGACTTGTACAAATCAAAGTGTCAGGTACTAGACTTAAACAAGTTAGGTATGCTTTATTACAAAGCATGAATTTGACAGTGTCTCGAACACTGGCACAACATATTGTGGAGTTCAACAATAAATTCTCATATCTGCTGAAAACCAGCAACTTAACTTTTTAGAAACTGTCTACTGACTTTTTCCCCACATTCTTCATTTTGGCTCTTGTTTATTTTGAACATCGTCCAAATGCTAAAAGGGGAGACACTTGCCGTATTTGTTCTTTTTCCTCCCATCTGCATGTCTTTGTCCATATCCTCCTTACCATGAGAATGCTGCTTCTGCAATATTGCAGAAGCAGCAAACTGGTAATTGAAGAGCGTAATGAGCCAGGAAACATGGAAAATTTATTAACGGTCTTTCAGAGCCACAATAAAAGCAACAAGATAGGAAAGCTGGAAAACTCGCAAAAACTGGATAGTGATTACAGTAGATCTGAAGATTGCTAATGGTCTCTGGGTTTCAGTTGTTAAATAATTTTAAAATGGTAAATGCACACTTCTACTGCAAATAGTTTTTATATTGCTTAATTGTCATCGACATTATTTGCATCTAACTGGACAAGTGTGTGCACACATGAGAAGTGCGCACACACACTTCACACATTTCTTTCCCCCTAGGTGAGGGGTCCCCAACGCATACATAAAGTATGAGGCGCCCGTCGGGGCGTCTGAGTGCGCCCGTGTACTGGCCGGCAGATGAGCATCCGCCGAAATGCCGCCAAAATTCGGTGGCATTTCGGCGGCGACGCCTCTGGATGACACCGCTTGTCGGCGGCATTTCGGCGGATGCTTGTCCGCCGCCACGGTCCTCCGTGGCTCGTCATCTGGTGCCCGCCAGACGATAAAGGTTGGGGACCACTGCCCTAGGTAGAGGATGAGAGAGAACAAACCATATGTGACAAGTGTAGGTCATGTTGCTTAATGTGGTACGGGAAGGTGCTTGTTTACCATGGTGATAAGACGGTATAAGAATCTGTATAGAACAGAATGGAAAGGTGCACCTGTTTAGCTCAGAAAATCTGGCCCATGACTTGTAGTCTGACCTGGTCTGTCCCTTTGTCGTCTTTGTGCTCTCTATCTTGGAACACCAAGGATCCCTGAGGATGGCAAACACTTAGCAAAAGTGAACGTGTGCTGGCCATTTCTTACGGGATGACTAGGCATTGAAAATTTGTTTTCATTACTTAGTAATCAAATGTATGTTAAGTTTTGTCTGTTAACTCCATTTAATGAATGTGTGTATGTTTTTCAAATTGACTCAAGCATTAGAAACAAGAAAATTGTTAGACAGCAAGTTGGTGATATTTATAGATCTTTGTGTTGGCTCATCTGTTACTAAGATGCATGTTTAGTGTCCGAGTTCTGCTCCCAGAGCTAATGAGAAGCATTTTGCTCTTAAGTATTGCTATTCAAGATCGAAGACCATTTCGTTTGCTTAAGGAAGAGCCAAGCAAGAAGCATTTTACTATAATTCAAGGATGAACACAAAATATTAATGGAAGAGCACTGTAAAGTCATAGAAGTGATTGTCAAAGCTAAGATAGGGAGAACCAAGGTTTCTAGTTTGCTATGCAAGACCAAATATGAGGGAACATGAGCATACTAAGAATTCAACCTTTTTGTTTCTGTACAATCTCAATAAAACGTTGCATGTAGCTTAATATTAACTGTTTGTGGTGCTGGGTATAGGTGTAGAGCACACATGCTTATGGCCAAAATGTAGGAAAAGCTTCCCCCCCGTCCCCCCCCCTTTTTTTTTGCTGAAGCAAAATACTGAAAACTAACCTTGATTAATAGTCTTTGCATGTAAATCTTGATATAGATTAGGCAACTGAAATTGTATGAACTTATCACTTCTGTATGCAGCTTTTTTTTTCTGTACAACTCCAGACACTATGGATGGAGACTGAGCATCGTAACTTGTTACGACATCCTTTGATAGCTTTGCCTTTGTCTACACCAGACATACTTTCCAAAAGCTTCGCACCACTGCTGCCAACTATTGTAAAGAGAACTCCGTTATTAGTCTCAGTAGGAATGCTTGAGAAATCTTTGGATTCTTCTAGAACCCTTCTGTATGCTGGAGGCAATCAAAGTAATGAAAAGGAAGAAGCTAGTTTTCTGCTATTGAGGTACTCCTTGGTTCATTGTTATAGCGGGACTTTATGTATGAGGCTTCAGCAATCCAAGGGTTCTTGCACCAAGTGGCTCTCCTAGGGTATGTCTACACTATGAAATTAGGTCGATTTTATAGAAGTCAATTTTTAGAAATCTATTTTATGCAGTCGATTGTGTATGTCCCCACTAAGCGCATTAAGTCGGCGGAGTGCTTCCTCACTACTGTGGCTAGCATCGACTCACGGAGCGGTGCACTGTGGGAAGCTATCCCGCAGTCTCCACTGCCCATTGGAATTCTGGATTAAGCTCCCAATGCCTGATGGGGCAATAACGTTGTCGCGGGTGGTTTTGGGTACATGTCGTCAGTCTCCCCTCCCTCCGTGAAAGCAACTGCAGACAATTATTTTGCGTCTTTTTTTCCTGGGTTACCAGTGCAGACGCCATAGCACGGCAAGCATGGAGCCTGCTCAGCTCACCGCTGCTGTTACGAGCATTGTAAACACCTTGCGCATTATACTGCAGTATGTGCAGAACCTGGCTAAGAGACGGCAGCACGAGGATGATTGTGAGGAGGACATGGACATAAACGTTCATGAAAGCACGGGATGTGGCAATTGGAACATCATGGCGGCAGTGGGGCTGGTTGATACAGTGGAATGCCGATTCTGGGCCCGGCAAACAAGCACAGACTGGTGGGACGGCATAGTGTTGCAGGTATGAGATGATTCCCAGTGGCTGCGAAACTTTCGCATGCGTAAGGCCACTTTCCTGGAACTTTGTGAGTGCTTTCCCCCACTCTGAATTGCAGGAATACCAAGAGCTGCCTTGACAGTTGAGAAGTGAGTGGCGATAGCCCTGTGGAAGCTTGCAACGCCAGACTGCTACCAGTCAGTCAGGAATCAATTTGGAGTGGGCAAATCTACTGGGGGACTGTTGTGATTCAATTAGCCAATGTTATAGGCCTTCTGCTATCAAGGGTAGTGACTCTGGAAAATGTGCAGGTCATAGTGGATGGCTTTGCTGCAATGGGTTTCCCTAACTGTGGTGGGGCGATAGGCGGAATGCATATCCCTATCTTGGCACCGGGCCACCTTGCCAACCAGTATGTAAACCGCAAGGGGTACTTCTCAATGGTGCTGCAAGCACTGGTGGATCACAAGGGACCTTTCACGGACATCAACGTGGGATGGCCGCTAAAGGTGCATGATGCTCGCATCTTTAGGAACTCCGGGCTGTTTGAGCAGCTGCAAGAAGGGACTTACTTCCCAGACCATAAAATTATTGTTGGGGATGTTGAAATGCCAATAGTTATCCTTGGAGACCCAGCCTTTCCCCTTGCTCTCATGGCTCATGAAGCCATACACAGGCAGCCTGGACAGTAGTAAGGAGCAGTTCAACTATAGGCTGAGCAAGTGCAGAATGTTGGTAGAATGTGCCTTTGGATGTTTAAAAGCTCGCTGACGCTGTTTGCTGACTAGGTTAGACCTCAGCGCAACCAATATTCCCATTGTTATTACTGCTTGCTGTGTGCTCCATAATATCTGTGAGAGCAAGGGGGAGACGTTTATGGCGGGGTGGGAGGTTGAGGGAAATCGCCTGGCTGCCAATTTTGAACAGCCAGAAACCAGGGCGATTAGAAGAGCACAGGTAGGCGCACTGCGCATCAGAGAGGCTTTGAAAACCAGTTTCATGACTGGCCAGGCTACGGTGTGACAGTTGCGTGTGTTTCTCCTTGATGCAAACCCACCCCCCATTGATTTTAATTCCCTGTAAGCCAACCACCCTCCCCGCTTCGATCACAGCTGGCAAAGGAAATAAGGTCACTATTGTTTTGAAACCATGCATTCTTTCTTTATTAATTTAAAAACAAAACAAAAGGGAGTTAACTGATAAGGTAGCCTGAGTGGGGTAGGGGAGGAGAGAAGGACAAGGCCACATTGCTTATTGTAGCCACACTACAAATCAAAACTGTTTGAATGACAGCCTTCTGTTGCTATGGAACTTGGGGAGGAGGGCAGGTGGTTGTACATTGGATGCAGCGGCGGTCTGTGCTCTTGTTGGCTTTCCTGCAGCTCCACCAGATGCCTGAGCATGTCAGTTTGCTCCCCCATTAGCCTCAGCATTGCATCCTGCCTCTTCTCATCGCGCTCACTTAATGCTTTCCTGGACTCTGCCACTCAATGCCTCCATTCATTCAGCTGTGCCCTATCAGTGCGGGAGGACTGCATGGGCTTGGAAAACATGTCATCGCGAGTGCTTTTTTCCCGCCTTCTAATCTGCGATAACCTCAGGGACGGCGTTGATAGGGGGAGCATAGAAACATTTGCACCTGCGGGGGGATAAAAAGGGAGAGTAAAATTTAAGATGATACATATCTGAGAATAAAAGGGAGACTCTTTTACAGTGAATCAAGCAATTCACAGCAGACAGCACATGTGCTTTAGGTACAAGGTCGCATTTTGCCTTTTATATTGAGCGCCTGCCGGTATGGTGACACATCACACACGGCTGGGCAACAGCATTTGGTTTCCAGGCAGCCATGGTAAGCCAAAGGGTATGCGGGTTTGGCTTCTAATGCCTTCATAACACGTGGGAATGTTTTCAAACTGCAGCGCCCTCCTTTCCCATAGCAACCAATGCCGGTTGGGTTTGCCATTTAAAAGGAGGGGCTGCGGTTTTCGGGTGGATGTGCAGCACACAACCTTCCCCCACCCCTTTGTGTGGCTATTTGGGACGATCCCTTCACCCCTCCCCCCGCCGCGTGGCTATTCTCAGGGATGATCCCTTTTAGCCAAGTGCAAACAGCCCAGCATGAACGGGGTCCTTTTACTGTTCCCTTACAAAAATTCCCCTATTTCAACCAGGTGACCATGAATGATATCACTCTCCTGAGGCTAACACAGAAAGATATAGACCGAATGTTGCTTGAATGCGACCAAAACCCAGGACCATTCGCTGCCATGCTTTGTGCTGCAATGATTCCAGACTACTTGCTACTGGCTTGGAGTGGTAAAGTGTCCTACCGTGGAGGATGAAATAAGGCAGCCCTCCCCAGAAACCTTCTGCAAAGGCTTTCAGAGTACCTCCAGGAGAGCTTCATGGAGATGTCCCTGGAGGATTTCCACTCCATCCTCAGACACGTTAACAGACTTTTCCAGTAGCTGTACTGGCCGCGAATGCATCCCAAGTCTTCAGGGCAAAACAAACATTAAACACTATTGCTTTTAAACCCTGTACTGTAGTTACAAATGTGCACTCACCAGAGGGTCCTTCACCTTCAGGGTCGGGGATCCCGCCTTGGGAGGGTATTGGCTCCAGGGTGATGAAAAGGTCCTGGCTGCCAGGGAGAACGGATTCACCGCTTGCCTGCTGCGTATTCTCCTCCTCCTCTTCCTCATCCACAAAATCCTCCTCCGTGTTGCGTGAGACTCCCCCTTGCAGGTGTCCACGGACATTAGTGGGGTAGTGGTAGGGTCCCCCCCTAGAATGCCATGCAGCTGATCATAGAAGCGGCATGTATGGGGCTCTGACCCAGAGCGACTGTTTGTCTCCTTTGTCTTTTGGTAGGCTTGCCTGAGCTCCTTGACTTTCACGCGGCACTGCTGTGTGTCCCTGTTGTAGCCTCTGTCCATCATGCCTTGTGAGATTTTGGCATATATATTTGTATTTCTTCTTTTTGATCAGAGTTCTGCCTGCACAGATTCTTCTCCCCATACAGCAATCAGATCCAGTGTCTCCCGTTCGCTCCAGGCTGGAGCTTGTTTGCGATTCTGGGGGGACGGCATGGTCACCTGTGCTGCTGAGCTCGCCACGCTGACCAAACAGGAAATGAAATTCAGAAGTTCTCGGGGCTTTTCTTGTGTACCTGGCTAGTGCATCGGAGTTGAAAGCGCTGTCCAGAGCGGTCACAGTGGAGCACTCTGGGATAGCTCCTGGAGGCCAATAACGTCGATTTGCATCCGCACTACCCCAAATTCGACCCAGCAAGGTTGATTTTAGCGCTACTCCCCTCGCCGGGGAGGAGTACAGAAGTCGATTTTAAGAGCCCTTTAGGTCGACGGAACGGGGTTGCTTGTGTAGACGCATTCATTATAAAATTGACCTAACACGGCTAAATTCGACCTAACCCTGTAGTGTAGTCCAGGGCCTAGAAAGTGTGGCATATGGCCAACCCCCTATAATCTGCAGAAGGCAGGACCTCATAATACAGCTCTTCTAGCTTTAGCTTTTTCCTCTCTGGGTATGTCTACACTGCAAAGAAAAATGTGTGGTGCTGAATCTCAGAGCCTGGGTCAGTTAATTTCAGGCTCATGGGGCTTAAACTGCAGGGCTAAAAATAGCAGTGTAGCTGTTCCCACTTGGGCTGGAGCTCTGAGCTGGAGGGTCTCAGAACCTGGGCTCCAGCCTGACTGGGAAAGTCTATACTGATACTTTTAGCTACAGAGTAGCTAACTTTCATGTTGTACACAATTCCAAGACTTTGTTCAAAATGTCCCATTAGTCCAAAGAACATTAAGGATTCATCAGCAATAGTTGGTCTGATGTCAGATTTTCTTCATTTATTTTGTATGATCAAGGGCTATAAAAAGCTGTTTTCTTCAGTGATGGTTATAAATTTTTTAGGGCTATTGATTAATCGCAGTTAACTCACACAATTAACTCAAAATTAATTGCGATTAAAAAAAATTAATCGTGATTAATCAGTTTTAATTGCACTGTTAAACAATATAATACCAATTGAAATTTATTAAATATTTTTGGATGTTTTTCTACACTTTCAAATATATTGATTTCAATTACAACACAATACAAAGTGTACAGTGCTCACTTTATATTATTTTTTATTACAAATATTTGCACTGTAAAAATGACAAAAGAAATAGTATTTTTCAATTCACCTCATACTAGTACTGTAGTGTGCAATCTCTTTATTGTGAAAGTGCGACTTACAAATGTAGATTTTTTGTTTGTTTCATAACTCCGCTCAAAAACAAAATAATGTAAAGCTTTAGAGCCTACAAGTCCACTCAGTCCTACTTCTTGTTCAGCCAGTCGCTGAGACAAACAAGTTTGTTTTCATTTACGGGAGATAATGCCCAATTCTTATTTGCAATGTCACCTGAAAGTGAGAACAGGCGTTCGCATGGCACTTTTGTAGTCGGCATTGCAAGGTATTTACCTGCCAGATATGCTAAACAGTCATATGCCTCTACATGCTTTGACCAGCATTCCAGAGGACGTGCTTCCAAAAGTGTTAATTAAAATTGTGACTGAATTCCTTGGAGGAGAATTGTATGTCTCCTGTTCCATGGTTTTACCCGCATTCTGCCATATATTTTGTGTTAAGATAGTCTCGGATGATGACCCAGCATATGTTTGATTTAAGAACACTTTCACTGCAGATCTGACACAACACAAAGATGATTCCAATATCGGATTTCTAAAGATAGCTAGATCACTCGACCCAGGGCTTAAGAATCTGAAGTGCCTTCCAAAATCTGAGAGGGATGAGGTGCGGAGCATGCCTTCAGAAGTCTTAAAGAGCAACACTCTGATGCAGAAACTACAGAACCCAAACCACCAAAAAAGAAAATCAACCTTCTGCTGATGGCATCTGACTCAGATGATGAAAATGAACATGTGTTGGTCCGCACTGCTTTGGATTGTTATCGAGCAGAACCCATCATCAGCATGGATGCGTGTCCTCTGGAATGGTGGTTGAATCATGAAGGGACATATGAATCTTTAGTGCATATGGCACATAAATATCTTGCGACGCTGGTTACAACAATGCCATGCGAATGTCTGTTCTCACTTTCAGGTGACATGTAAACAAGAAGCGGGCAGCATTATCTCCTGCAAATGTAAACAAACTTGTTTGTCTGAGCGACTGGCTGAACAAGAAGTAGGACTGAGTGCACTTGTAGGCTCTAAAGTTTTACATTGTTTTATTTTTGAATGCAGTTATTTTTTTGTATATAATTCTACATTTGTAAGTCCAACTTTATGATAAAGAGATTGCACTATAGTAAATAGGTGAATTGAAAAATACTTTCTTTTGTTTTACAGTGCAAATATTTGTAATAAAAAATAAAATGAGCACTGTACACTTTGTATTCTGTTGTAATTGAAATCAATATATTTGAAAATGTAGAAAACATTCAAAAATATGTAAATTAATGGTATTCTATTATTGACAGCCCTAAAAATTTTCTTTAAAAAAAATCTGATAGCATGCTGAATTTGTGGTTCCAGTGATGTCACAATCCATAATAGCAATTTAATGGTAGATTTACTGGGTGTGTTCTGACCAGAGATCTCCACAGGAAGCAGGGCTCTTTGAGTGCTACTTTTTTCACTTAATCTGTCTGCTGGAATCACAAAATAAAGATTACTCTTTTTTCACCATATGAAACCCATCTTACAATGAGTATGAACTAATATTCTAAATGTTTCAGTTCTTAATATGTGAAAGCAACATTTTTTCTTGAAGAACTTTAATCCTACTTGTTAGAAAATTGTATCTGTGGATTCAGGGAGAGTGGGAAGGAGTCACCATAAAAATAACATCCCCACTTACTTAGAGAAATTGGGGAGTGGAAGTGGAGGAAATTCTATGATCTGACTAATACAGTAGACGTGACAGTATGGTTCTTTCTGGCTTTAAAATCTAACTAAAATCTAAGCTTTAAAAACTAACTTTAAAATCTAAAAGTTGACTAAACATGGAAATAGTGCATAATAAGCATTAAGGGCAAATATAGAAATGTTAATATGCCAAATAATTGAATTACATGTCTCACTGTCAAACTGTTGAAAAATAGGCATGTACTGGAATGGAAGCGTCAAATGACCACAAGGTGAATTTAAAGTAGATCAAAGATAGCAGCACTGATCATTGTATAAGAAACCACTTTACTTGGAGAGGAGATATGTCAAATTTGGTGACACTGTTTATGAGTTTTAAACTGTTCTGAGCACTCTTAAAGTGGGTTTAATGCTAAAGTTTCATCACTGGCTTTCAAAAAACATTTTCTACCACCTACCTTGTGGGCTTTGTAGATTTCTAATTTTGTTCTGATCTTTTTTTGAGTGAAATGTCAAGTCAGACCCAGATGCCATCCAAAGAGCATAGTTGACGCCTGTCAAGTAGAACTTTGTGGAGCATGGGTGGCTAACTACATATGAACAAACACTACAGATCAAGGCACTCAGAATGAAAATGTGTCTATACACAGAGCAAGACTGGTTTCAAATGTAATGCTATAGTTGTGGGAAAACATAAGCAAAACAGCAAAATCATTCAAGCTTTTACAAATATTCACATTCCTTGAAGGAAAGAGTATTTCAGTATCAATCTGATAACAGTGACAAGAGAATAGTGTCTTTACAAGCTATGATTCTTGGGTGATTGTCTACACTGATTCCACCCTTGGTGCATATGTGCCCCATGTGTATGAAATCAGATTCTTTTTTGAATAGCAGTACCAGTTGTGGCTGTGCCAACGCCCATCCCTCTCTCCAGAATATCATAGCTCAGGGCGTAAGGGGCAGGGCAGGGGCACCCATTGCTCAGTTCCTCTGAGCTCTGGTGCAAGACAGAGTACTAGCAGTGCCCGTGTTCCTTATCCGACATAGCCATTTCCTAGGTCACTATTGTCGGAAGATTCAGACAAGCACACACTTTTGGGGTCTCATCAGATTGCGGAGGGGATCCAATTGCTGGATCCCATGTACATTAAACCTCTGGAGTCTGAATCAAGTTCAAGCATTGCCCCTAGCTTGGGGTCTCTATATGCACTCTTAGGGTGAAGATCCTCTGTCAAGTGCTCCCTTCTGAGAGCTGAGACGTCGTGGTTAAGCTGCCTAGCCTGTTAGCAGTGCTGACAACTTAGACTTCACCATAGTTTAAATGCACTGTCTCCTAGAACTCAAGCCATGTGGGTATTCTGGGCCTACAGTTTCCCTCTTCAAGGGAAACGTGGTTGTGTAGCACATACCTCACATACTACGGACAGGATTCTGAAACATCACTGCTCTTTCCTTAAGCACCAGAAATAGAGTACAGATCATATAGAATGTAAGCCTGAATGTAGTGTATGTAATGTAATGCTGCTCAGTCTTGCTCACCCTTCATTTGTGGGGCAGGGGACAACTGTCTGAATTGAGGTAGGCAAGGTTCCCCGTCTCATATTCCTGCATTAGCTTCCCTTTGCTTGAGGTGGTGAAATGGCTGAAGATGCAGAACTGATGTTCCTGCCCTGTATATAACCACCTTGTCTTTGTGTGAGGTGGCTCCCAGATCAGTGTCCTCAAGTGATCCCAGACTCTTACCAGCTGATTTTGCTGCCTGGCAACCTCTCCCCTGACAAACCAGTTTTCATGGGTTGGAGCCAGTCTATTGTTTGGGATGTTTGTGTTAGAAGACCATCCTAATTTAATGATTCTATTCTGTCAGCCTTGTATCACAGCCCTTTGGAATTTAGGTCCAACATGATGGTGAAAGGACAACAGAAGGCAATGTGCTGCACCTTCAAAATTTAGTTTGCAGCTTGGTAAAGATACATTCAGAGTTCATAATCTCAGAGTTCAGAAATTATGCAGATTCCCTAAATCTTTCCACTACGTGGACTTTTTCAGAGTTATTCTTAGATTAATATTAGTTTGGTTATTAGTTTTATTCTTGTTGGCTGCTTTTTTTTAGTAGCTGTCTTTGGGCTGGTCTACACTATCACTGTAAGTCAATCTAAGTTACACTATTTGTTACGTAACTTACGTAACTGAAGTTGACGTAATTTAGGTTGGCTTATGGCGGTGTCGACACCGCCATATGTCGATGGGAGAGCGCTCAACAGACCCGCTAAATTGACACCACCACATCGATCGCAGCGGGGCCGATTTAGCTGGTAGTGTAGACATAGCATTTGAGTGGGTAAATATACCACACCCCCAGTAGAGGGGGTTATTCCTTCATTATGGGAGTTCCCAAATCTCCTGGCTTCAAGACCTGCCAGTTGTGTGACTCCGCCATGCCTGTTAATGATAGGTGCTCCAGATGCCTCATCTGCCTGCCTGGGAGACAGGCATGTGCCAGATTGCAGCTTTCTTTCTAAGATGGACCCTCAAGAATAGAGAAATGAGGCTGAATTTCTTGCTGCTGGAAAGATTAATGCAATGTCCATCTCTGTCCCTGAGAAGCCTGGGAAAGATCCACTGCACCCTACCTCGGCACCAGCAAGTTGTGCCTCAGCCTCTACTTTGAAAACTGCTTCTTCTCTTAGAGCACACTGCATCTGTTTGTGTTTTTAAAGAGGGAGGACTGAGTACCATGCCAGTCAGGCTTCTAGGTGCAGATCACCACCCCTGACCCCAAGTACGAGGCTTAAAACTTCTCCTCTGCCTCCATCAAGATCCATGGCCTGGAGTCCCTTCCCAGGGCCGGGGCACTGATGCTTCTTTCACCCACAAGGACTGTGCTGCTTCAGTATCACACCTGCATGGTGCTCTCTGGCTCTGGCATTGACACAGACATATTTGGTGGTGACCACTTCATCCCATCACAGAGCACCATCTCAGCACTGACCCTTCCCTGGCACTGAAGATCCCAGCACCGAGACTCTTCTTGCTACTGGCTGACCTGTTGTCTGTTGGTCTGTTGCCTGAGTCTCCGATAGTTGCTTGGAGACATCATCTCAAACAATCCAGTATCTGCTACAATCATACCTCATTTGGAACCATCTGGACCCAATACTTTGGACAGGAGTGCCCCCTCTAGAGGAGACCTATTCCTTCTTGTTCTCTTCATCAGCATGCTCCAAAGGCTGTCCTCTCTCTTGCCCCCGATATTCACCTTGTGTGGCCCAATGGGTATCTGGTATGGAACCTAGAGAAGAGTATACTGGAGAACATGAGACAAGTGGACTTCAATGAGCACCTTTCGTGATATCCTCCCCTGAGTCTGCCACCCCATTTTTCTTACCAGCCCCTGGGATGTGAATCCCCACTTCAGAAGACTCATTTCCTCGGTATGTCAGCTAGGATCTCCTTTACCGATGGGGAAAACCCCAACCACTCAGCCCTGAATCCTAGAGGGCGAGGAGTACATAGAACATCCTCCTCCTTATCATAGTCCCTTGATGAGGCTGTCGAACCACCCTTTGCGAACAGGGGCTGCTAACAGGGAGTTTCGCAAGGGAGTTCTCCAGGTGAAGGAGGAGCTAATACAGCATCTGTGGGGTAAGTGACTGTCTGTAGTGTGTGTTTGTTTGTGATTGGGGGTTACTTGCTGTGTGCTGAGCTTGTGTTTGTCAGTCTGTTTGTTTGTTTGGTTGTTTGAGGGACCGTGTGCTCTGGCTGGCAGTTGGAGGCAGGTCTGAAAGGTCGAAGCCTCTGGTAATTGGCTGAGCCTTAATCAGTGGGCGGGGCATTCACTCAGGCCAGGGCTTTATAAAGCCGCGCACAAGCGACCAGGGAGCTTTGCGAACAGGGGCTGCTAACAGGGAGTTTCGCAAGGGAGTTCTCCAGGTGAAGGAGGAGCTAATACAGCATCTGTGGGGTAAGTGACTGTCTGTAGTGTGTGTTTGTTTGTGATTGGGGGTTACTTGCTGTGTGCTGAGCTTGTGTTTGTCAGTCTGTTTGTTTGTTTGGTTGTTTGAGGGACCGTGTGCTCTGGCTGGCAGTTGGAGGCAGGTCTGAAAGGTCGAAGCCTCTGGTAATTGGCTGAGCCTTAATCAGTGGGCGGGGCATTCACTCAGGCCAGGGCTTTATAAAGCCGCGCACAAGCGACCAGGGAGCTTTGCGAACAGGGGCTGCTAACAGGGAGTTTCGCAAGGATTGTTTGATTGCTTGTTTGATCAGTTTGCTTTGGGAGTGCTTTGTTCCAGCTGGGCCTGACTGTTATAAAAAGACAGTCAGCTGCGAACCAGCTGAGCAGCGAACAGCAGAGAGGCAAACAGAAGGAGTTTGCCTGGAGAGAGCCCCTAGAAGGAAGAGACCATGGATGCTGAGCAAACAGCTGTTGTGACCTGCACAGGATGCGCCATGTTCGTCTTCCTTCCACAGGATAGAAGTGACTATACCTGTACAAAGTGCAAGCTGATCTCCATCTTGGAAGAGAAGATTCAAGGTCTGGAGAAACGGATATCAACCCTGCGTTCCATAAAAGAAAATGAGGATTTCCTGGATAGACATCAGGATCAGCTTCAGCGGGCACTATGTTCTGAAGATTCAGAGCAGGCTACGCAGCGGGGACAGAAGGCCAGCGAGGATAACTGGCGGCATGTGACTTCCAGAAGAGGAAAGGGTACCAGAAACATCCATGTACCAGAAACACAGATACAGGTGAGCAACCGTTTTCATGTTCTCTCTGCAGGTACTAGTGCAGAGTGTGGAGTGGAAGATACGTCTGAGGGAACAGAGCAGAAGGAGACTCCACTGATTGGAAGGCATGAGATGCGCCGTCCTAGGGATGGGGGTTCCACGACCACCACTCCCAGGAGGAGGAGGAGGGTGGTGGTGGTCGGGGACTCTCTCCTCAGGGGGACTGAGTCATCTATCTGCCGCCCTGACCGGGAAAACCGAGAGGTGTGCTGCTTGCCAGGGGCTAGGATTCAAGATGTGACGGAGAGACTGCCGAGACTCATCAAGCCCTCGGATCGCTACCCCTTCCTGCTTCTCCACGTGGGCACCAATGATACTGCCAAGAACGACCTTGAGCGTATCACTGCAGACTACGTGGCTCTGGGAAGAAGGATAAAGGAGTTTGAGGCGCAAGTGGTGTTCTCGTCTATTCTCCCTGTGGCAGGAAAAGGCCAGCGTAGAGACCGTCGAATCGTGGAAGTCAACGAATGGCTACGCAGATGGTGTCGGAGAGAAGGGTTTGGATTCTTCGACAATGGGATGGTCTTCCAAGAAGAAGGATTGCTTGGTAGAGACGGGCTCCACCTCACGAAGAGAGGGAAGAGCATCTTTGCAAGCAGGCTGGCTAACCTAGTGAGGAGGGCTTTAAACTAGGTTCACCGGGGGAAGGAGACCAAAGCCCTGAGGTAAGTGGGAAAGTGGGATACTGGGAGGAAGCACAAGCAGGAGACCGCAAGAGGGGAGGACTCCTGTCTCAGACCGAGAAAGCGGGACAATCAGCGAGTTATCTCAAGTGCCTATACACAAATGCAAGAAGCCTGGGGAACAAGCAGGGAGAACTAGAAGTCCTGGCACAGTCAGGGAATTATGATGTAATTGGAATAACAGAGACTTGGTGGGATAACTCACATGATTGGAGTACTGTCATGGATGGATATAAACTGTTCAGGAAAGACAGGCAGGGCAGAAAAGGTGGGGGAGTTGCTTTGTATGTAAGAGAGCAGTATGACTGCTCAGAGCTCCAGTACGAAACTGCAGAAAAACCTGAGTGTCTCTGGATTAAATTTAGAAGTATGAACAACAAGGGTAATGTCGTGGTGGGAGTCTGCTACAGACCCCCAGACCAGGGGGATGAGGTGGACGAGGCTTTCTTCCAGCAACTAACAGAAATTGCTAGATCACAGGCCCTGGTTCTCATGGGTGACTTTAATCACCCTGATATCTGCTGGGAGAGCAATACAGCAGCTCACAGACAATCCAGGAAGTTTCTGGAAAGTGTAGGGGACAACTTCCTGGTGCAAGTGCTGGAGGAACCAACTAGGGGAAAAGCTTTTCTTGACCTGCTGCTCACAAACAGGGAAGAAATAGTAGAGGAAGCAATAGTGGATGGGAACCTGGGAGGCAGTGACCATGAGATGGTCGAGTTCAGGATCCTGATACAAGGAAGAAAGGAGAGCAGTAGAACAGAGACCCTGGACTTTAGAAAAGCAGACTTTGACTCCCTCAGGGAACTGATGGGCAAGGTCCCCTGGGAGAATAACATGAGGGGGAAAGGAGTAGAGGAAAGCTGGCTGTATTTTAAAGAAACCTTATTGAGGTTGCAGGAACAAACCATCCCCATGTGTAGGAAGAAAAGTAAATATGGCAGGCGACCAGCTTGGCTTAACAGTGAAATCCTTGCTCGTCTTAAACACAAAAAAACAGCTTACAAGAAGTGGAAGATTGAACAAATAACCAGGGAGGAGTATAAAAGTATTGCTCAGGCATGCAGGTGTGAAATTAGGAAGGCCAAATCACACTTGGAGTTGCAGCTAGCCGGAGATGTTAGGAGTAACAAGAAGGGTTTCTTTAGGTATGTTAGCAACAAGAAGAAAGTCAAGGAAAGTGTGGGCCCCTTGCTGAATGAGGGAGGGAACCTAGTGACAGAGGATGTGGAGAAAGCTAGTGTACTAAATGCTTTTTTTGCCTCTGTCTTCACAGACAAGGTCAGCTCCCAGACAGCTGCACTCTGCAGCACGGTATGGGGAGGAGGTGACCAGCTCTCTGTGGAGAAAGTAGTAGTTCGGGACTATTTAGGAAAGCTGGACGAGCACAAGTCCATGGGGCCGGATGCGCTGCATCCGAGGGTGCTAAAGGAGTTGGCCGATGAGATTGCGGAGCCATTGGCCATTATCTTTGAAAAATCATGGCGATCGGGGGAGGTCCCGGACGACTGGAAAAAAGCTAATGTAGTGCCCATCTTTAAGAAAGGGAAGAAGGAAGATCCAGGGAACTACAGGCCAGTTAGTCTCACCTCAGTCCCTGGAAAAATCATGGAACAGGTCCTCAAGGAATCAATCCTGAACCACTTAAAGGAGGGGAAAGTGATCAGGAACAGTCAGCATGGATTCACCAAGGGCAAGTCATGCCTGACTAACCTAATTGCCTTCTATGATAAGATAACCGGCTCTGTGGATGAGGGGAAAGCAGTGGATGTGCTATTTCTGGACTTTAGCAAAGCTTTTGATACAGTCTCCCACAGTATTCTTGCCAGCAAGTTAAAGAAGTATGGGCTGGATGAATGGACGGTAAGGTGGATAGAAAACTGGCTAGATGGTCGGGCTCAACGGGTAGTGATCAATGGTTCCTTGTCTAGTTGGCAGCCGGTATCAAGTGGAGTGCCCCAAGGGTCGGTGCTGGGGCCGGTTTTATTCAATATCTTCATTAACGATCTGGAAGATGGTGTGGACTGCACCCTTAGCAAGTTTGCAGATGACACTAAACTGGGAGGAGTGGTTGATACGCTGGAGGGTAGGGATAGGATACAGAGGGACCTAGACAAATTAGAGGATTGGGCCAAAAGAAATATGATGAGGTTCAACAAGGACAAGTGCAGAGTCCTGCATTTAGGACGAAAGAATCCCATGCACTGCTATAGACTAGGGACCGAATGGCTGGGCAGCAGTTCTGCAGAAAAGGACCTAGGGGTTACGGTGGACGAAAAGCTGAATATGAGTCAACAGTGTGCCCTTGTTGCCAAGAAGGCTAATGGCATTTTGGGTTGTATAAGTAGGGGCATTTCCAGCAGATCGAGGGATGTGATCATTCCCCTCTACTCAGCACTGGTGAGGCCTCATTTGGAGTACTGTGTCCAGTTTTGGGCCCCACACTACAAGAAGGATGTGGATAAATTGGAGAGAGTCCAGCGGAGGGCAACAAAAATGATTAGGGGGCTGGAGCACATGACTTACGAGGAGAGGCTGAGGGAACTGGGATTGTTTAGTCTGCAGAAGAGAAGAATGAGGGGCGATTTGATAGCTGCTTTCAACTACCTGAAAGGGGGTTCCAAAGAGGATGGATCTAGACTGTTCTCAGTGATAGAAGATGACAGAACAAGGAGTAATGGTCTCAAGTTGCAGAGGGGGAGGTTTAGGTTGGACATTAGGAAAAACTTTTTCACTAGTAGGGTGGTGAAGAACTGGAATGGGTTACCTAGGGAGGTAGTGGAATCTCCTTCCTTAGAGGTTTTTAAGGTCAGGCTTGACAAAGCCCTGGCTGGGCTGATTTAGTTGGGTTTGGTCCTGCTTTGAGCAGGGGGTTGGACTAGATGACCTCCTGAGGTCCCTTCCAACCCTGAGATTCTATGATTCTATGATTCTATGATTCTCTTTTGTGTCTCAAAATGAATTTAAAACCCTTCAGGATCTCTTGAAGAGGATTGCAGGGACCCTCCACATTCCATCTGAGATGATTCAGGAGAAACAGACTATTAGACATTCTCCACATGGCAACACTGGGTAGACCAGCAATGCCCATTAACCTTGGTCAGCTCAAAGAGATCCTTGTTAACTGGCATACTCCTCCCTCCATCCTACCCAGCTTGAAGAGGGTGGACAAAGTATCAAGTCCCCACAAAGTGATTTGAATATCTTTTTCCAGCACCTGATCCTGGTTCCTTAGTGGTTTAAGCAACTCAGGAGAAGTCCAGGTAATAGGCTTTCTAAAGCACCCCTCCTGAAAAGAATCCCAACTCCGCCCTTCAGGAGGGACCTTTCTCCAAAAACTAGTTTTGATGTGAGTTGAGTCTGACAGAACTCTCCATGGATCCTCCTTCTCCTTCTCCTCTGTTCATCCCTTTAGGAACTGTATTTCCTGCTTCCGAGACAATTGGATGAGGAAAATTTATAACTGGTGGGTCCTCGAGATAAAGGGATCCTTTAGAGTTTTTTAAGGACAGGCTTGACAACGCCCTGGCTGTGATGATTTAGTTGGGGATTGGTCCTGCTTTGAGCAGGGGTTGAACTAGATGACCTCCTGAGGTCCCTTCCAACCCTGATATTCTGATTTAATAACAACCCTCTTGCCTCCTTTCCCATCCCTCTTCAGGCACCAGTCTCACGAGTCTCTTCAGGAACAGGAGATGAGCTCCCTAATACAACACAGAGCTCTTGGAATAAGTACCCTTTAGTATTCTGAGGGAGTGACTTCTATTGTCATTCCCTTTCCAGTCCCAAAGAAAGGGAGTTGGAGACCCTTCCTTGACTTTCAACATCTCAGTGTTTATATCCATCATTTTTTTTAGATTCCAAATAGTCATCCTAGCTTCCACAGTCCCTTCCCTAGATCTTTTGGACTGGTTTGTGGCTCTCTATCTTCTGGATGCATATTTTCTCCTCTCTATCCATGTGGCCCACAGCTGATACCTCAGATTCCTAGTAGAGACCTCTTTATTGATAGAGTACCATCTGTATTTTTAAATAACCTTTATTAAGGCCTAAACTTCAATCTAATTTGGTTTGGTTTTTTTAATGTAAACACAACATGGGCTGCCAGAGTTTTAACCCCCCTAAACTAGTTGCAGTCACTGGCTAAACACTTGGAATTAGGATTTTAGTTGACATGCCAAACCAGTTTTTGTCAGCAATAGCCTCTTCTGTGGGGGCAGAGAAAATATTTTCTTCAGCTACACCTCTACCTCGATATAACGCTGTCCTCGGGAACCAAAAAATCTTACCGCGTTATAGGTGAAACCGCGTTATATCAAACTTGCTTTGATCCGCCAGAGTGCGCAGCCCCGCCCACCTGGAGCACTACTTTACTGCGTTATATCAGAATTCGTGTTATATCGGGTCGCGGTACATCGGGGTAGAGGTGTAATTAAATTCAATGACTAGTTCGTTCAAAGTTTAGAAATGGATGGGCAGTTGGAAAAAGCAGGAAAGCTTGTTGTCCTCTTTAAATCTATGAATAAAAATGGGGTGTGAGGATTATCTATTAATTCTTAAATCTCGAAGGACCTGGTGACCAGAAACAATCAGTTCAGATCACTAACTACAGATACTTCCTTTGTTTAATAAATCAGTTTTAAATGCAAAACATGTTTTGATAAACTTTTTTTCTTGCGTATCCAGCACATTCAAGAACTAACTAATAAATACAGTTGTAAAACTGCTGTTTTTGTGCGTTTTCAATTGAATTCTAGTTTACATCACTAGACTCCAGTGGCATAAAAATAAATGTAAAACCGCATGTGACACAAAATGCAGTATGCAGGACAAAAATGTATAAACGTAGAATTTTGTTGCAGCTTGCATAAAGGTTCTTTTCATAATAGAGGTGAAGGATTTTAAAAAATAAAAACAAAACATTTTCACTTTGGGAGTTGTGTCTAACCTACAAGACTGTTTTAATCAGGGAGTTGAACTGTTAAAAATTTTGGTTCAGTTCTTGTTCAGGTGCATCAGTATTTCCTAACTCTCCAGTTCGGTTCCAGTTCAGTCTCTAACTTAGAATGATGGTTTGGTAACTGGTTCAACTGCTCCTGTTTGAACCGGTTCAGATACATTTCTTGTAGATTAATATTATATGCTCTTATGCTTGCTTTGTAACTCCTAACAAAAGAATATTTATCTTTTGTATTCTTTAGGAACTTTCTCAACAGAATTTCATTCAAAAATTTATTGTCTACAAAAATGTATCACATTTCCAAATTATGAGCTGGGTTGGTGGGTTAGGATACGTTCCAGGTCACATGATATCCATTTTTCCTCTGTCACTGGTTGATCCTACTCTTTGTCCTCAAGGACACATGTGAGAGACTAGGTAGGCACAGCCTCAGGTTGGGCAAGGGGTGAGTTAGCAGTTGGTTCTGGCTATGCTGCTGGCCTGAGCAATGCACTGTGTTTAGTTGGTTCTACTTGTTTAAGCTAATCAATTCAAAGATTTAATGCAACTGAAACATTTCAACATTTTTTAAGATTAAGAATGAAAGAGATATTAAGTAGTTAATTTTGAAATAAAGGAACCCAAAAAAGTAGCAAAGGAAAGCAACAGGCCTTAATTTCCCCCCCCTAATATTTCTTTGCCCGTATTAAACAATAAAAGATTCTACACCATGGAACTGCAAACCTTAAAAATAAATAAAGTCAAGCAATATGCAATGTCTATTCTGGAAAAAGACTCCTCTGTCCTAGTGGACAGAGGGGAAAAGTTCTGGGCCCAACAAGCTATTGAGGCGAGGTGACAGTGGGGTAATTAGTCAGAAGAACTGCTACAGAACCTTTCCCCCTTCAGATTGAACTCCCTTCTCTCCCACCTCAGTCCCCTCCCTTCATTCCTCCTTTTTTCAGGTCCCCCAGAGACATTCCTTTCTTCCTTTGCTGTCCCTCCCCCCACAGCCCCACAGCATAACAGAATAATTTAGCCTGTGCAGGGTGGCTGGTGGAGTGGCAGCAGGAAGGAACTTCAGCACCAGGGAAACAAAGCCAGAAAGAGAGTGGAAGAGCAGGGGAGCTTTGCAGCATCAAGTCAAAACAAAGGTCCTGTTTCTCTCACTCCTCCTGCCTCACCCCCAGGTCTGAGGCCTAAGTTATTGGCTGCTAACAATCAGCAGGAAGTGGAAGGGGCGGGAGGTGTTCCCTTCTGTGGGCAGTCCTCTACCTGGGCATAACAGGAGAACTACCAAGCCTAGAACCCCTCTCTCTGCCTCTCACCTGTCTTCTCATCTCCTCCAATGGCTTACTGGGAAATGTAGCTTCTATCCCTCCCTTGAGGGTTGGACCAGGGAGAGACCATTCCTCAGCACCTAATTATTGAATCTGAATCTTATTGTTTGAACCAGTTTTTGTTTTTTCTGGTTCTGCTTCCATTCAGGTTCAATGCAACCTCAGAGGTTTTCAGTTTGGGTTCAGTTCTGGTTCGGTGAAAAATCCTCTAAACTGGTGTTCAGGGTTCAACTCCCTGCTTTTAATTTCTAATATTTTTGTTTCCTCTCCTTCCTCATGGGCTTTGAAACTCTTTAGTTGGCGACTGTCTCAAAGATAGCAGTCTGAACAAGGCTGCACTCTTAACTTTAAGGCGTTTTGCCCTTCACCCTCAGTTAGTAAGGTGAGTTAACTTCAGCCTCTGTCTAAAACTTTTAAAAATAACTCCTCCACAAACAGTTAGTTTGGGGCAGCAAACCTCTACTCTTTTTAAACCTGCTCTTAATTGTTTGGCATGTGTCTGTGTTCCCTCTTCACCTCAGAAGGATGGTCGCCTACTTTTTTTTTTTTTTTAACTTCCCCAGCTAAATATTTTTCTCTGGGTCTGGGACCTTTAGTATCTACAGCTTTGTATTTGAATCCTAGATTAGAATGACAAGCCAAAGGAGAATCAGATCAAGGACAACCTTGGTTCTAGCCTTCATCCAGGGTGAAACCCTTGGGATCTCAACTGATCCCCCCAAGAACTCTTGTCTACACATGGATTATCAGTTGGAATGGAGAAGGCCACTGTGGTACAGACTGCCTTACTGGCAACCCCAACCTTTCATTATGAATCCACAACAGATGGAAGATATAGAAGGCGGTAGCTACAGCACTGTTGGAACTGGCTCTCTTACATCCACGTGTCATGTAGCTTGACAGTTATCTGGTTAAGGGGTACAATCTCCTTTGTGTCTACAAGAAGTTTTTCAGAGGATGAAGAGCAAGTGGCCTTTCAGGAGTTTACTGATTTGGACCCTGAAACGTATGTCCAGCAGTTGCCTGTTAAAAACATGAGCATTTCATCAGCCACGTCTCTATATAAAGATACAGTAGAATTCTAAGAACTAGTACAGAAGATGGCCTCTACATTGGAACTACCTACTTGCTCTCTGAAAGAAATACATCCAGTTTTTGATTATGTGCTCAGTCTTTAGGAAGAGTATCATTACCACTTTCAGAGGCTGTTGCAACTTGCAAAATTAA
Source organism: Platysternon megacephalum (assembly GCA_003942145.1). Lineage (NCBI taxonomy): Eukaryota > Metazoa > Chordata > Testudines > Platysternidae > Platysternon > Platysternon megacephalum. Next base: position 90,685 of record QXTE01000380.1, read on the forward strand.
TTTGGATAAATTCTTCTCTGCAGCCTATGTCCAAAAAAGTGGATGAAGATATATCATTTATCTCAGGATGGCTTTTCATATGCCCTGATACCTAACTCTAGTGGTAGAAGCCCTCTTCCAGACTCGGGGATTTACAATAAATCAAAATGAATCATTTCAGTTACTGCAGAGAATCCTGTTAATAGGTGTGGTATTGGACTCCCAAGAAAACAAAGCGTTACACTCTGGAATCTGTCAAGGTAGGAACACTGGCTGTACATACCTTGTGTGAGACTAGTGCAAGAAGTGGTCTTCTGCCTCAAATCCATAGGCATGTTAGCTGCAACAACATATGTAACCCTATATGCTTGGCTAAAAATGAGGAGCCACTGGCTCTCAACAGTTACATGTCGGGACTGGACAGTATGAACAAGAGTTACTATTCTAAAGAGTGGTCTAATGCACCTATACTGGTGGACAACCCCTCAGAATGTACTGGAAAGGGTGGCATTTTGTCAATGGGGTGATGTCGAATGCTTCCAAAACAGGCTGAGGAGGTCATTGCAGCAGCCTCATGGCTCAGTCTTTGGAATATTTGAGAGGAAGTTGCACATCAATAAGAGCTAAGAGTTGTCAGATGGGCATTGTGAAAGCATTCTTACCCATCTGAAGGGCAGGGTGGTGCAAGTGGTAACAGAAAGAAAGAGAGCCTGAGACATAAGCCTTTGTATCAGAGGTCTGAGCTAACGTAGTGTGCAAGCTTTGCTGATATAAAGCAAAGTTAGCAAAAGTCAGGCTGTGAGCAGTCATCAGGCTCTGCCTGCTTGCAAGTTCACAGAACCTGGCAAGAACAGGGCTGGTATTGCAAGTAGGCAGGGCGTGGCATCTGCTCACAGCCTGACTTTTGCTAACTTTGCTTTATATGAGCAAAGCTTGCCTACTACTTAAGCTCAGGCCTCTGATACAAGGGCATATGTCTCAGGCTCTCTACTACAACTACTACAGTGTTCTACGTAAAAAGCCAGGTGGTGCTTATTCTCCCCAACTTTGCAGGAAGGCTATCAAATTATGGCAATGGTGCATAGTCCAGGATGTTCACCTGATCGCAATACACCTTACCAGGGATGCAGAACACAACACACCAGCTAAGCAGAGATACATTGGATGATCACAAGTAGTCTCTGAAGACCTTGATTCAAGAATTTTTCATGTTTGGGTCAGCAGCCATTATGTTGCAGTCAGTTACAATGCAAAGTATATGATCTCTTACTGAAGAGCAGGGAGGGACAGACTATCAGTCTCTGATGCCTGCCTTATTAAATGAAAACATTTCCTTCTGTACGAATTGCCTCCAGTTCTGCTCTTGCAGAGAGTAATAGTGAAAATAAAACAGGACAAGGCGAAGGTCATCTTTAACTGCCTGCTTGGCCCAGGCAGCAGTGGCACACAGATCTTATCCACTTTTCCAAGGAACAGCCTTTCCAAGGCTATCAGTGGTTCCAGACCTAATAACAGAATGGGAAAAATTGTCACCCAGACTTGAACTGTCTTCATCTTAGGGCTGGTCCACACTAGGGGCAGGGATCGAAATAAGATACGCGACTTCAGCTACGAGAATAGCGTAGCTGAAGTCGAAGTATCTTATTTTGAATTTCCCGCTCTTATCTCGCGTCCTAGCAGCGCGGGATCGACGGCCGTGGCTCCCCCTTCGACTCCACGAACTCCGCTCGCCCTGCTGGAGTTACGGAGTTCGAAGTAGCGCGTTCGGGGATCGATGTATCGCGTCCAGACGAGACGCGATACATCGATCCCCGCTAGATCGATGTCTACCCGCCGATCCGGGCGGGTAGTCTGAACGGGGCCTTACAGCATGGGCAATAGGTTTCTGACAGATTTTGAACAGTCATGTTCAGTTGCAGTTCAGACCATTTTAGAGAAATCCAAGAAAAGAATCTACTAAATCTGTTATAGCCTAAAATGGAAAAGGCTTTTGTGGGCAAAGGATAATCAGATATAACCTGTCTCTGCTCCATTTCAGGCTTTGTTGAAATATTTGTACCTTTAAAGAGTCTCATCTATTCCTTTGATTTAGAGTATGTATATCAGTATTCCATCTGGTTTTGAGAAGTCTGTTTAGTCATCAAACAGTTTTTAACAGGTCTTAATTTATTTCCCCCAGTAAAACACTAATCCCTAATTTGGACCTGGATTTAGTACTTCCAAGATTAATGTTCCAATTGATGTCTCCATTGAACAATTTTTGTTTTAATTGATAAATAAAATAGCCTTCCTTATCACAAGCACATCAGCATGGAGGATAAATGAATTCAGGCTCTAATGGGTCATCTTCCTGTGATGCTGGCAGATGAGGTGCCAGCTCATGCAAAGATCCCAGGTCTCACTGAACACTGACAAATGGATAGCTGGAAACCAGCCTGGCTCACCTGTGTTAGTATAGCTAAAATAGGTATTTGAGTTATAAGAATACGTTTAGACTTCATGGAATGCTTGTAGGATGCTGCATGTATTAATACTACTTAAAATATCTGTATCCCATTGTCACAATGGCTGGTATGGGACACAGCTAAGAGCACCAATCTCGGGTCAGACTGCCAGAATACAGGGCATATATCCCAAACTGGTGGTATATTCTGTCATAAGATTTCACTAAGCCAGTAACAAATGTGTGCTTCCAAAATACTATACTAGTTATTATGAAGCCGCAGACAGTCTCTTTCAGGCCCTGTAGCCTCTCATGCACCACCCAGACAAACCTGACTTCTGTGATAAATAATTATTAAAACCAAAAATGACATGTATTAGGTTCTTCCAGTTCCAAAGAACCAGTCACACATCCCAGGTCAAAATGTACTTCAGATCTTACCCAAAAATTACCCACAAACTATGCTGAAAGCCAATCCTTTAGTAAACTAAAGGTATATTATTATAAAAAAGGAAGAGTTATTAAAAGGTTTAAATGAATCATATACATTACAGTTGATTTCAGAGTTTGTAGATCAGGATAATAGCAGTGATGTTAATCTGCTAGCTTGTAGTAAGTCTCTCTGGATCACCCAAAAGATTGGGGCTCCTCAGTCCATTGTTCAGAGCTTCCCTTTGTTAGAAATCATAGGCCAGAGATGTGGAGCAGGAAAGAAGCAAAGGGATGATGTCGGTCTCCAATTTATACACCCCCTTTCCCCCCAGTCCATGTTCCTGGAAAGTTATTGTCTCAAACATGGAGTCAGGGATCACGTGTTCTACGTGCCCTGCTGAGTCACTGGGCCTCCATTGTCCATATGCTCGCAGGGGCGTCCTCGGGATGGGCCATTAAGGAGAATCAACTCTTCCAATGGGCCTATCAACCATGGCTGGCTGGTCTTGAATGTAAATCTGTCTTGTGGGTATTACCCCGGAACACAACATGTTTGAGATACAAACGCATAGCAAAGATTCATTATTTCATATATAATGATAATACACACATATAAACAGGATAACATTGTGCAACAGATCATAACGTTTTCAATGATATCTTACAAGGCATACTTTGTATAATATTTATTGCAACAGTGTTGATACATCAGTGGAGATACCTTAGTGTAAGCATGGTAATCTTTCTTTTTCCACAGTGTCGCACCCATGTTATAAGGTAATGTTTAAACATTTGTTCTGTAACTATAAAAATGTTCGTAAGAATGTAAATTCCTCACAGGCCAGGGAGAAGCTACCAAGTGTGAAATGCTAGTTCACCACAGTAGGTGTTATCTTCTCCCCAACAAAAAGGATTACAGACATCAGACAAGCCATTGTAGACAAAATACTTTGTTTGCGTCCCCCACAGCCCTGAAGAGGGTACGCACCCAAGCCCTTGTCCCATCACAACTTGAATGCTGTTGAAAGGGAATAAAAATGTCTGTTAAGGAGAATTTATTATTCCTATGCTGCTTGAACTCTGAGGGGTGAGGATTTCTAAGCATAAGCAAGGAGTCCCCAGCTGTTTTGCCTGGGTTAGCCCTAAAGGATTTACAATCTGTTTACTATAGAAGTTTCTATTACCTTTTGAAACCTGACTGTAACTCATTTGTGTGTGTGTATGCTTACCTGTTTTAATCTTGTAAAAAACCCTCTCATTTAATTTCCTAGTTAATAAACCTTTAGTTAGTTTGTTACCAGATTGGCTACAAGCATTGTCTTTGGTTTGAGATATGAGTATAATCAACCTGTGGTAAATGACAAGTCCTTTGGGATTGGGAGGAATCTGAATATTATTGTGGTTTTGTTTTTTGTGTGTGTGTGTGTGTGTGTGTGTGTGTGTGTGTGTGTAAAGTGATCTGTCAACTGTCTGACCCTATGGTAATACTGTTACAGTGCTTTAGGAGTTCACACTTGTTACTGGGATGGTGAAATCTAATTATAGAACATACAACCAGTTTGAGATTTTTGCCCTGCTTCATGACAGTCTGCCCTGAGGTTGGCACTCTCAATTGAGAGCCATGCCAGACAGCGTGACACCTCCATTCAGTTTTTCATAAGGATAAAATGGTCCTCACTCTAGGCTTCTTCCCAGGATGGTTTCAGACTTCCACATTAGTCAATTCATAAACTTACTTTTTTTCCCTTAAACCACATAGGGCCAAAGAGGGAAGCAAGTTTGCATTCATTAGATGTCAAAAGGGTTGTAACATATTATCTCGATGGAATCAGAGAGCTTATGTTTCCCCAAGAGTTTGTTTCTTACCATTATCTAGATAGGTTAGATCTTGTATTTTAGAAGTGTACACATTTAGCTAATATTTCCCTTCCTGTTGGCTTAAGATCCGATTCTACGAGAGCTAAGGCTAATTCAATTTCTTGTCTTAGACATATTCTAATAATTGAGATAGGTAGAACACAGAGTTCCGTTCATGAAGCAGCATTTGCTGGACCAAGAGTTCAGATCAGATGACTACTTTGGGAGAGCAGTATTGTAGTTGCTTCTTAATTAATGCTCTTTGTCCCACCTCTGCAATAACACTGGCATTCTTCAAATGGTCTCCGCATATTCATACTCCCTGTCCACCTTCCCTGCTTTGGATTCTTAACTATTTGTGTTCTGAAAAAGCTGTAGAAAGGAAGTGAGGGGGTCTGAGTGCTATGCCTTCCCTTTTATAGCCATGCCCTTAGAATTTTCAGGAACAGATAGGGGAGAGGGATAGGAAGGGTGGGTGAGTGCTCTAATGGGCACTGCTAGTTAGGTTCCACCATCTGAGCTGCACCCTGCCACTGCATCCCAAAAGTGTGAACATGCAGTGTCCATTTAGAAGAACTCCAATTACAAGCAACCTTCATTTGTTACCAATTATAGATAAGAATTCAGGTCTTGAGTGTTTACTTAGTTAAACATACTCAAGGACTGGTGAAAGCTGCAATTCTGTAGCTGCCTGCACAATTCACTTTGGGTAGAAGAATTGTGATTTAGAATGTCATCAAAGGTTAGAAGAGCCTTCAGGATTCTGAAGAACTGTAATCAAAACGCTAGCAGTGTTGCCTTCCCAGGATGGTAGCCAGCCTGGAACCATTATCAGTAGTTTAACTCTGAAACAAAAAGGTGACAATTTAAATGTTCAGTTTCACCAATGACAACTTTAGCAGACACATTCAAATAATATGCTTTCCTGTAATCTCAAACTCCTGGAATTCTCCACAGGTACCAAAAGTTCCAGCTGTCTTTTATCCAATGACTGAAACATCTACTACTTCCTGCCTTTCCCTGACAATTTTGCCAATGCAGCTGTGTGTTTATCAATATAAAAAAAATCATATAAAGAAAATTTTAATTTAAATTGAAGTGTCTGTGGAACTTCCTTGTGCTACAGGGGTATGCTATAGAAGCCAGAGATCTTGCTGTGTATTAGAGGGCCAGCTCGCTGTGGAATGCCTGGGTCCTTGACCATACTGGAACTATTATTGGACCATATTCTGCACAGTTGTAGAGGAAAACTCACTTTCTAATATTCATTCAAAAGAGAGTGTATCCAAAAATGGGGTTTAGTTTGTATTTCTGAAAACTACACTTGTAATCTCCATGTTTGAACTGTACCTTATCAGTGTTAGCCAACTGAAATGGAAAATTAATTTATAAAATGTTCCATAGCAGAAAGAAAACTAGAGTATTTATTTCCTTTTAACTAGGGCTCTAGCTGCAGTTACAGCTTTTTTTGAGATGAAACTTTGTCTTGGATAACCTGTGCAATAACTGAGGCACAAATAACTTGACGTACACACTTAGACTAGCTATCTATATTTTAAGACAAGGTTCAAAAAACGTGTATTCCTATGTATAGTGTACTAATGTATTTTATAGTCTTAAAATATATTAGTTTGGGGAAGCCTTCTGGACCTTTTAAATTATTCCCTTTGGCCATAGGAAAAAGCACTAACTACTGAAATGTATTTTATGCTCTAAGACTGCGACTTCTCCCCACACCATCCTGACTGTTTTGATAATGCTGTTATATGCTTTCAGTGTAAAAAATCTGCAGCATATAGAAAACTGAAAAGATGGTGTGGGGGCAGTGCAAAAATCCTCTTTTAAACTAGTCTCGGACATTCCTGCAGAAACTCTTTAAACATTTCTAACTTATCACTGTGTTATTTGCAGCAAATAAGGCAATGCTTTGTTGTGAGGTGATGCAAGCTAATTGTGTATCTGCCTCAGACTCTTGTTTGTTAGCAAAGGGGTGTGTGTGTGTGTGTGGTGTGTAAAAACAACACCCAAGTGTCATTAGTGGCAGTAACTTCCAGTGACGGGCTTGGCTACACTGGCAGATGTACAGCGCTGTGAGTTTAAACCTGCCTTCGTACAGCTGAATAGGGAAAGTGCTGCAGTCTGTCCACACTGACAGCTACCAGCGCACTGTCGTGGCCACATTTGCGGCACTTGCAGCGGCATTGGGAGCAGCGCACTATGGACAGCTATCCCACAGAGCACCTCTTCCCATTTTGGCGCCACGGCTTGTGGGAAGGGGGCGGGGCTTTCTGGGTCCTGTCCCAACGCCCCGTGATGCATCGCTTCACATCCCAGCAATCCCTGTGTTTCCGTCCCTGTGTTTCCGTTTGGTGCCATTTGGCGCCATCTTTCAACGGTTATTGTGCAGCGCGATCTGTGTGTTCCATTTCGGTCTGCGGGAAATGGAGCCCGAACTGCTGAGGAGTATGCTGACGAGTCTCGCCTTCGCGTCACGTTTAGCAGTCGAGCTATTCCTTAGGATCCGAAGTGACAGTGACGAGTCCGACGAGGATTCCGACGAGGATAGCGAGTCACGTAACGCGTACGACACGAAATTGCTTGTCTCATTCGCGGACATGCTCAGCACCGTGGAACGCCGCTTCTGGGCTTGGGAAACAAGCACTGAGTGGTGGGATCACATCGTCCTGCAAGTCTGGGATGACGAGCAGTGGCTGCAGAACTTTCCGATGAGAAAAGTCACTTTCATGGGACTGTGTGAGGAGCTCGCCCCCACCCTGCGGCGCAAGGACACGAGATTGAGAGCTGCCATGCCGGTGGAGAAGCGGGTGGCTATTGCAATCTGGAAGCTGGCAACTCCAGACAGCTACCGATCGGTCGCAAACCAGTTTGGAGTGGGAAAGTCGACCGTTGGAATCGTGCTGATGCAAGTTTGCAGGGCCATTAATAAAATCCTGCTCAGAAGAACCGTGACTCCGGGCAACGTGCAGGAGATTGTGGATGGCTTTGCACAAATGTGTTTCCCTAACTGTGGAGGGGCAATAGATGGGACGCATATTCCTATTCTGGCCCCGGAGCACCTAGCCTCCGAGTACGTTAATCGGAAGGGGTATTTCTCTATGGTACTCCAGGCGGTAGTGGATCACAGTGGGCGTTTCATTGACATTAACACAGGGTGGCCCGGAAAGGTGCATAATGCACGCATCTTTTGGAACACTGGCGTGTTCAGGAAGCTGGAGGCCGGGACTTTTTTCCCCAATAGGAAGATCACAGTAGGGGAAGTCGAAATGCCCATTGTGATCCTTGGAGACCCCGCTTACCCGCTAATGCCGTGGCTCATGAAACTCTACACAGGGTGCCTTGACAGTAGCAAGGAACGGTTCAACTACAGGCTGAGCCAGTGCCGAATGACTGTGGAGTGTGCTTTTGGCCGTTTAAAGGGCCGCTGGCGATCTCTGTATGGGAAGCTGGACTTGGCAGAAAACAGCATCCCCGCGGTTATATCCGCGTGCTGTACCCTCCATAATATTTGTGAAGGGAGGGGTGAAAGATTCAGTCAGGCATGGACCTCCGATGTTCAACACCTGGAGGCTGAATTTGCACAGCCAGAGAGCAGGGCTATTAGACGGGACCAGCACGGGGCTGCTAGGATTAGGGATGCCTTGAGGGAGCAATTTGAGGCTGAAAGCCAGCAGTAATGTCTGGTGCCCTGTGGTTACAATGTTGGTAGGAATCTGTGTTTGCTTCACTGATTTGCAGTGCCTGGTTCCTGGCCTAAGGGATCTTTTACTTTATGCAATAATAAAGAATGTTTTCAAAACCAAAATATCCATTTATTGAAAAGAAAATAAATTTATTGAAAGAAACAACTGTTTGGGAATCAAGAAAGGGCAGTGGGGTGGGGTGGGGTGGGATGGGGAATGGTACAATCAAAGATTTGCGTATGTCCTGTCTGCAGTGCTGTGCATTGAGTGCTGCACTTCAGGATGTCTATACTGCATGGTGATGGGGGTTGAGTGCAGGGGGTAAGGGTCGTAGTTTTCAGGGCTGGGTGGTGAAGATACCGGTGTTGGAGGCAGCAGTTGGCGGTAAGAACCCGCACGTTGGGGAAAGTGGGTTGGAGGGGACATGGGGGCACAAGGTAAAGAGTTTTGGGGCAAGGACTGCAGGGAGGGGCGGGCGCGGTAGTGCTCCGCCTGCATGGCTACGAGCTCCTGGATAGAGTCTGCTTGGCGCTACATTATGGTTATCAGCCGATCCGTGCTTTGCTGCCGGTGCTGCGTGGCCTGCCGCCGGTGCGCTGCGTTTTCCTGGTGGATCCTGTTTTCTCTCTCCCTCCACTCCTGCGCTCTCTCCCTCCACTCCTGGGCTTTTTGATTTTCTTTAACAGACTGCTGCATCACTTGGTGCAGCATGTCTTCCTTGCTTTTCCGCGGTCTCTGCCGGAGTCTTTGCGGTCTTTGAGCCGGTGTAAACACGGATGACTGATGTCTCAAGGTTGCATCTGCGAAGGCAAAATGCAACACTTAACAGAGGCAGCATTGTTTAAACCAGACAGAGTAATCATTCCCCTGCACTTGAGGAGGGCACACACAGTGTACACAGTAGCATAATTTTCCTGTCCCAAAGAGAGCGGACAGAACCCACGGGAGCCCCAAAATGGTGAGTAAGGGGGGACTGATTGTTTCTGCACTGTCTTCTGGGTTTCTGTGCTTGGGGAGAGCCAACAGCTGCAGGGGGCACCTACACTGAACACTCCCAAAATTTTCCACAGGAGTGCATCCTGGAAGATATCTCACTGCTGAGGGTGACCTGGGAAGCAAGGGGGAGGGTCTTCTACTGCAATGCGGCTTCCGCCCTGGCCCATATGCAGCTTCACTGTGTGCAGCAATGGGCCCCCCGCCCCTCATGGCACAGTGGCGCGGATACGTTAGCCTGACTGGGACAAGGACCACGGTGGCTCTCCCAAGAAACCTGCGCAAGCGCATTGCCCACATTCTGGATGAGACTTTCGAAGAGATTACCACGGCTGATTACCGCGATGTGATAGACCACATCAATGCGCTATTCCACATCTAGGCATGCATGCATGCATGCATGCAGCCATAACCCTCCTCTCCCGAAAAACTTCCTTCCCAAAAAATGAAGCCGCTTACCGGGAACACGCTCTTCAGTTTGTCCTCCACCAAGTACCGGCTGCTGCGACTGGCTAGCTTCCTCCTGGCTCGAGAAGAGCTCCTGGCTGCATGCATCCAGGGATTCCGGGTTGTCTCCCACTGCCCCAGCACCCTCACTCCCGCTTTCCTCCTCGTCGTTGTCCTCCACCACCCGCTCTGAAGTGTCCATGGTGGTGCTCGGCATGGAGGTGGGGTCACCCCCAAGTATCGCATCCAGCTCTTTATAGAATCTGCAGGTCGTGGGGGGAGCACCCGAGCGGCTGTTTGCCTCGCGGGCTTTGCGGTAGGCATTCCGCAGCTCCTTCACCTTAATCCTGCACTGCAGAGCGTCCCGGTCATGGCCCCTTTCAATCATGGCCCTTGATATCTGCCCGTAGGTATCGTAATTCCTACGGCTGGAGCGCAGCTGGGACTGGACAGCTTCCTCCCCCCAAACACTGATGAGGTCCAGCAACTCGCCATTGCTCCATGCTGGGGCTCGCCTGGCGCGTGGAGGCATGGTCACCTGGAAAGATTCGCTGATAGCACTCCACACCTGGCTGGCTGAGCAAACAGGAAGGGGATTTTTCAAATTCCTGGGGATATCCGCAGATATCACCCCACAACCACCACCCTCAATTCTACCTTCACCCCTTCAGGAAAGTGGTGAGAATGATGAATCTTGCAGCCTATCCTGGACCAACGAAGAACAGGCATTCCAGAGGAGAGAGCCACTCAGAAAATTCCTGGACAACAGTTCCGTCCCTTTACACCAGGACTCAGGTTGAGTGCCTCTCCTGATCATAACTGTTCTGTGGGCTAGATGCAGGAATTACTAGGTGAAATTCTCTGCTCTGCATTATTTACAGATTCTAGGGCCAGGAGGGACCCTGGTGATCACCTAGAATCATAGAACTTAAGATCAGAAGGGACCATTATGATCATCTAGTCTGACCTCCTGCATGATGCAGGCCACAAGAGTTGACCCACCCACTCCTGAAATAACTCTCACCCTTGACTCAACCAAATCTTGATTTAACGACTTCAAGCAGCAGATAATCCTCTAGCAAGCGACCCCTGCCCCATGCTGCGGAGGAAGGCGAAAAACCTCCAGGGCCTCTGCCAATCTACCCTGGAGGAAAATTCCTTCCCGACCCCAAATATGGCGATCAGCTGAACCCCGAGCATGTGGGCAAGATTCTCCATCCAGACACTCAGGAAAAAGACTTTCAATATCCCAACATTTACCATCGGTACTAACTACCAGCGGTGGCACATTATTGACCTATTGTGTAAATCAAGTTATCCTATCAAACCATTCCCTCCATAAACTTATCAAGCTTAATCTTAAAGCCGGAGAGGTCTTTCGCCCCCACTATTTCCCTCGGCAGGCCGTTCCAGTATTTCACTCCTCTGACGGTTAGAAACCTTCGCCTAATTTCAAGCCTAAACTTCCCAACTGCCAATTTATATCCATTTGTTCTCGTATCCACATTAGCACTGAGCCGAAATAATTCCTCTCCCTCCCTGATATTGATCCCTCTGATATATTTAAAGAGAGCAATCATATCTCCCCTCAACCTTCTTTTGGTTAAGGAAAACAAACCGAGCTCCTCAAGTCTCCTTTCATACGACAGGCTTTCCATTCCTCGGATCATCCTAGTGGCCCTTCTCTGTACCCTTTCCAGTTTAAATTCATCCTTCTTAAACATGGGAGACCAGAACTGCACACAGTACTCCAAATGAGGTCTCACCAGCGCCTTGTATAACGGGACTAGCACCTCCTTATCTCTACTAGAAATACCTCGCCTAATGCATCCCAAGACCGCATTAGCCTTTTTAACGGCCACATCACATTGCCGACTCATAGTCATCCTGCGATCAACCAGGACTCCGAGGTCCTTCTCCTCGTCCGTTACTTCCAACTGGTGCGTCCCCAGCCTATAACTATAATTCTTGTTAGTCATCCCTAAATGCATAACCTTACACTTCTCACTATTAAATTTCATCCTATTACTAATACTCCAGTTTACAAGGTCATCCAAATCTCCCTGGAGGATATCCCGATCCTTCTCCGAATTGGCAATACCTCCCAACTTCGTGTCATCCGCAAACTTTATCAGCCCACTCCTACTTTTGGTTCCGAGGTCAGCGATAAATAGATTGAATAAAATCGGACCCAAAACCGAACCCTGAGGAACTCCACTGGTAACCTCCCTCCAACCCGACAGATCCCCTTTCAGTACGACCCGCTGCAGTCTCCCCTTTAACCAGTTCTTTATCCACCTCCGGATTTTCATTTCGATCCCCATCCTTTCCAATTTAACCAGTAATTCTTCATGCGGTACCGTATCGAACGCCTTACTGAAATCAAGATATATCAGATCCACCGCATTTCCCTTGTCTAAAAAATCTGTTACTTTCTCAAAGAAGGAGATCAGGTTGGTTTGGCACGATCTACCTTTCGTAAAACCATGTTGTAATTTGTCCCAATTGCCATTGACCTCAAGGTCCGTAACTACTCTCTCCTTCAATATTTTTTCCATGACTTTGCACACTACAGATGTTAAACTAACAGGCCTGTAGTTACCCGGGTCACTTGTTTTCCCCTTCTTGAATATAGGAACTATATTAGCTAATCTCCAGTCAAACAGTGCAACCCCTGAGTTTAGAGATTTATTATAAATTATCGCTAACTGGCTTGCAATTTCACTCGCCAATTCCTTTAATATTCTAGGATGAAGGTTATCCGGGCCGCCCGATTTACTGCCGTTAAGCTGTTCAAGTTTGGCTTGTACCTCGGATACTGTAATGTCTACCCCCCCACCTTCATTCCCATCAGTCACGCTGCCACTATTCCCAAGCCCTTCATTAGCCTCATTAAAGACTGAGGCAAAATATTCGTTTAGATATTGTGCCATGCCTAGATTATCCTTAATCTCCACTCCGTCTCCATTCTTAAGCGGTCCCACTTCTTCTTTCTTGGATTTCTTCCTATTTATATGGCTAAAAAACCTTTTACTATTGTTTTTAATTCCCTTCGCAAGATCTATCTCCACCCGGCGTTTGGCCTTTCTAACTGCATCCCTACACCCTCTGACCTCAATAAGGTAGGTTTCTTTGCTGATCCCTCCCATCTTCCACTGCTTGTACGCCTTCTGTTTTTTCTTAATCACCCCTCTGAGATGCTTGCTCATCCAGTCCGGTCTAAAACTGCTACCTACGAACCTTTTTTCCCTTTCTCGGGATACAGGCCTAGTTTGACTTCCTGTGTAACACAAGCCAGAGAACATCCACCAAAATAATTTGTTGAGCATATCATTTAGAACATCTAGTCTTGATTTAAAAATTGTCAGGGATGAGAAAACTACCAGTGAAATTGTTCCAGTGGTTGATCAGTGCACGAGGTCAGACTAGATGATCACAATGATCCCTTCTGGCCATATAATCTATGAATAAGGACTCTGCTGAGTTATGGCAGTTTTTGGATGACACTGGTCCTTAAGGCTATGTACAAACTCCATGATCATTGCCTCTCAAATTAACTTCATACTGAACAGTGGCCCTGCTCAAACATCAGACATATAGTGTCATCCAGCCAGGACTCAGTTGTACTTGGAAATGTAGGAGCTCACCTGTGAACAAGTCATGGATGATATCGTGACTAGCTCTAGCTCTTGCATTCATCATCACATACTGAAGAATAGGCTGAATACTTATCTGTAGACAACCTGTGGTCCTGAGAAGGAACAAAGTTAAAGAAAATGATACAGAGATAAAATGTCTGAGGCTTATGCAAAAAAACCAAAAACCAAAGACCTTTTAAGATGCCTTTTCCTGTCTTCTGTAGCACGGACTGATGGGTTGGAGTGCTCTTCACTAGGATTCCAACTTTCTTGGCAGACTAATCCTGTTCCATTGCTATTTGACATCAGTTCATGCTTTCTCTAAACTGGATTTGATGGCATAGTTACTACCAGTTTAGATTAATCTTTTTTCTGTAAACTAATAAGGCAGGTGCTGAGCAATGAGAGCTGTCTCCCCCCCCCCCCCAAATCTTTAATGGGCTAAATTCTTGCTTTCCTCTCCACAGGCCAGTTTTACTTTCAGGCTTGGTAACCTGTCAAATTGGGATTAGTGTAGCTGAGACACAAAACAATGAATTTCAGGCAAGGAATCGTCCTACTTGGAACAAAAAAGTATAAAAATTTCAATAGTTTTAAGTATAGAAATAGTTGAGGTAAAATACATTTAGTCTACATCAAAAGAGTGAATTCCATTTGGACTGCAGTGTATTGTTTGGATGCTTTCAAAATGCTGAGAGAAATGAGCCTTTAAATCTTCAGTTACATATAGTTTGGGAATATGTGATGCTCAGAGCTAGTACCTAGATTTATGTGCTACCAGGTCCTGGGTTAACAAAGTACAGCATACCTTGTAGGTATAATCTTCTAGAGAAAAGTAGTAGAGAGTAATTTTATACCGTGATTCAAAATGCATTTGGCAAAAATGTCACCTTCTTCACAGCTAGATCTACAGGGAGTAGGCTAGATTGCATTTTGACAATGCTGTTTCCCTGAGTCACCATATTGCATTGGTGGGTAGGGGAGAAGACACCAATTCAAGTTTGCGTGAGAGAGCTGAAATAGTCACTAGGCTTTAAAGTGATTTTAGTTTCTTGTAAAATCTCAACCTGTTATCTGTAAATGTGATTAATAGATTATAAAGCCGGAAGGGACCACTATGATCATCTAGTTTGATCTCCTGTGTGTAACAGGCGATAGAACTTCCCTCAATTAATTCCTATTTGAACTAGAGCATATCTTTTAGAAGAAAAATCCTATCTTAATTTAAAAATTGCCAGTGATGGCGAATTCACCACAACTTTTGGTAAGTTCTAATGGTTAATTACTCTCACTGTTAAAATTTTTCATCTTATTTTCAGTCTGAATTTGCCTACCTTCAACTTCCAGCCATTGGAGCTTGTTATACCTTTGTCTGCTAAATTGAAGAGCCCATTATCAAATTTCTGTTCCCCGTGTACAGACTTACAAAATGTGACAAGTCACTCTTTAAATTTCTCTCTATTAAACTGAACAGATTGAGCTCCTGGAGTTAACAGAGTGATGTTGTGGTGAAAAAGGCAAATATTTGGGGATTTATTAACAGACGTGTCATATGTAAGACATGGAAGGTAATTGTTCTGCTATACTCAGTACTGGTGAGGTCTCAACTGGAGTATAGTGTCCCAGTTTTGGGCACAACTCTCTAAGATGTGAACAAATTAGAGAGAGTCCAGAGGAGAGTGACAGTGAAGAAAGGCTTTGAACACATGACCTATGGGCATGTTTAGCCTGGAGAAGAGAAGACGTTGGGGGTCAAGTGGCATGGTAACAGTTTTCAAATATGTAAAAGGCTGTTAACAAAGAGGGCTGTAGGTCCACCAAGTGTAGGACAAGAAGAAATCAGCTTAATTTGCAGCATGGGAGATTTAGATTAGATATAAGGAAAAACTTTCTAACTATAAGGATAGTTAAGCACTGGAACAGGCTACGGGAACAGGAGGTTGCAGAATCCCCACCCTTGGAGGTTTTAAAGAAAAGGTTAGACAAACACCTGCCAGGAATGGTCTAGGTCAGTGGTTCTCAACCCCAATTAGCACACAGACCATGTGACATCCTCAGGGCCATACAGTTAGTATATACACTGTGTGGATGCGGCCCACATAACACAGAGAGAGGTGCAGCCCACAATGGTAAATAGATTGAGAATCACTGGTCTAGGGATACTTAATCCTGCCTCAGTGCAGAGGAACGGACTAGATGACCTCCTAGTCCCTTCCAGACCTAAATTTATTATTGCTGCTTTATAGTTAGCTGTTAATGATAGATATCACTTTAAAAAGTTTTTTATAAAATAAATCTCTGCTTAAAACTTTAATACAAGGCCTCATCCAATTAGAAGCATTTTAAAGAAATAGCTTTAAATTGGATTTTAGTATTAAAAATATTAAGCAAACAAAGATCAGTGGCTCAGATTCTCTGTATTGCATGAAATTAGAACGTGTTGCAGTCCCTTTCCCAATCACAGTTAGAAATATGTTCACAGTACTTGCTGTGGTTGCTGTAGTGTTTCCAAACCTCAGGGTGAAACTGGCCCAGATTATTAGGTTAATATTTCTCTCTGTCCTGCTGGGGAAATATGGTTGCTAGAGAGAGGTGTTTTGGGAGGGGTGGGGTAGAGGGGAAATAGGTTGGAAGTAATTAAGGGAATGTCTACACAGCAAGAGAAAGACCCACGGTACCGAATCTGAGCCCAGATCAACTTACTTGGGCTCCTGGTGCTTGTGTTATGGAGCTAAAAAATAGCAGTGTGGACATTTGGCCTCGGGCTGGAGCCCAGGCGCTGAAACCCAGCGAGGGGGATGGTCTGGAGTACAAGCTCCAGCCCGAGGTCAAACATCTACACTGCTATTTTTAGCACTGGCTTGAGCCCCGTGAGCCAGAATCCATTGACCTGGGCTCTGAGTTTCGCTGCCACGTCTTTTTTTTTTTTTTTTGCTGTGTACCCTAAGAGAAGAGAAAATTCCCTCCCTCCATTGCTCCCTCCCACCAAGGAAAAAATGGAGAGTAAACTAGAGAAGGTAGGTGATGGGGAATGGGAAGGACATGAGGCATTGACCACAGGTCAATACTAATGAAATCAAGATATTTGAAGAAGAGAAATGAACAAAATCAAAAGGAGCTAAAAGTGTACAATAGAAAAACATGCTGAAGACTGATTTAATTAAATCCATTTTATGAACAACAAAACTAACTCATTTGGAATAAAATTACTTCATATGTATCCCAATTAAGGGGAAAAAAATACTGTAATCTGAAAACCACTTGAGCAGTAACCTTAGGGACTTCGGTGTTCCTGGATCACGTGTCTTGCTAAACACTAACACTTTGTTGGCCAGTAGCCACTTCTGTACTTCCAGACATCACCTCGCTCAGACAAAATCCTCATGACAAATAGAATGCAGAGGACAATAAGAATTTATGCCCATGATGAGTAAATACCAGTTCCTCTCTCAGCTAGTATCCCCAGTGCACCAAACCATCACTTCTCTGATGTCCCCATTAGTTTTTGCAGGATTGCGGAAATTCTTTGATAGTTAAGATAACATTCTGAATGAGTCAGTGCTGTATTCCTATCCTGAGACTGCAGATAGCTCTTTAAAAGCAGCAAAGAATCCTGTGGCACCTTATAGACTAACAGAGGTTTTGCAGCATGAGCTTTCGTGGGTGAATACCCACTTCTTCGGATGCAATCCTTGCAAAATCTTGCAAATCTTGCATCCGAAGAAGTGGGTATTCACCCACGAAAGCTCATGCTGCAAAACCTCTGTTAGTCTATAAGGTGCCACAGGATTCTTTGCTGCTTTTACAGATCCAGACTAACACGGCTACCCCTCTGATACTTGACAGATAGCTCTTGGATGCTGTGAGTGATCCAATTGTGTATAACTTTGTTCCGTTCCTGGCTGGGCCACAGACCTTCTAGGTGGTGCTGGATGAGTCATTTAGATCAAAATTTCACAGTTGACCACTGTTGGTTCCTTGTTTCTGGTTGCCCAACTTGGAACATCTGATGCCTGATTTGCAGAAGTGCTGATTGCTCGCAGCTGTAGCTGATGTAAATAGTAGTTGTGGATGCTCAGCAGTTCTCGACAGCAAGGCGGTGCATGCTGGTAGAATGAGCATAGGGTTGGAATTCAGTTGGCCCCGACTCTGCCACTAGTTCACAATATGGCCATGGGCTCTTTTATTTCAGGCTGAGGGTCTTAAAAAGCTTCAGCTTCTATTGATGATAATGTGAATGAAAACAGATTATTATTTTGATGAAAGTCTGTGTGTACAAGCCTGTAGAGATTATCTTCCACTGTATTGGAAGACTACTTCCATTTTTGTTGTCTTGTAGTTACTCAGGAAAGCTTTCATTGTATCTTGCCAGGGAATATTTGGAAAGGTAAGAATGCTTTATATTTAAATGTGAAACTATTTACTTAATATTTGTTAAAGGAAAGACAAATTTTTTACAGCAAAATGATCAAGTTCAGTAGTTTTGAAAATAACCATGCCAAGCGGCATTAGGCCAAGTGGTTAGGCCATGTCTACACTTACAAGCTTATAGGAGCACAGTTGTACCGATACAGCTGTGCCACTGTAAGAGTGCTCTTATAGCCGTGTTATGGTGATGGGAGAGAGTTCTCCTGTTGGCATAATAAAACCAGCTTTATAAGCGGTGGTAGCTATGTCAGTGGGAGAGCGTCTCCCGCTGACTTAGCATTGTGCACACGAGCGCTTATGCTGGCAGAAGTTATGTTGCTCAGGGGTGTGTGTTTTCTCACCCCTGAGTGACAGAAGTTTTGCTGACATAAGTGCTAGTGTAGACTTGGCCTTACTGTCATGGTTCATCCTGTTATATCAAGTTGGGAGTAACCTGAAGCACTTAACAGCAGTTGTAATTCATGCTCTATGTAACCTTGTAACTGGTTTGTTGAGGGGGAGAAAGGAATCTGACCTTTCTGTTAACTATCTGTTGTACTGATTGCTGTAGTAACAAATGTAATTAAAACAAACTTCTTATGTGTCACGTGAAGAAATGTGAGGCATCAGTGAAGACCAGGAATCTGTATAGGTTAAGGATCATAATGGTCGTGAATGCACTTGAATTCCATGTTAAGCTTTTGGATAGTTAAGTTTACAGGATTTTGATTTCCTCATATTTTATATCAAGGATCAGTTAAAAGAAAACTGTTCTGTACTGGTTTTACAAAAGTTTGTGGAAAAGGTCTAATGGCTAGGTAATGGTATTGTTTATACCTGTTGTATTTTGACTGCCAGACTTTAAAAAATGTTTGAATTAAATACAAATTTGGAAGGGGATACTGTCTAGTGATATTTCTGTATTGTGGAGCTACAAAATGGGATTTTCGCTCAGCAGTAATTCTGCATTATGATGCAGTCTTTAATTATGTGATTGCATACTAATTTTTTTTCCCCACGGGACCCCTGCCTCATACAGTGCACAGGATGGGACCTGCTCTGGGAATGAATCAGGGTTGTGTAGTAAAAGAGGCAATTGTCTGTAGGACCCCTGCCTTGTGTTGCTGAAATTGGAAGGTGTGTGGTGAATGAGGTAGAAGACTACAGGAGGATGGTCTCATGATTAAGGCACCAGAGGGCAATGAGAAGCGTTTTGCCAGTGGGTTTCACAGATGTCTGCTGGCAGCAGAGCAGATTCAGAAATTTTGTATTCCATTTCAGGTTCTAGAGGTGAGAATAGGGAGTATACTCCAGT
This sequence comes from Platysternon megacephalum, assembly GCA_003942145.1. NCBI lineage: Eukaryota > Metazoa > Chordata > Testudines > Platysternidae > Platysternon > Platysternon megacephalum. The sequence goes on from QXTE01000380.1 coordinate 109,897, forward strand.
GGTCACAGACCCTTCTGCATTTGTCACCTCCAGCCTGCCTCTGTTCCAGTCTCTCAATCTAGCCAGTCCTAATCTCCATACACCCACCCCACCCTACCCCCAACGACTCCTCTTATCACACTTTTGGGGTATGTCTACACTGCCCACGTTACAGTGCGGCTGCGGCAGCGTGGTGACATGGGCAATGTAGACACGCTTTATCGCCAGGGGAGAGCTCTCCCGGCAATAAAAAAATAACCACCCTGAACGAGCAGTGGTAGCTTTATCGCTGGGAGTGCTACTAAAGTTTTAGCGCTGAAGGTGGCAGCGTAGACACAGCCCCAGTCTCCTTTCCCACAGCAGACTCCCTATTAAATTTCCACTTGCTTCCCCGCGCCTCCCATTCCCAAAACCTGACTACAAGTCTCCCTCTTTGGGGTCTTGGTTGTGTGTCCCCTCTAACTCCTTTCCAATCTCTCCCCCCCCCCCGCCCCAGCTCCTTGTCTCAGTCTTCCTGCCTAGCGAGTTCCAGTCCCCTGCCCCCAACCTCCTCATCTGATCTCTCTCTCTCCCCCCTTCTTAGTATTCTACCCTCTGCTTCTCCCCTCCAGCTCCCAGTCTCCGTACCCTTTCCCTGGCTCCTTGTACCAATCTACTCCCTTCCCTAGGTCCAGGTCTTGTCTCCTCTGCATCTGAGACAGGTTGCTTTTTCCTCCATGATACCTGGGCCTAGTGGGGGGAGCATTGACAGTGCAGATTGTCTCCCTTTCCTCATTTTTTCTCCCTGGTGCCACCAGGATCAGCAGTTGCAGAGAAACGCTAACAAGTTTCTTCTGAGCATGTGCTAAGATTATTCAAAGGCTCATAACGTGGCCAAATTTTGAGTTTCCTGCCCAGAACAGCAAAAGGCACATCTCTGACACCAGGACCCACGCCCCCTGCCACATTTGAGGTCCCTGTTCTAAAGCATGAAAGTACTAGAGCTTTTCAACAAAACAGTTGTACAGCTTTAACATGGGCAAAACAACATCTTTTTTTCAATCTCATTCTTTGATACAGACAAACTACTTTTGTTGAAACTTTCACCCAAAAATTAAGACTGAGGCAGAAGCCTGGCATAGGAAATATCAGCCTAAATAATTAAAGTTTAGCAAAGTTATAAACAACTAAAACCAGGGTCGTCTTATGGGGACATGTCCGACAAACTTCAGTGTAGGTGGTACTCCTAGCTCAGTCTGTAATAAAGCAGGTGTTTTCTTTGAAGAATCTCTCACTGGTTAGGTATGATTATTACTGACTAGTTGGTTTTGTGCTGGATCAGTTAATTTTCTCTTTCTGGAATCCTGTCAGTTTAATGTTTGGCATTTTATCAGTTGCAAGATGAAATACCTCCCAGTACTTTTTCATCATAAATCCATTGTAGTCTTGTAGCTTCATGACAAGCATTGTTGCTTGAGCTGCCCCAAATACCTGCTTTTCTTATAGAATATCAGGGTTGGAAGGGACCTCAGGAGGTCATCTAGTCCAACCCCCTGCTCAAAGCAGGACCAATCCTCAACTATTTTTTTTTTTTGCCCCAGATCCCTAAATGGCCCCCTTAAGGATTGAACTCACAACCCTGGGTTTAGCAGGCCAACGCTCAAACCACTGAGCTATTCTTCTTACCTATAGTGTCCTTGAGACTGATTCTGCACTGTCTTGGACACTCTACTATCATTCACCCCTGTGTAAAGTGGCTATAAAATGGTCATTCAGAATTGGTAGCATTTTACTTACTTTGTGCAGTATGCAGGGCAGTGGACAATTGAGCTCCTGGCATTTTAATATTTGATGTTGATGTGTGGACGTCACTATTTGTCATCCCATTCTTTAGGAAATGTTTTGGTCTTGAAAGTAAATGGTCCGAACCGTATTATTGTAGAGTTATTTCTGTTTAAGATCGCTTAAGTGTGGAATATCCATTTCCAGTTTCTTGCAAATGCTCTTATATGTGGTAATTCACTGTTGCAATATCCTACATGCCATATGGTTGTATACTGCTCTCTGCTTCAAATATTTTTATGTAATTGAATTTTTGTCTCAGTAGTTTCAGTAGAAAAAAATATTGTGGAGGGCAGTAACTTCTGAGCATCCAGACTGCAGGGTATCAGAGTAGCACATATTACCCTACTTATTACATTTTTTGGACACAGAGAGTATGTTGTGGTAAGGTTTCTCTGTAAATGGTGAGCCACTAAAAGACTTGAGCATTACTAGTGTTCTGAGATAGAAGGATCTGGATATTCAGCAGTAAAAGGAGCAGCAGCAGCAACAGCGGTAGTAAAGACAGAGCAGGTTCCACAGTTAGCATATTTCACAGTATGAGTCAGTGTGTACACAGCTTCCCAGATAGCTGCCTGCAGGAGGGAACCAAAACTGTATATTGAAAAATATTCAGGTTTCATGATTATGATGCTAAATCATGTGATTTTTACTATATCTTAAGTTGCCAACTTAGCTTTACTCAAGAGAGGATCCTTTGCTGCAGTGTATTTAAAAAAAAAAAAGGGAGGGGGGGGAATTGTGCAATGTGTGTTTATGCCTACACCATGCCGAGGAGACCCTTACCAGTAAATAATCTGTCTATCCCTGAGGTAAGAGATTGTTTCTGCTTTCCCTGCACAGTGCTGCTGCAGCACGGAGCTGATCCAAACATTCGAAACACTGATGGGAAATCAGCGCTGGACCTGGCAGATCCTTCAGCAAAAGCTGTACTCACAGGTAAGAGACATAAGTTTCTGTTGAATTGTTTTCTATAGTTCATTGGGTATATAACACTTCAGCCTCTTAAACCCTGACTGCCTTTCATTTTTCTTTAGCATAAAAACAGCAAAAATGTGTGTGTCATTATCAGGTTCCTTATTGAGTTGATATAACTGCTATTAATTGCATGCTTCCAGAGGTTTGAATTGCTTATTCCACTTATTTGAGAGAATTATGTAATTAGAAAACATCATTCATTATTCACTAGCCTTCATATGGGTTGAATTGCAGCCTCCATCCCCTGCAAAAAAAAAAAAAAAAGTCAATTACTCAACAGTGAAGGTCTTAAAACAATAAAGGACGTTTGTATTACTGTAATAGTAGCTGTGATCAGAAAGGTAACCTGCTACCTTATATCTTAAATCAATATTTGCTATGGATTTGTGTGCTGCTCTTCCTCCTCATCATTAGCCATTTAGATATAAGTGATGGGTGACACTGAATTCTGTGGGCTATTAACCTAACCATTTAAAGAATACTTTGCACGTTATATTTTACCAATGTAATGTTATTTTTATATACCTGTATTTTTATATATAATATTTATTAATTACTTTAAAATATCAATGAACATTAAAAATTAGTATCCTATGGAAGAGTTATATGTCCAAAGTTAATATGCATTTTGTGCTGGTTTTGTTTTAAGTGAGTTTTAGAAAATAGAGGTTAGAAGGAGATAAATGTGGCTATAAAAGCATAATTAGGCTGGGGATGAGATTCAGCAGTTGACCCTCATTGTCAACGACTAGCTATTTTTTTCCCTAGTGTTTTATTTGTCTTTGCCCTCTTCCCTCCTCTTTTGTATTGACCAGTTAATTTGTAGTTGATATGCTAATGCAAAACCTGTCTCTCCCTCTGCATGCTTATGTTTAGGAAGGGAGAATACAGCTCCCGTCACATTTGGTCAGAAAACATTTTCCCCCTTTCTTTTTTCTCCCAAATACACTGTTATGCATTATTATCTGAGGCTCTGAAGTGAACCGAGTGAGTTTGTGGAACAAAGGCTCTTTAAGCACATGACTTAGTTTAATTACTCTGCTTCAAATTTTAAGAAACTCCTGTAGTGTTAACATTAATGTTAACTCTGCTAATCAGGTTAATCTGATTTTTGTCAGTTAATAAAAAGTAAGGTAGTACAGATACTGCATGCGGGTAGGATATATGTGGGAATCAAGGCAACTTTAAAATAAACAACCTAGGAAGGGATTAATGTGAATGGAAAATTTAATTACAAGCAACACTGAAAATTTTCTGCTTTGGGGCCACTGACTAATGGCAGCTTTTCAGGCTCTCCCTAAGGCCAGCCTCAGGTGTCAGCAGTATATTTAGGAAGAGCTTTTGCAAAGGTGACCTAACTATGACACGCCCCATTACCCATTTTAAGTACATGGGGAACTTTTCACAGATTTCAGTGGGCATTGGATCAGGCCCATGTGCCTTTGGAAAAAGAGAACAGTCTGTTGTAGCAAGTGTGTATGGGCTGGAAGTGGCCTTCTGGAAGGCTGTAGACTCTCCCTGGGTTAAGCATAGTTTGAAGCATGGAGCTTTCAATTGTTCTTCCTTATCTCCTAGCACAGGAGTGCCCAATTGTTGCAGTACTGAGGGATACCTTGACAAATTGATGGAAGCTAAAGGTCTGCACCGAAGCTGCATATAAACTTCAAATATAAATAGAACCAAATTTGCTTGTACTCTTCCTTTAGATTAATAAAATGAGTTTTTTGTTTACTCTCACTAGCAGTGAGAGCTTGCAGTCCCTCAGTTTTGTCCTGAAGGTGGCTCTCGGCTACATTTTGGCCCTTAGAATTTATACATTGTGTATCTGTGCCCTAGCTGTATACACTGGTAATGCATCACCCCTTCAGCTGGCATACAACAGACTTAATAGGTTTAAAAATGTTGTAGCTGGAATCCACCTAAATCAGAACTTCTTATTAGTGACTTTGTTTTGTGGAGACTATTCATCTGCATATCTTCTCTGTTAAGCGTCTGCTTTCCCATGTATTTCCAGTGTGCTACATCTTTAGGGGCTCTCCTCTGGCTTAAAGGGATTTGACAGTAAATTTTGGTGGCTCGAGCTTCACAATAGCCTTTGGCAGTGGCATCCTCTCTGAGATCAGATATAACAGTGTTTTAGAAGGTATTGTTTAGTGAGATGTGTACTAGATTATACTTCATTTACAGTATTTGTATGTTGCATGGTGATATTTTTGGAGGTGCTCAATGTTCAACTAACACTGCTCCTCTTAAAGACAATGGTAAAACTCCTCCTGACTTTAATGGGAGCAGAGTTAAACTAATGCCAAGTGTATTTGAAAACTCAGCCAAGCCTTCATTATGCTTGTACCTTTAGAGAACTCATTTATTAAAGCAATGTTGATTTATTGCTGTTGTTCATGTAGGGTTTAAGTGTCCATGTGTGTAATATGGTCACTGCTGCATAGTTTATGAGAGACTGAGATTCCTCTTACAAGCTCATTTATTTACCCAATGAGTTTTATGCATTGATACATGCTTTGGGAATAAACTTCAGTGGTGAACTTTTTGTGAACTACAAATTAAAGAGAAAAAGTGAATAGAGAAGTCATTTAATACACTGGCTAAGTCATAAAAGAAATACTTCAGCCAGATTTATGAAAAGAAAAACCCTACATTTGCTCAATAATGGTAGTTTAGTACTTTCTTCCCATGTAGATTGCATTCCCAGCAATATTAAGCACAGTGGCAGCAATTGTCACATCCACAGTGATTCCATTTTCCTTATCTTCCAGACTAGGAAAATGTATTTATCACCCCGTCTCTCAGACTGGGGGAAGGGTATATAATGCAAGGCCTTCAGGGAAGACTTCCAGCTTCTCTTCTAATACATTTTCTTAAAATTGTTTTTGTACAAAGAAGACACAATGCAAATGAGGGACCAATTTTATGATGGAAATGGCATTCTAAAGTTTGCTCTAAAATTGAAACTGAGTCTAAAACTCTTTAATTTCTCTAACATCAGTTAAGTAAACACCTAGTTTCGGCTCCTGAAAATAGTTGTATATTCATCCAGAGGGGGGGAAATTGTGTTCTGATACCTACACTCAGAAACAAGCTTCCCTTCCTTCTGCAAGTAACCAAGTCATCCCTGCAGTGACACAAACATTTCATGCCAGTGGTTAGTTATCTCAATTTTTTTAAACTCTTATGCCTTTCTTAGCAAAGTACAGCCATCTCTGTCTGTTCCACCAGGTTGACTGAAGAAGGGTTTTTATCAGAGACGGGGTGTACCTTGCACTAGTCCCGAAAAGGTTAACTTGGCTTTGCAGGCTGAGGAAGCCCCACCCCTCCAACTATGCTGAGCATGCTCAGCCTGGAGGCAAAGTATAAAAGGAAGCAGCCCAACTCAGTCTGGGCAGGCTGCTGAAGGGGTAGGATGCAGACTGCAGGCTGTCTCCAGGGAGCTGCTACAGGCCCTGATTACAGAGCCACGGCACACAGAAGTCCAGGCGGACTCCAGACTGCCTAATGAGCCCAGAGAAGGGACTGTGCCGGCAGGAGCTACGCCACTTGCCGACCCCAGAGACCCTGGGGAACCGTGGAGCATCGCCGAGGGAGGGAGGGTAGGAAGCAGCCCAGGGGACTTAGACTTTTCTCCAGGGAGTGAACTCGGGAGCCAGTTAGCGTGTTATGGGAGGATTCCCGCTGACTTGGTGGCGAGCACCCCCACCGTCTCCAGGGCCCTGGGCTGGGACTCGGAGGAGCAGGGATGGCCCGAGTCCCCCTACCCTGGGCGCCACATACCCCTAAGTGGCGCCCCACTTCCCCAATGGGCCGTGCAATCCCACAGAGGTAGGTTACTTTAATGACTCAGGCCATTAGGCCACGCTGCCCTGCTGGAAGGGCTGCTTATTGTCACTGGCCATTGGGCCACGCTGCCCTTAGCAGAACTGACACCGGCCATCATGCCATGCTGCCCTGAGTGGAAGGGTCACCCTTATGGATTCTAGCCCTTAGGCCACGCTGCCCTGAGTGGAAGGGCCGCTTTCCTGACTCCAGCCACTAGGCTGCACTACCATGTTTTATAGTCAGGATCATGAACACAGGACCTAACTGGCTGCTGTGCAGATTTTTCCCCTTCTCACCATACGTGACCCGGCACCTGGGACGGGGTGTACCTACCCTGCAACAAAGACCTTCCTTTTGGTGCTAAAATTTCTGTATTGTCTTTATACCAGTATTGCTATAAAAATTAAATACCCATGTCTAAACAACTGGTAAGGTTATACACATCCTGCAGCCTTTTAAAGAAGCTTTGTAGTTACCTCTTCCTTAAATTGCTAAACAGTTTTTAGATTATTAACTCTTTGGGACAGGGACTGACTCTTAATCAGTGATTGTACAATTCCTAGCACAATGGGCCCTAATAATGAATGGGACTTCTGGGAGATGTATTGCAATACAAGTCCAATAAGTAACAGCCTCTAATTATTGCATTGTTCTACCTATTTCCATTTTAAATGTTAATGTTTTTATTTTTCTTGTATGCTGTCATATAATTAAAATGAATAGTGAATTTTCTCAGTTAAAGTTGCTGGTATTATGAGCTTCACTACTCCTACTCCTACTGCTTGCTATTCTGAGTTGCTTCTTACATATGAATTGCCCATCAGTGCATTTGTGCAACTTCCAAAGCTATTAATGGACGTTAAATACGCAATGAGTGGAAAGTATACACTTTGATAGGTGAGGGTAGAAGCCCAAACCTGAATGTCTTAGACCCTTTCCCCAGAAAAAAGAAATAATATTAGGGAAAACTAATTTCTTGTTCATGAACTGAATCAACTTTCCAAGTTAGAACAAAGACAGTGATCTTCCTACTTATTATGGAAATAAAAACACCCCACTTTTCTTTAAAGAAAAAAAGAAAAAAAAGGTGTTGCTCAAATCATATATTCAGCTTTTCTCACCCTCAACTATTTTTTAAAAAGATGTTATGTTAGGGACAGGTAGATTGGTAGTGGTGAAGCTGGGCTAACACTACAAAAAAGTGTTAATGAGCATTTATATGAATAAGCCTTTAGTTTATTTTGGCATTTGATCCCTTTTTGTTAGTTTTCTGTGAACTAGGAGTGATTTTTGTTTTGTTTTGTTTCAAAGAATGTACATAAATGTTCATATGAAGATTTGCACCAAGTGTTTGTGCAGCCATTCTGAAATCTTCTTTGATTCTTTTATTTATAAACGTTTGTCAGTCACTCAGGGAGCAGAAACAATGACGTGATGTGTTACCTTCTTAGTGTAAGCAAGTAGTTCACACACAACCTATAGGCTGAGATATGTTTACATAAAATGTACACATTTGTACAAAGAAATCCCATGAATGGATAATTTATTAGAAAAAAGGGCAAAATCTGCTGGATATTTTACTGCAAATTATTTACCAAGGTTTGGAGAGTTGGAGAGAGGACTTTGTGCACAACCTAACTGACTCTTTCATTTTAAGTAACAAGCTTCAAAAGGAGGGGATAAATTTTCATTTCTTCTTTGAGTGCTTGCTCATGTCCATTCCATGTTAGGGGTGTGTGTGTGCCATGTGCACCATTGCCGGAGATTTTTCCCTCAGTGGTATCCGTCAGGCTGGCTCTAGCGCCCTCTGGTGCCGTATGTTTATGCGCTGGTTTAAGGAGCCTGACTGGCCCCACATCCTCTCAGTTCTTTCTTATCTCCCGTGAGAGTTGCTGGAACAACTTCGCTTGTTTCAGCAAGGCGTTTAATCAGTGGTTCTGTAGAGGGTGCTTCCTGGAACCGAGAAAGGACAAGGAAAGGAAGTGCTGTGGAGTGTGACCTCCATTGTGCCCCTCCTCTAGCCCCGCTCCATAAGTGGCACCGTCGACTCTACCCTGCTTGTAGGTGCCGTTGAGTCCAGTGCAGGACCATCCATTGACACTGTGGGGGACATTGTGGCACAACCGGGAGTGCGGTGCCATCCACCCTAGAGGCCTTTGCAGTGGCCAGTGACCTGATTACTCTCCCGGTACCGCCGACCCCGCTGGGACAAGTCCTGACACCGGTGAGATCGTCAAACAGAAGGGAGCATGTTACCCTGAGCTCTTATCTGGCACCACGTCCTCTGGTACTGACCAGAGGGAGACTGGCCCTGTTGATGTCGGTGTGAACTTCCCCCATCCAGCACCAATTCCTGGACCCTTGGCACCGGCTGGTGGCAGCGAATGGTACTGTCCCCCATGGTCTCCTCAAGTTGACTTGTCCTTGGAATTGGAGGTGTAGCCCTTCACCCAATCAAGGGCCTGTCACCAGTACCTGACTTACCTCCTACCGGATCAGTTGGTGCTGGAATACCTGCTCCATCTGAAACAGGGATTAGCCATTTCATCCATTAAGGTGCATTTATCAGCAATCTGAGCCTTCCAGTCTCTGGTGGACAGTAGATCTGTCTTCTCACATGAGATGTCCATTCACTCCCTTAAGAGATGAGAGACTTTACCATCAAATTCATAAATGCATCCCACCATGGGACCTAAACTTGGTCCTGTCAAGACTCACGGACCCTCCCTTTGAGCCACTGGCATCGTGCCCTCTGTCATATCTCTCCTGGAAAGGTTGCCTTCCTGGTAGCGATTACCTTGATCAGGAGGGTCCCTGAGATCAAGGTTCTTATGTCAGAACCCCCGTATATGGTGTTCTTTAAGGACAAGGTTCAACTGGGCTCCCACTCAGCATTCCTCCCAAGGTGGTCTCGCAGTTTCATAGTAATCAGGCTATTTTCCTCCCCGTTTTCTTCTGAAAAACCACACAAGAAAACAGGAGCATTGTCTACACACGCTGGATGTTAGACACGCCCTGGCCTTCTACATTGAAAGAACCAAGCCATTCCATAAGTCCACACAGCATTTTGTATCAGTAGCAAACAGGTGAAAGGCCTACTGGTCTCGGCTCAGAGAATTTCTTCCTGGATCTCTTCCTGCATTCGTGCTACGAGCAGTCGGGCGCCCCACCGCCTACCATCTTGGCAGCCTATTTGATGAGCACTCAGGCTTCATCAGCAGTGTTTCTGGACCAGGTCCCGATTCGAGATATCTGCAGAGCAGTGACCTGGTCGTTGATGCGTACTCTCTCCTCCCACTATGCCATCACCCAGCAGGCTAGGGATGATGCCTAGTTTGGTAGAGCAATATTGCAATTCACATGTCCATGATCTCTGAGCCCATCTCCTCAGGTACCACTTGAGAGTCACCTAACATGAAATGGACATGAGCAAGCACTCAAAGAAGAAAAAACAGTTACTAACCTTTCTATAACTGTTCTTTTTTGAGATGTGTTGCTCATGTCCATTCCACGACCCACCCTCCTGTCCCTCTGTCAGAGTTAGCTGGCAAGAAGGAACTGAGAGGGTCTGGGGCTGGCTGGGCCCCTTATACTGGTGCATGAACACACGGCAGAAGAGGGTGCTAGAGCCGGCCCGATGGATACCACTGAGGGAGAAATCTCCGGTGATGGTGCATGTATTATTTAGCATCTGTTTATAAGAGTTAAAACTTTGCATAAAGGTTGATCAGGTATTATATGTTCTGTCAGTCCCATCTGGTGTGCATTATGAGTGTATGTTAGATTGGCAAATAGATTCTTTGGTATAATGGAGCCATGCATAAATGATCTGGAGAAAGGGGTAAACAGTGAGGTGGCAAAGTTTGCAGATGATACTAAACTGCTCAAGATAGTTAAGACCAAAGCAGACTGTGAAGAACTTCAGAAAGATCTCACAAAACTAAGTGATTGGGCAACAAAATGGCAAATGAAATTTAATGTGGATAAATGTAAAGTAATTCACATTGGAAAAAATAACCCCAACTATACATACAATATGATGGGGGCTAATTTAGCTACAACGAATCAGGAAAAAGATCCTGTAGTCATCGTGGATAGTTCTCTGAAGATGTCCACGCAGTGTGCAGAGGCGGTCAAAAAAGCAAACAGGATGTTAGGAATCATTAAAAAGGGGCTAGAGAATAAGACTGAGAATATATTATTGCCCTTATATAAATCGATGGTATGCCCACATCTCGAATAATACATACAGATGGGGTCTCCTCATCTCAAAAAAGATATACCAGCACTAGAAAAGGTTCAGAAAAGGGCAACTAAAATGATTAGGGGTTTGGAACGGGTCCCATATGAGGAGAGATTAAAGAGGCTAGGACTCTTCAGCTTGGAAAAGAGAAGACTAAGGGGGGACATGATAGAGGTATATAAAATCATGAGTGATGTTGAGAAAGTGGATAAGGAAAAGTTATTTACTTATTCCCATAATACAAGAACTAGGGGTCACCAAATGAAATTAATAGGCAGCAGGTTTAAAACAAATAAAAGGAAGTTCTTCTTCACGCAGCGCACAGTCAACTTGTGGAACTCCTTACCTGAGGAGGTTGTGAAGGCTAGGACTATAACAATGTTTAAAAGGGGACTGGATAAATTCATGGTGGCTAAGTCCATAAATGGCTATTAGCCAGGATGGGTAAGAATGGTGTCCCTAGCCTCTGTTCGTCAGAGGATGGAGATGGATGGCAGGAGAGAGATCACTTGATCATTGCCTGTTAGGTTCACTCCCTCTGGGGCACCTGGCATTGGCCACTGTCAGTAGACAGGATACTGGGCTAGATGGACCTTTGGTCTGACCCGGTACGTCCGTTCTTATGCAAAGCACAGCTTTTGATATAGTGAGTGTTCGTTCATATCCATGAGTTACAATAGCACCAGAGCTTTGCAAGCTTCTTATTTTGTATATACTTTAGTTTTACTTTGAATGCTAACCCTTTATTTTTAAGCCTCCATGGTTCTTTTGTTGCTACCATACTTGAATAGAGAGGTACAGCAATTAACTTTTAATAATACACATACATTTTAACAGTCCAAACCATCTGTTCAAGAGTGCCTGCCTATTTTTGCTTGCTCTCTGGTTCCACCTTCTTTTTTTCCACTGTATCTGTTACTCTTTGCGCTCCAAGGAGAGGGGAGAGACTTTCTTTTGGCATCAGTTAGGCTCTTAGCCCTGGTCTACACTATGAGTTTAGGTCGAATTTAGCAGCATTACATCGATTTAACCCTGCACCCGTCCACACGACAAAGCCGTTTTTTTTTACTTAAAGGGCTCTTAAAATCGATTTCTGTTATTCCTCCCCCGACGAGGGGATTAGCGCTGAAATCGACCTTGCCGGGTCGAATTTGGGGTAGTGTGGTCACAATTCGACGGTATTGGCCTCCGGGAGCTATCCCAGAGTGCTTCATTGTGACCGCTCTGGACAGCACTCTCAATTCGGATGCACTGGCCAGGTAGACAGGAAAAGGCGCGCGAACTTTTGAATCTCATTTCCTGTTTGGCCAGCATGGCAATCTGCAGGTGAGTGCAGATCTCATCAGCAACGGTGACCATGATGGAGTCCCAGAATCGCAAAAGAGCTCCAGCAGGGACCGAACGGGAGGTACAGGATCTGATCGCTGTATGGGGAGACGAATCCGTGCTATCAGAACTCCGTTCCAATTACGAAATGCCCAAACATTTTGAAAAAATCTCCAAGGGCATGAAGGACAGAGGCTATAACAGGGACCCGCAGCAGTGCCGCGTGAAACTTAAGGAGCTGAGGCAAGCCTACCAAAAAACCAGAGAGGCAAACGGCCACTCCGGGTCAGAGCCCCAGACATGCCGCTTCTATCATTAGCTTCATGCCATTCTAGAAGGTGCCCCTACAACTACCCCACCCCTGTGCTTTGACTCCGTCAATGGAGTAGCACGCAACAGGGATGCGGGTTTTGGGGACGAGGAAGATAGCTCACAGCAAGCAAGCGGAGAAACCGTTTTCCCCGACAGCCAGGAACTGTTTCTCACCCTGGACCTGGAGCCAGTACCCCCCGAACCCACCCAAGGCTGCCTCCCGGACCCGCCAGGCAGAGAAGGGACCTCTGGTGAGTGTACCTTTGTAAATATTATACATGGTTTAAAAGCAAGCGTGTTTAATGATTAATTTGCCCTGGCATTCGCGGCCAGTACAGCTACTGGAAAAGTCTGTTAACGTGTCTGGGGATGGAGCGGAAATCCTCCAGGGACATCTACATAAAGCTCTCCTGGATGTACTCCCAAAGCCTTTGCAAAGGGTTTCTGGGGAGGGCAGCCTTATTCCGTCCTCCATGGTAGGACACTTTACCACGCCAGGCCAGTAGCATGTAGTCTGGAATCATTGCATAACACAGCGTATGGTCCCGGTGTTTGCTGGCATTCATACGACATCTGTTCTTTATCTCTCTGTGTTATCCTCAGGAGAGTGATATCATTCATGGTCACCTGGTTGAAATAGGGTGATTTTATTAAGGGGACATTCAGAGGTGCCCGTTCCTGCTGGGCTGTTTGCCTGTGGCTGAACAGAAATGTTCTCCGCTGTTAGCCACGCGGTGAGGGGAGGGGTGAAGTGATCATCCCAGAGAATTGGAGGTGTGTGTGTGTGGGGGTGTGTGTGTTGGGTTTGTGCTGCATGTTAATCCGAAAACCGCAGCCCCTCCTTTTTATTTAAAATGGGTTGGCAATTTAAGAGTCTACCCATTGTTCTCTAAAATGTGTCTTTTTTTTCCTCCACCAGCTGCAAATGTTTCAACGCTCACACTATCATCTCCGTCCCAGAGGCTAGCGAAGATTAGAAGGCAAAAAAACCGCACTCGCGATGAAATGTTCTCTGAGCTCATGCAGTCCTCCCACACTGAAAGAGCCCAGCAGAATGCGTGGAGGCAGACAATGTCAGAGTCCAGGAAAGCACAATATGAATGTGAGGACAGGTGGCGGGCAGAAGATGATAGGTGGCGTCAGCTTGCTGACAGAAGGCAAGAGGCAATGGTGAGGCTACTGGAGGAACAAACTGATATGCTTGAGGTTCAGGAAAGGCAGCATGAGTACAGACCGCCGCTACAGCCCCTGTGTAACCAACCGCCCTCCTCCGCAAGTTCCATAGCCTCCTCACCCAGACGCCCAAGAACGCGGTGGGGGGCCTCCGGGCACCCAACCACTCCACCCCAGAGGACTGCCCAAGCAACAGAAAGCTGGCATTCAATAAGTTTTAAAGTGCAGTGTGGCCTTGTCCTTCACTCCTCCCCTCCTCCGCCACCCCACCAGGTGCTTCCCTCCTCCCCCACCCCTCCCGGGCTACCTTGGCAGTTATCCCCCTATTTGTGTGATTAATTAATAAAGAATGCATGAATGTAAAGCAACAATGACTTTATTGCCTCTGCAAGCGGTGATCGAAGGGGGGAGGGGAGTGAGTAGAGTAGAGTGAACCAAGGGAGGGGGGGTGGTTCATCAAGGAGAAACAAAGAGAACTTTCACACCATAGCCTGGCCAGTCATGAAACTGGTTTTCAAAGCTTCTCTGATGTGCACCACGCCCTCCTGTACTCTGCTAACCGCCCTGGTGTCCGGCTGCGCGTAATCAGCGGCCAGGCGATTTGCCTTAACCTCCCACCCCGCCATAAACATCTCCCCCTTACTCTCTCAGATATTGTGGAGTGCACAGCAAGCAGTAATAACAATGGGAATATTGGTGGTTCTTCGAGTGATTGCTCCTGTGTATTCCACAGTAGGTGTGTGTACTCGCCATGTGCACTGGTGCCGGAAGTTTTTCCCTTAGCAGTACCCGTACTGGGCGAGCACTGTGGCGACCCCTGGAGTGGCGCCAGTATATCGCGCTATAAGGGGAGCCGCGGGCTCCCCCCACCCTCAGTTCCTTCTTGCCGCCAGTGAAGGTAGTCGGAACTTTGCGCTCCAGCTTCGCTGCAGCCTTTATTCCCTAGTGGTACCGTTCGTCGGATTGTTCTCAGTGTTAGCTTGGGCTCAGGGCATGCCCTGCGCCCCAGGCTTCAAGTTGTGTGACTCCTGTTGCTGTTCTTTGCCCAGGAGCGACCCTCACGCTGAGGGTCTTCGCTGCCTGGGTGAGACTCATATTAGCGAACGTTGCAAAATCTGTAGGTCGTTCAAACCAAGAACCAAAAAGGAGAGGGACTTCAGACTTCGAGCTCTCCTCATGGAGTCGGTGTTAGCACCGACGCCGGTGCGCAGATCGGACTCGGCACCAGCCGTCGCGTCGTCGGTACGTAGCAAGGCCCCTTTGACCACTCGGCGCTGCTCTCCCTCCAGGAAGCAAGGGAAGGGCCCGGCCTCACAGCGACCCCGCGATAAGGACAAGGGGGAGGCAGGTTCCGTGCTGGGCAGTCGAATACCGTCGACGCTGGAGGTGGTGCAGGCTGCAAAAGACATTCTTTGCCCGTGCCAAGCTTGCAACCGAGTACGGGCCCCAGGTCTCAAGGCAAGCCCCCGTTAGGTCCCCGTCAGACCTCTTCGGCGAGCTGCAGCTCCTGCTCCGGGGATCGCTCCCCGCACCGCTCGACGCGCAGCGGCCGCTCATCGGGGGACTCCCGGCCACCGTCAACGCCGGCCAGACCCTCCGACCCGCCAGCGAGCGCAGGCACCGTGAGAGGCGCCGGGAACGCTCCCTGATCAGGCGTGGGCACCGGAGCTGATCTCGACGCGACAGGCGTCGTCGTTCGCGCTTCAGCTCCCGCTCGACCAGACGCCGTGCCAGAGACTCCCCCCGGGGTACCTCGGTGTCACGGCACCGCGCTTCGTACCGCCGTTGCGGGTACCGAAGCAGTTCGTCGAGGGGGTTCTGTTCCTCGTCATCGAGGTCCAGATCACGAGGGAGTTGACGCCACAGGCACCGTTCCCATCACTCCGAAGGCATCGAACGCTCTTCGTCCACCTCGGCCTCGGTGCCCCTCTTCCCGTCCTTGGGCCGCGTTTCCCTGCCAGGACATGTTGTGCCATCAGGTACCCAACAGGGTCAATGGCACGGTACCCGGTGGGAAGGACAATGGTGCCAGTGGGCACCGTGGCAGCAGGTACCGGCCCAGCCGGGGGCCCGTTCGGTTGCCGGAGCATCCCAGGCTCCATCGGCCTCGTCGGGCCGCCCACGGGATAAGTCGACGGGCCAGGACTTGGCGGACCCGAGACCGGACTCCAACCTGGGTCTCGACGCCCCTGCACCGATCGTGGTACCCGACTCCGCGCGTGCCGCATCTCCGGCACCGGATGACGCCATTGTGGCGCCTCCGCCTTTGGTCCCGCAGGAGGACTTTAAGGCGCACCAGGACTTGCTGAAGCAGGTGGCATCCAACCTTCAGCTACAGGCCCAGGAGATGGAGGGACCGTCTGATTCCCTCTTCAACGTTCTATCTCCCTCGGCACCGGGCCACGTGGCCCTGCCATTACACCAAGGTTTTGCCAACATCACCAGTTCCCTATGGCAAGCTCCCTCCTCCTTGTCCCCTATCTCCAAGAAGGCTGAAAGGAAGTACTTTGTGCCGGTGAAAGGTCACGAATACCTTTACTCCCACCCGGCACCTAACTCGCTTGTGGTTGAGTCGGTGAACCACAGAGAGCGCCGAGGCCAACCCGTGCCCACCCCTAAGAACAAAGACGCCAACAGACTCGACTCCTTTGGCAGAAAGATTTATTCGTCAGCTAGTTTTCAGCTGAGAGTAGCCAACCACCAGGCCTTACTCAGCAGGTATGACTTTAAGCTGTGGGAGTCTTTGCCTAAGTTCGAGCCCCTTCTCCCGGACCGGGATAGGAAGGACTTCAAGGCTCTGGTGGAAGAGGGGGCGGCGGCGGCTAAAGCGGCCCTACAGGCTGCGTTGGATGCGGCTGACATGGCGGCTCGCTCCATGGCTTCTGCAATCTCCATGCGCCGGGCGCTGTGGCTCCTGTTGTCAGATCTGTCAACGGAGGCCCAATCCCTGATGCAGGACCTCCCGTTCGATGGCAAGGCGCTCTTTGCGGACCAAACGGACGTCAGGCTGCATGGAATGAAAGATTCCTGCACCACCCTGCAGACCTTGGGCCTCTACGTCCCTCCGGCAAAGGACAAGGCCAAATCGCTCCCGGTGACTCAACCTGCTAGGAGCAGATATGAGCCTCGAGACAAGAAACGCCGGTCACAGAGACAGTCCCGCTCTACCCAGCAGCCTGGTCCCTCTAAGGGCAAGAGGCATGGAAAGAGGCGGTTTTGACTATTTGCAGGAGGGCACCGGGCTTGTTGCCAGGGAGACCCCCCGACCAATAAAGTTTGTGTTCTGCAACTGGTTGTCTGCCTTCCTCAGGGCGTGGTCCCACATAACGTCGGACCAGTGGGTCCTCAGCACTATTGCTGAGGGATACGTTTTGATTCTCCCCCCCCCCCCCAACAAGCCACCCACCCTCCAGTATGGTCCTGGGGGATCCCGAGCAGGTCCGCATCCTGGGTCAGGAGGTGGATCGGCTACTCAGCCTCGGGGTGGTGGAATGCGTCCCAGCACAGTTCCAGGGCAAGGGTTTTTACTCCCAATACTTCCTGATCCCCAAGGCGAAGGGGGGTCTCAGACCCATCCTGGACCTGCGTGACCTGAACAGGTTCCTAACCCATTCCAAGTTCCGCATGCTGTCCCTGACTTCTATTATCCCCTCCCTAGACCCAGGAGACTGGTACGCGGCCCTGGACCTCCAGGATGCTTACTTTCATGTCCACATTTTCGAGGGGCACAGACGCTTCCTCAGATTCATGGTGGGGACGGGGCACTACCAGTTTACGGTCCTCCCCTTTGGCCTATCCACAGCCCCCAAGGTTTTCACGAAATGTATGGCAATGGTGGCGGCGTACCTCAGGAAACAATGGGTACAAATCTTCCCCTACCTGGACAACTGGCTCCTCAAGGGCGATTCTCGTCCAGAGGTGGAGTCCCACGTGCAGCTACTCCTGGCCACGTGCAAAAACCTAGGTCTAGTCATGAACGAGGCAAAACCTACTCTAGTGCCCGTCCAGTGCATAGAGTTCATTGGAGCTCTCCTGGACTCCTCCAAGGCCACGGCCTCTCTTCCCCTGGACAGGTTCGAGACCCTAAGGGACCTCATTGCCTCGGTCTCCTCGTTCCCGGTGACCACAGTCAGGATGTGCCTTCGGCTTCTGGGGCACATGGCGGCTTGCACGTACATGGTCCGCCATGCCAGACTCCGGATGAGGCCCCTCCAACTCTGGCTAGCCTCCCAATTCTCCCAGGCCCGGGACGGCCTGGACAAGGTCCTCACAATCCCGTCCCTGGTATTGGCTTCCCTTCAATGGTGGTCCCTCCCAAGCAATATGCTGCAAGGGGTTCCCTTCAGGGAGGCCAACCCATCCATAGATCTGATGTCCGATGCTTCAGACCTAGGCTGGGGAGCTCACATGGGAGACATACAGACCCAGGGTACGTGGTCGACCCCGGACTTGTCCCTGCACATAAATGTCAAGGAACTCAGGGTGATACGACTGGCGTGCGTGGCTTTTCTCACGCACCTCCATGGCAGGGTGGTCAGAGTCCTCACGGACAACACTGTTGCCATGTACTATATCAACAAGCAAGGCGGGACTCGTTCCCTAGCCCTCTGCCAGAAAGTCCTGGCCTTGTGGGAGTTCTGTATAGCCCATGATATCTCCCTGAGGGCGGCCCACCTCCCGGGCGTCCGCAATACGCAAGCGAATCGCCTCAGCAGGGTCTTCTCCCCCCAGTACGAGTGGTCGCTCCACTCGGAGGTCACCCACTTAATCTTCCTGGAGTGGGGAGCTCCCCAGATCGACCTGTTTGCAACCCGCCAGAACCGGCGTTGCCCACAATTCTGTTCCAGGGGAGGGGTGGGGAAGGGCGCGATCTCCGATGCATTCCTTATGAGCTGGTCGGGCCAGCTCCTATATGCCTTCCCCCCGTTCCCCCTCATCGCCAAGGTCCTTCAGAAGGTGAAAGTGGACAAGGCGATGGTCATTCTCATAGCCCCGGCGTGGGCCCGCCAACACTGGTATGGGCCCCTCCTATGCCTCTTGGCAGCCCCCCCCCCCCCGAGGGTGCTACCGCTCCACTTGGACCTCCTCTCCCAAGACGGGGGATGCCTCCTCCATCCCAATCTGGCCGCGCTCCACCTGACAGCATGGCTATTCCATGGCTAAACGAGGAGGAGAACAGGTGTTTGGAGCAGGTAAGGCGAGTCCTCCTAGAAAGAAGGAAGCCGTCCACGCATCGGACGTATGTGGTGAAGTGGTCCAGGTTTGCCAGGTGGGCGAGCGACCGGGGAGTTTCCCCCTCCGCTGCACCTCTCCAGTTGGTCCTAGACTACCTTTTATACCTTAGGACCCAGGGTCTGGCACCGGCCTCGGTCAGGGTGCACCTCGCAGCCATATCGGCTTTTCACCCGCCAGTGCAAGGACACTCGGTCTTCTCCCACCCAATGACCTCCCGCTTCCCGAAGGGCCTCGACCATTCGTTCCCATACGCTAGGCCCCCCGTGCCACAATGGGACCTCAACCTGGTCTTGTCACGTCTCACGGGCCCCGCCTTCGAACCACTGGCCACGTGTTCCTGGTCGCACCTCTCATGGAAGGTGGCCTTCCTCGTGGCGATCATGTCTGCCCGACGTGTATCGGAGCTCAGGGCCTTAACCTCAGAACCCCCCATACAGTTTTCCATAAGGATAAGGTCCAGCTTCTCCCACACCCAGCGTTCCTCCCAAAGGTGGTTTCCGCCTTCCACATGGAGCAGAGCATCTTTCTCCCCGTGCTCTGCCCTAAGCCCCACTTCTCTAGCGAGGAACGCTGCCTCCACACCCTCGATGTGCGTAGGGCGTTGGCTTTTTACCTGGATAGAACTAAGCCATTCCAGAGATCCTCTCAACTCTTCGTTGCCGCGGCTGAGCGGGCAAGAGGGCAACCTATCTCTACCCAGCGGCTCTCCCGCTGGATTACCTCATGCATACGCACGTGTTACGACCTGGCAGGGATTCCCCCGCCTCCTGTCATTAAGGCTCACTCTACGAGGGCTCAGGCCTCAGCTGCCTACGCCGCCCATGTCCCCATTCAGGACATCTGTAGGGTGGCCACATGGGCTTCAGTTCACACGTTTACTTCAACATTACGCGATCGTCTCCCAGTCTAGGGATGACGCCGGGTTCGGCAGGGCGGTACTTCGTCCTGAACCATTGTGAGCTCCTACCCACCTCCAACAGATACTGCTTGGAATCACCTACTGTGGAATACACAGGAGCAATCACTCGAAGAAGAAAGGACAGTTACCTGTTCTGTAACTGGCGATCTTCGAGATGTGTTGCTCCTGTCTATTCCACACCCCGCCCTCCTTCCCCTCTGTCGGAGTTGTCCAGCAAGAAGGAACAGAGGGTGGGGGGAGCCCGCGGCTCCCCTTATAGCGTGATATACTGGTGCCACTCCAGGGGTTGCCGCGGTGCTCGCCCAGTACGGGTACTGCTAAGGGAAAAACTTCCGGCACTGGTGCACGTGGCAAGCACGCACACCTACTGTGGAATAGACAGGAGCAACACTTCTCGAAGAATGCCAGTTACAGAACAGGTAACTGTCCTTTTCGCTGAGGTCTATCCGAGTCAGTAAACTGCGCCAGCGCGCTTTTAAACGTCCAAATGCACATTCTAGCACCATTCTGCACTTGTTCAGCCTATAGTTGAATAGCTCCTGACTGCTGTCCAGGCTGCCTGTGTACGGCTTCATGAGCCATGGCATTAAGGGGTAGGCTGGGTCCCCAAGGATAAGTATAGGCATTTCAATATCCCCAACGGTTATTTTCTGGTCTGGGAAGAAAGTCCCTTGCTGCAGCTTTTGAAACAGACCAGAGTTCTTGAAGATGCAAGCGTCATGTACCTTTCCCGGCCATCCCACGTTGATGTTGGTGAAACGTCCCTTGTGATCCACCAGTGCTTGCAGCAGCATTGAAAAGTACCCTTTGCGGTTTATGTACTCGCTGCCTTGGTGCTCCGGTGCCAAGATAGGGATATGCATTCCGTCTATCGCCCCACCACAGTTAGAGAATCTCGTGGCAGCAAAGCCATCCACTATGACCTGCACATTTCCCAGAGTCACTACCCTTGATATTAGCAGCTCTTTGATTGCGTTGGCTACTTGGATCACAGCAGCCCCCACAGTAGATTTACCCACTCCAAATTGATGCCCAACTGACAGGTAGCTGTCTGGCATTGCAAGCTTCCAGAGGGCTATCGCCACTCGCTTGTGAACTGTGAGGGCTGCTCTCATCTTCGTATTCTTGCGCTTTAGGGCAGGGGAAAGCAAGTCACAAAGTTCCATGAAAGTGCCCTTACGCATGCGAAAGTTTCGCAGCCACTGGGAATCGTCCCAGATCTGCAACACTATGCAGTCCCACCAGTCTGTGCTTGTTTGCCGGGCCCAGAATCGGCGTTCCACTGCATGAACCTGCCCCATTAACACCATGATGTCCACATTGCTGGGGCCCATACTTTGAGAGAAGTCTGTGTCCATGTCCTCATCACTCTTGTCACCTCGCTGCAATCGCCTCCTCACCTGGTTTTGCTTTTGCAGGTGCTGGTTCTGCATATACTGCAGGATAATGCGCGTGGTGTTTACAGTGCTCATAATTGCGGCGGTGATCTGAGCAGGCACCATGCTTGCTGTGCTATGGTGTCTGCGCTGAAAAAAGGCGCGAAACGATTGTTTGCCGTTGCTCTGACGGAGGGAGGGGCGACTTGGCTTACAGGGAATTAAAATCAGCAAAGTGGGTGGATTTGTATCAAGGAGAAACACACACAACTGTTACACAGAATGGCCCCCTCAAGGATTGAACTCAAAACCCTGGGTTTAGCAGGCCAATGCTCAAACCACTGAGCTATCCCTCCCCCCACTATTCAGGAAGGGAGGGAGGGGGGAGCAAAAGAATACAAATGAATACAAACCAAATCTGGTCTCTTTGTTGTTTTGATCCACTCCATCTCTCTTTTATACATCTCGCCAGAAGACGGTGCAGTACAACTGCTAGCCATCCTCGTCTCCTGGCTGCTCGCCAGAAGACGGTGCAGTATGACTGCAGGCAGGACTGAATCTCCATGAGACGAAACTTAAAAAGAGAATGACCTGGAGTCACTCCCATTTATGTCCAGGTGCCCCTGACAGACCTCTCCGAGGTCGGCTAAAAAAGCACCCAGGAGAGGACGACGACGGCTACCAGTCGTAATGCACCATCTGCTGCCAAAAGGCAATGAGCTGCAGCTGTGTAGCAATGCAGTGCCACGTCTGCCAGCACCCAGGAGACCTACGATCAGGGGCTGCTAACGGAGTTTCGCAAGGGAGTTCTCCAGGTGAAGGAGGAGCAAATACAGCACCCTTGGGGTAAGTGGCTGTCTGTAGTGTGTGTTTGTGTTTGGGGGTTACTTGCTGTGTGCTGAGCTTGTGTTTGTCTGTTTGGTTGTTTGAAGGACCGTGTGCTGTGGCTGGCAGTTGGAAGCTGTGAGCTTCAAAGTAAGGTTTGAAAGCTAGAAGCCTCTTAATTGGCTTAGCCTTAGTCAGTGGGCGGGGCTATCAAGAAGGCCAGGGCTTTATAAAGCAGCGCGCAAGCGACCAGGGAGCTTTGCGACCAGGGACTGCTAACGGAGTTTCGCAAGGGAGTTTGGAAGGGGAGTGAGAACGGGGCAAGGTTCACTTGCTGTTCTTTAAAACGTGTAAGCTAAACTACATTCAAAACTTCTTGATTTAAACAAAACCCTTTCATTAACTAGGTAGCTGCAGAGTGGGGGCTATCCAGTTTATTGTGCTGAGTGCAGCATATATGATTACCTGCCTGTGGGCGGGTGGCGTATGTGTGCATTCGGTGCAAGGAGCTCCTGGCCCTCAGAGATGGCGTACGGGCTTTGGAGGCCAGGGTGGCGGAACTGGAGGAGCTAAGGGAGGCAGAGAAGTATGTTGATGAGGCTTTCCAGGACACTGTAGAATTGTCCCACCTCCGGTCAGACAGCCCCTGTGCTGTTGAGGAGGATGAAAGGCCCAGGGAAGCAGAGCAGTCGACGGGAGTGGAGGGAAACCTTCCCATAGTTGGGACCCTCCTTCCAGATGGTGTTAGGGTATCCTCTCGCACCGAGGTTACCGCTCCGGGGGAGGGAACTCCAGTCACTAGGAAAAGGCAGGTGTTAGTAATGGGAGATTCGATCATTAGAAACATAGATAGCTGGGTTTGTGAAGACCGGGAGAACCGTATGGTGACTTGCCTGCCTGGTGCGAAGGTTGCGGATCTCTCGAGGCATCTGAATAGACTTGTGTAGTGCTGGGAAGAGCCGGTGGTCGTGGTATATGTAGGTACCAATGACATAGGGAAGGGCAGGAGAGATGTCCTGGAGGCCAAATTTAGGCTGCTAGGGAAGAGACTGAAATCCAGGACCTCTATGGTGGCAATCTCAGAAATGCTCCCAGTTCCACGCGCAGGGCCAGGTAGGCAGGTAGAGCTTCAGAGTCTCAATGCATAGATGAGACGATGGTGTAGAGAGGAGGGGTTTAGATTCATTAGGAACTGGGGAAACTTTTGGGATGGGGGAGCCTATACAGGAGAGATGGGCTCCACCTAAACCAAAGTGGAACCAGACTGTTGGCACTTAACATTAAAAAGGTTGCAGAGCAGTTTTTAAACTAAGAGATGGGGGAAAGCCGACTGCTGCAGAGGAGCACGTGGTTCGGACAGAGACTTCTCTTAGAGGAGAGTCTATTGATAGAGATTCTCTAGGTCAGGAGCAGAGGATGGAAGAGGATAATGTAAGGGCCAGATCAGACGAGAAACATTCACATAAAAAAGAATCGGACACATCAGAAAAGGGCAGACAAATAAACAGTGACAAGTTTTTAAAGTGCTTGTACACAAATGCTAGAAGTCTAAATAATAAGATGGGTGCCTCGTGATAAAGGAGGATATTGATATAATAGGCATCACAAAAACCTGGTGGGCTGAGGACAATCAATGGGACACAATCATTCCGGGGTACAAAATATATCGGAAGGACAGAATAGGTCGGGGGGAGGGAGGGGGGGCACTATATGTGAAAGATAATGTAGAATCAAATGAAGTAAAAATCTTAAGTGAATCCACATGTTCCATAGAATCTCTATGGATAGTAATTTCATGTTTTAATAAGAATATAACATTAGGGATCTATTATTGACCACCTGACCAGGACAGTGATAGTGACGATGAAATGCTAAAGGAAATTAGAGAGGCTATCAAAATTAAGATTTCAATTATCCCCATATTGACTGGGAACATGTCACCTCAGGACGAAATGCAGAGACAAAATTTCTCGATACTTTAAATGACTGCTTCTTGGAGCAGCTGGTACGGGAACCCACAAGGGGAGAGGCAACTCTCGATTTAGTCCAGAGTGGAGCGCAGGAGCTGGTCCAAGAGGTAACTATAACAGGACCGCTTGGAAATAGTGACCATAATATAATAACATTTAACATCCCTGTGGTGGGAAGAACATCTCAACAGCCCAACACTGTGGCATTTAATTTCAAAAAGGGGAACTATGCAAAAATGAGGGGGTTAGTTAAACAGAAATTAAAAGGTACAGTGACTAAAGTGAAATCCCTGCAAGCTGCATGGGCGCTTTTTAAAGACACCACAATAGAGGCCCAACTTCAATGTATACCCCAAATAAAGAAACACAGTAAAAGAACTAAAAAAGAGCCACCGTGGCTTAACCACCATGTAAAAGCAGTGAGAGGAGAGATAAAAAGGCATCTTTTAAAAAGTGGACGTCAAATCCTAGTGAGGTAAATAGAAAGGAGCATAAACACTGCCAAATTAAGTGTAAAAATGTAATAAGAAAAGCCAAAGAGGAGATTGAAGAACGTCTAGCCAAAAACTCAAAAGGTAATAAAATGTTTTTTAAGTACATCAGAAGCAGGAAGCCTGCTAAACAACCAGTGGAGCCCCTGGATGATCGAGATACAAAAGGAGCGCTTAAAGACGATAGTCATTGCGAAGAAACTAAATGAATTCTTTGCTTCAGTCTTCACGGCTGAGGATGTTAGGGAGATTCCCAAACCTGAGCCAGCTTTTGTAGGTGACAAATCTGAGGAACTGTCACAGATTGAAGTGTCACTAGAGGAGATTTTGGAATTAATTGATAAACTTAACAGTAACAAATCACTGGGACCAGATGGCATTCACCCAAGAGTTCTGAAAGAACTCAAATGTGAAGTTGCGTAACTGTTAACTATGGTTTGTAACCTGTCCTTTAAATCGACTTCTGTACCCAATGACTGGAAGATAGCTAATGTAACGCCAATATTTTAAAAGGGCTCTAGAGGTGATCCCGGCAATTACAGACCGGTAAGTCTAACGTCAGTACCGGGCAAATTAGTTGAAACAGTAGTAAAGAATAAAATTGTCAGACACATAGAAGAACATAAATTGTTGGGCAAAAGTCAACATGGTTTCTGTAAAGGGAAATCGTGTCTTACTAATCTATTAGAGCTCTTTGAAGGGGTCAACAAGTATGTGGACAAGGGGGATCCAGTGGACATAGTATACACCTCTACCTCGATATAATGCTTTCCTCGGGAGCCAAAAAATCTTACCGCGTTATAGGTGTTATATTGAACTTGCTTTGATCCACCGGAGTGTGCAGCCCCGCCCCCCCGGAGCACTGCTTTACCGCGTTATATCCAAATTTGTGTTATATCGGGTGGCGTTGTATTGAGGTAGCAGTGTACTTAGATTTTCAGAAAGCCTTTGACAAGGTCCCTCACCAAAGGCTCTTACGTAAATTAAGTTGTCATGGGATAAAAGGGAAGTTCCTTTCATGGATTGAGAACTGGTTAAAAGACAGAGAACAAAGGGTAGGAATAAATGGTAAATTCTCAGAATGGAGAGGGGTAACTAGTGGTGTTCCCCAAGGGTCAGTCCTAGGACCAATCCTATTCAACTTATTCATAAATGATCTGGAGAAAGGGGTAAACAGTGAGGTGGCAAAGTTTGCAGATGATACTAAACTGCTCAAGATAGTTAAGACCAAAGCAGACTGTGAAGAACTTCAAAAAGATCTCACAAAACTAAGTGATTGGGCAACAAAATGGCAAATGAAATTTAATGTGGATAAATGTAAAGTAATGCACATTGGAAAAAATAACCCCAACTATACATACAATATGATGGGGGCTAATTTAGCTACAACGAATCAGGAAAAAGATCTTGGAGTCATCGTGGATAGTTCTCTGAAGATGTCCACGCAGTGTGCAGAGGCGGTCAAAAAAGCAAACAGGATGTTAGGAATCATTAAAAAGGGGATAGAGAATAAGACTGAGAATATATTATTGCCCTTATATAAATCNTATTAGCCAGGATGGGTAAGGAATGGTGTCCCTAGCCTCTGTTTGTCAGAAGGTGGAGATGGATGGCAGGAGAGAGATCACTTGATCATTGCCTGTTAGGTTCACTCCCTCTGGGGCATCTGGCATTGGCCACTGTCGGTAGACAGGATACTGGGCTAGATGGACCCAGTACGGCCGTTCTTATGTTCTTATTTTATGTTATGTATGGTGATGGTGAGCTGAACGGGCTTCATGCTTACCGTGGTATGGCGTCTGCACGGGTAACCCAGGAAATAAGGCTCGAAATGATTGTCTGCCGTTGCTTTCACGGAGGGAGGGGGGGCCTGACAACATGTACCCAGAACCACCCGTGACAATATTTTTGACCCATCAGGCATTGGGAGCTCAACCCAGAATTCCAGTGGGTGGCGGAGACTGCGGGAACTGTGGGATAGCTACCACAGTGCAACGCTCCGGAAGTCGACGCTAGCCTCGGTACTGTGGACGCCCTCCGCCGAGTTAATGGTCTTAATGGTCTTGGAGTGGGGACATACACAATCGACTGTATAAAATCGATTTCTAAAAAATAGAATTCTATAAATTCAACCTAATTTCGTAGTGTAGACATACCCTTAGGTTCAGTTGCCTTTCTTGGTAATTTCACTCTCTGCTTGAAATAGTTCTACCTCAGTGTGAACCAGCGACCTCTTGGTGCCAGCTGGCAGTGGGCACAGAGGGTTTGGTAAAGTGTGTCATGTAAGGTCTCAAATGAGAACCTGTGTCAGATTTGTCCTCATAATCACAATGAAATATATGTAGGGATAATGGGTAAGGATATGTGTGTGTAAATACTGAAAATTATGTTCTTAAGATCTGTGACTTGGGGCTGGTCACCAGAAAAGGTGAGAAACAGGTTTCTTTCAGGCAAGAGATTATCTATCTATCTATCTATCTATCTATCTATCTATCTATCTATCTATCTATCTATCTATCTATCTATCCATCTATCTATCTATCCATCTATCCATCCATCCATCCATCCATCCATCCATTGAGTATTGTATAGTTCTCAATGGACACCCATTTACAGTCTGAACAAAATGCTCATCAAGTGATTGTAAAATCTCCATGGAAGACCCTAGAGTGGAAAGCACAAAGCAATGGTGGTTATCCTGTTTGTTAGTGCACACAATAGATTATTAGGCTATAACTAGAGACAGACAGATTCTGGATCTTTCCACTGAGGAGGCAAGAGTGTGATGTGCTTGTTTCCTGAACAGAAGATCACAGCGAAGTCTGGCTGTAATATGTTGGAAGGATTTTGGGTGTGCTTTTGCTCTGATGACATGACAGGGGCTTATTGGTTAACTTTAGGTTCTTGTATGCTTGTTTTATTTTGTGCGTGTCCCTTCTTTCCACTATTTCTACTTGCTATCAGTTGAATCTCTGTTCTTTGGTAAATAAGCTTATACTTCTTTTCTCTATAAACATATGTAAGTACTGTGTGTTAAGTGGAGCTGTGTTCTACAGTATAACTGATAAACTGTGGTGTAGTGTTCCTTTGGGAGCAGAGGAGCTGATAATTCTGTGAGAGCCTAGTGGATCAGGGGCTGGGCACTCCAGGGAGATGCTCAGAGGACTCAGGGGTTGGAGGGCACCTATTGTTAACCTGTAAAGAGACAGTGTGGCTTGTGGCAGTCTAGAAGGCAGCTCTAGTGTTGCCAGAGACTGGTGGTGGTGGTGGGGAACTGACCAACAGCAGGCACAGATGAAGATTCCTCATGCTAAGAGCAGGTGGTTGTGAGGTGCCTCACAACCCTAATACCTCCGAAACATCACAGTACCTTCTGCTCGTAATGTTCTGACTTTTAGATGGTCCTATATTTCTTGATTACTGTGTACTTCTCTGAATTTTATAATTCTCTTACAACACAGAAGTTTTCAATTCTTCAGAGGTGTAAGTTGTAATAGAGCTCTCATTCTTAGGTTCTAGACCTATGCCTTTAGCTGTTGAAGCTGACTAGCAATCTTACTGGATTTAGGAGTGTCATTTTTGTGACACAGGTGGGCAGAGGGTCTAAATGGTGTTCCAGTACTTAAACTCACACATTTCCATCTCTGGCACTTCGTCAGATCTTTAAAAAAAATATTTTTCTAGCATTTAGCCTCTTGTGGGTGAATAAAATATTTTTTTGCTATTCTGTTACGTTAAAATCAAATATAAAAAGGGGAGATAATAGAATTGTCTAATGTACTTAATAAACTCTTTAAAATAATTCATTTGGTAGCACTTTAAATTCCAGTAATTACCAATAGTCCATTATTTTCTTTATCTCACAGCCTTTAGTTGGTCAGCATAGTATCTAAACTGGGAGGAAGCATTCTTCCTTCAGATGTAGATAGTTTCCTCTTGTGTGACCAACGATAGGGCACAGTGCCTATATGGAAGCAGATGACAAGAAGCTTGAATGGAGACTTTTAGATGGCCTGAGAGTGGCCTTTTGACTACAGTTACTTTTGTATGGTATTAAATGCAGTGTATGCTTCCCTAATAGCTCTCTGGCTTCATTCCTAGGCTAAGAATGCAGGTGGTAGTATTACAGGTATGTCCTAACCACAGTTCTTGACCAAGGGGAAGTAGCTGTAGCTCTTGGAATTAGGAAGGTAAAGGGGCTGTGAACAGAATTTCCAGTCCATTTGCAATGGACAGTGAGGCCATCTCCTCTCTGGTAAATTCACATTCTGCAAAAATGATGATGATCTCAGTGGCCACCCTCACATGCAGGGGCTCTTAATATGAATTATATTTTTTTTAAAAAGTGCTTTGGTTGGCTTGTAAGGTCAAGCATTCAAAAATGAGCAAATGCCATATTGAGGTTTCCTGTGCAATTTTAACTCATACCCCTTGTACCCATGCATTATGGTACATTCTGTGTTTACATGGTCATATACTATTTCCCCAACAGAATCCTTGCCTCGTGGTGCACAGAATAGATGCTGCTCACTTAATGATCTAGTCAATATATTGTTCAGTGTATGGCCCCAGGTCTTATTTACTGCACACTACACCCTATTCAAACCCTGTGTTAAATACCAAATTATTAATTTCCTCACTGGCTTTTCTAAGTTGCTTATCACTGTATTATCTGAGTTCTTCACAAACACTAATGAATTTATCTTTACAACACCCTTGTGAGGTAGTATTACTCCCATTTTATAGATGGAGGAACTGAGGCACAGAGAGATTAAGGTCAAAAGGATCAACTAACTGTGTGCCCAGTCTGAGACATCTAAAGTCTGATTTTGCAGATTTTGCAGTATTTTTATAGCCCTTTCTGTTCAAAGTACAGCTCCCATTGACTCAACTTGCATTTCAGCACTTCTACAAATCAGGCCCATGTATGTCAAGATTGGCACAGAAAAAATGAGGAATGCAATTCGTGGCCACCTGTGAAAAGCTTAGTTTTAAGTGACTTGCCAAGCATCAGAAATTCTGTGGTAGAGCCTGGGAAGGACTGGTGTTCTCCTGTGTGACAATGTGTTATCTTAATCACGACACCATTCTCTCTTCCTACAGTCCCTTTGAGCCTTCCAGCTTCTGCAACAAATGAGATAAGGGTCCAACTGACAGCCTCATTCACTTCACAATCCAGATTGATTGCTTCAGCACTGTCCATTGCGTGCAACGAATGAGGCAGATGTCGTATGGGGGGAAAATGTCATCAAAATTGTATCAGAGAGCATATGCACAAGATACTTGAATTAAGGTTGCACAGACAACATATTCTAGGCTTTTGAAGAGGAGTACTCTAATAGCAACAGACTCTGTGCTTCTCTCTGTTAGCATGTCCCCATCCCCCTTTACTCCTGTCCATCTCCTCACTAGCCTGTTCCCCAACCAGTAGAGCCCTGCACGGATACACAAATATGTATCTGCATCCGATCCACTATCCGTCAAAATTATCTGCGGATATCTGCGGATTTGCAGGGCTCTACACTGGGGGCCGGGCTGAGGAGCCTGGTCGGGGAGAGCCGGGCAGGAAGCTGTCGGGAGCCCGCGTGGAGTCATGGACCCTCCACTTGTCCTCAGCTGGGCGGGGAGCCTTGGGGGTGGGGACACTGCTGGGGGCTGCTCTCACCCTCCACCCCCCTGCACCGCGGGCAGGTGGAGGGTCTGCCGTGGCTCCCCAGCTGGGCTCAACGCTGGCCTGGCGGGGGGAGAGGGGAGACCTGTGGAGCTGCCTGGGGGCTGCTCGGGCCCCATGTCCAGGGCAAGTGGAGGGTCTGCCGTGCCCCCAGCTGCCTGTCCAGCTCTTACCATGGCTGGGCTGCAGCTCCAAGCCGTCCCCCTCCCCGGCCGGAGCCGGGTTGGGGAGAGCCACGTTGCCAGCTGTGGGGAGCCGTGACAGACCCTCCACCTGCCCTGGGCCCCCCGGTCCCTGTCCCTGCCCCCCACCCAGGGCAGGTGGGAAGGACCCAGGTTCCCCACAGCTGCCAGCGCGGCTCTCCCCAACCCGGCTCCGGCCAGGGGAGCGGCTCAGAGCTGCCAGGTGGGCAGCTGTGCGGAGTTGCGGCAAACCTTCCACCTGCCCTGGGCGGGTGGCCCAAGCAGTCCCCCCCCCCCGGCCCCGCCCCCCCCGGCCCCCCCCCCCCCCCCCAAAACAAAAATAAAAACACCCCACTCTTTCCTTTCTGGCAGTAGTCTGTATGTTTGTATGTTCTCTTTATATTTGGGATCTGCAGCATTCGGGTTTAAGTGCTTCCAGAACTTTTGATCTGGATGCTTTGATTTATAAATCTTCAGTCAAAGGGTATACCCCGTACAAGATTTGAAGTAGGAGCTCCAGGTAAAGAGGTAATGCATTTCTGACATATGCTTTCTGATTCTGGAAGAAGTTGGGTTGACCTCTACTATACTGAAGGTGTGCCACACTTCTTAACATTGTCTTTAATACACAGTTAATCAAGGAGGAGGAGGAGATAATACTACTGATTTTTATGTTTGACTTAAAATACTACTCCTCAGGTATTTTTAAAGCCTTAAATTACTATCAGAAGAGCTGTTGAATTCTACTAATGTGTGAAGAGGCTTCTTAATGTGATACCACTGATTGAATGGATTTTTTTTAATAGCTGTGTCTGAACTGACTACATTTTCTACTCAAGTGGATATTTCAGTAGTGACTATAATTATGCATATTAAAACACTGTAAGAGGCACATTTTAAAAGTCAGATTAAAATGTAATTCACAATGAAAGCAGCATAATTACATTGTAATACAAAACCACCTTAAGAAGCAAGTGGAGGAAAAATTTTGTTGGAAATTTCCTGTTAAGAGAAAACTGAAGGTAATGAACTTCTTGAATACTATATATTTTTGTGCAGTTCTAATTTATAGAATGGAAATTAGATGGGGGAAAATTCACTTACTTTTATCACAGGTCACTCATTGACAGCAGTTCTGGGGAAACATCAGATTTCTCATATTCCATCTTAAGAGGTGGTTATTTATCTTGGGTATGTGATGACAGGTTATGATTTCTTACATGGAAAAAGAAACATGAAAGTCAGTAGGCCGTTTTACTATAATTTACATGTTATAATATTTTATTTCTTCTTCAACCTGCCAATCACTAAAAACAAAACAAAAACCTGGTTCATAATATATAATTTTAAAAAATCCACATAAATTTTCCCCTGGTGAGGAGAAGAAGAAGGGAGAAAGAAGGAAAGAACTGACCATAAAGATGTTTTATGCAGAGGAGTTGTAGCTGTGTTGGTCCCAGGAGATTAGACAGACAAGGTGGGTGAGGTGATATCATTTATTGGATCAAGTTTGGTTGGTGAGAGAGACAAACTTTCGAGCTTACACAGAGTTCTTTTTCAGGTCTGGGGCCTGGTCTATGCTACAAAGTTAGGTCGACAGAAGCCATGTTCAGTCGATCTAATAATGTACATGTCTACACTACCTAGTTCCTTCCACTGACCTAAGTGGCCTGTAAAGTTGACTTCTATGCTCCATCTCCACGAGAGGTGTAGCACTTGATTCAACATCCACGGGTCGACATGGAGATAGTTTAGACACTGCGTTGTGTAATTCAAATGAAATTGGCTTCCAGGAGGTGTCCCACAGTGCTCCGCTGTGAACGCTTTGCAGAGCACTTTCAATTCCACTGCACATCAGCCAGGTACACAGGAAACAGCCGCTCCCCTGTTAAAGCCCTGGGAACTTTTGATTTTTCATTTCCTGTTTGCTCAGCGTGGAGTGCTCGCCTGCACAGCTGATCATGGAGACTTGAGGCTGCAAACGCGCTCCAGCATGGAGAACACAGGAGGTGGTGGATCTTATTGCTGTGTGGGGAGAATTGTCTGTGCAGGCAGAGCTCCGATCCAGCAGAAGAAACGCTGACATCTATGCCAAGATGGTGTGGGGCATGGGGGAGAAGGGCTACATGAGGGACACGCAGCAGTGCTGCGTGAAAATAAAGGAGCTTCAGCAAGCGTACCAGAAGACAAGGGAGGTGAATAGTCGTTCTGGTTCTGCCCCACAGACATGCCACCTTTATGAGGAGCTGCATGCGATTCTCGGCGGCGACCCCACCACTACCCCAAAACACTCAGTGAAGACCTCCCAGGAGCCCCTGGCGACCTTGAGCAACAACGAGGAGGACATTGTTGATGAGGAAGAGGGGAATAAGAGGCAGGCAAACGGAGGATCCATTCTCCCTGACAGCCAAGAACTGTTTTTAACCCTGGAGCCCATCCCTTCACAGGACTAGTTGGCGGCTGGGTAGAAATGGGTAGTGTGTGATGTTGGGGAATGTACCTCTGGTGAGTACACATTTCCAATCAAACTGTAGGAGTTGCATGCTATTATTTTTAATGTTTAATCTGAACAAAAAAGTAGGTGTAGTGGGTATCGGTGGCCACTCCAGCTATGTCTCAAAAAAAAACAAAAAACTGTTTATGTGCACGGGGATGGCCCGGGAATCCTCCATGGAGATCTCTAGGAAGCTTTCATGGAGGTACTCTGCAATCCTTTGCAGAAGGTTTCTGGGAAGGGCTTCCTCATTTTGTCCACTGCGGCAGGCCACTTTCCTGTGCCACTCCAGTATGAACTCTTCTGGCATCATTGCAGCACAGGGCATTGCAACATATGGACCAGGTCTGTACCCAGATGCTTGTAGCATCTGCTTCCTTTCTGCCTCTGTTCCCCTCAGGAGAGTGGTATCGCAGAGAGCCACCTGGGAGCAACAGGGTAAGTTTTCAATGCAAGCCCTTGAACCACAAATAATTCAACAAGTAATCCAACCCCTTTGGTGAAATCTGGGTCACACACCCACGCTTCTCCAAATGTGCCGTGGCTGTGGTTGGAAGGGATCGCCGTGTATTGCAAGCAGCATGGGTGTGAGGTGGCTTCCTGTTTGTCTCCCTCCCCCCCAAAAACCGGTGCCACTTTTGTTTAAAAAAAATAAACAAACCAACCTATTTGGGAGGCTTTAACTTTGATAGACACTGAAAATCATGGACTGAATAGAGACACTGGACTTACGGCTTATTACAACAATCTGTGACCAAACCTCCTCCCCCTCCCCCCCTTTTCCTCTCTATGACTGGAGGGATGTTAACAGGGCCACTTCACATCAAATGGTCCCTTGAAATATGTGTTAACTACTTATGCTAAACAATCTGTTCAAATCTTGTATTTAGCTGTGACCCTTGGGGTATGTCTACACTGGAAACTTCAAAGCGCTGCCGCAGGAACGCTCCCGCAGCAGCACTTTGAAGTGCGAGTGTGGTCGTGCGCGAGCGCTGGGAGAGAGCTCTCTCAGCACTCCTGGTAATCCACCTCCATGAGGGGATTAGCTCCGAGCACTGGGAGCCTGTCTACACTAGCGCTTTAAAGCGCTCAGACTTGCTGCACTCAGGGGGGTGATTTTTTACACCCCTGAGCCAGCAAGTTAGAGCGCTATAAAATGTAAGTGTAGAAAAGCCCTTTGAGTTAGTTTCCCAAACCTGAAGAAGAGCTCTGTGTAAGCTAGAAAGCTTGTCTCTCTCACCAGCAAAAGTTGGTCGAATAAAACATATGACCTCACCCAGCTTGTCTCTCTCATATAGTTGCTTGTCATGTTGCTTAATGCTACTGGAAGGCCCTTCAGGTGCTATGGTGATAGGGGTGGCGTGAGAACCTGAATACAGTAGAGTAGAATGTATTTTTGGTATTATTGTTTAGAGATTTTTAGTACTGTTTTAGCAATCTAGCCATGTTCTGTGGCACTTCAGTTCTTATTTCTGGGAAGACATGCTTAAAGTTTAGCATGCTGGTGCTGAAGTGCTTTGTTGGGTTGGGCCGGAAACTAACTGGAGGTGTTCAGTGCATTAACTAAAACTTCATCTTGTTTCTTCTGTGGTCCTGCAACATCCAGTCTCCTGTCATCAAGCTGACTTCCATTTACATACAAGCATGGATTATACTGGTGACAACATAGATACCAGAGACCTCTTCTGGAGCGTTTACAGTACCTGACCTCATCTAGGTTGACTCCATGCTTTAGTGAGGTTTTAATGAATGATGACTGTCAAGCTGTCTGGAATAGCTCACGAGTGTGAGTGCCAACCTCAGGGCAGACTGTCAAGAAGCAAGACAGTCTGTATTCAGTAAGTATTCAGGTTGCTCCCAGTCCCAAAGCACCAGGTCAATTGCAGCTTAGATCTCACACCAAAGACAGTGCTTGTAGTCAATCTTATAATAAACTAATTTAAAGATTTATTAACTAAGAAAAAGAAATAGAGATATCTACAAGGTTAAAGCAGGCAAACATAGCTACAAATGAGTTAGTCTTAGGTTCCAAAAAGTAATAGAAGCTGCTGCGATATGCAAGCTTTCTGTGTACTTTAGCGCTAACCCAAGCCAAGTGGCTTGGGATTCCTTGCTTATGCTTAGAAGTATTGCCATCTCCAGATTCCAAGCAGCAGAGTAATACAGTTTCTTCTGGTCAGGGATTCTTTCCCCTTCCCACCGAGTTCAGACTGGTGGGACAAGTGTTTGTGTCCATCTTCTCTTCATGGGTGTTGGGGGAGGGGGGTGCAAATCAACAAAGTCTTTGTCCTTTGATGTTTCACACTGGCTCATTTGGTTTCAATGGACCTTCTTGTGGGCAGCACCAGCACTTTACATTAATTAATACTTTCCTGTTTGGGGAGTTACACAGAGAGGTTTTCAATGCAAACACTCAATACAACTTTATACCATGGGCTACAGATATTATATGCAGCATCCTACAAGCATTTCATCAAGTCTAAGCACTAAACACATTCTTACAAACTTAACGTCTGTTTTCACAATGCTAACACAAAGGTGGGCCAGACTGGTTTTCAGCTCTGCATTTGTCAGCGTTCAGTGAGGCCTAGGGGCCTTGTCATGGCACCTGGTCTGCCAGCATCATAATGACATCACTGGCATGCTGGGGATATCATGTTAGAGTAGTGTCTTGACATCACAGTGCCGTGTGTGTGTTGGGGGATGTGGGGAATTGGGTATCTTTTACTTTGTTCTGAATATCCTCTTTATTCTAATTAGTGTGGATATTCAGCATCTATTGCTAAATGTGAAATAATTTTGTTAATACTATTTTCAGCTCCTCCTCAAAGCATTATCATTTGACAGAACTGAAATGTGGTGTTAGGTGGTCATATTTGATATAATACTGTGGCTGTGTCTACACTACAGACCTTACAGCGGCACAGCTGTACCACTGCAGCTGCACTGCTGCAAGGTCTCCTGTGTAGAGGGTCCCATACGAGGAGAGATTAGAGAGGCTGGGACTCTTCGGCTTGGAAAAGAGAAGACTAAGGGGGGACATGATAGAGGTATATAAAATCATGAGTGATGTTGAGAAAGTGGATAAGGAAAAGTTATTTACTTATTCCCATAATACAAGAACTAGGGGTCACCAAATGAAATTAATAGGCAGCAGGTTTAAAACAAATAAAAGGAAGTTCTTCTTCACGCAGCGCACAGTCAACTTGTGGAACTCCTTACCTGAGGAGGTTGTGAAGGCTAGGACTATAACAATGTTTAAAAGGGGACTGGATAAATTCATGGTGGCTAAGTCCATAAATGGCTATTAGCCAGGATGGGTAAGAATGGTGTCCCTAGCCTCTGTTCGTCAGAGGATAGAGATGGATGGCAGGAGAGAGATCACTTGATCATTGCCTGTTAGGTTCACTCCCTCTGGGGCACCTGGCATTGGCCACTGTCGGTAGACAGATACTGGGCTAGATGGACCTTTGGTCTGACCCGGTACGGCTTTTCTTATGTTCTTATGTTCTCATGTAGCTGCTCTATGCTGACAGGACAAAGCTCTCCCGTTGGCATAATTCAACCACCCCCAACGAGCAGTGGTAGCTATGTCGGCAGGAGAGCCTCTCCTGCTGACATAGTGCTGTCCACACCGGCGCTTTTGTCAATGAAACGTATGTCGATCAGGGGTATGGTTTTTTTCACCCCCCTGACTGACAAAAGTTTTACTGACAAAAATGCTAGTGTGGACATAGCCTTGAGTGTCTCTTTTGTATACTTTGTGACCTTGACAACAGAAAACACTGCCTCTAGTGGCAGATGTTCAGTTAAGTAATTGTTTACAAAATCAATCATCTTTGAGAAAATTGTACACTCTGCAACACTTCTAGCGTATGAAATTATAAGTTAAAAACTAAGGCAACTGAAGTCTGGAATATAGTTATCAAACATAGAGGACTTGGGGCTGCGAGTAGGGATGATTTAATAATGGATCAATAAAGCTAAAAGGTCATGACTATAATTTATTTTCCTTGGTATTACCCAGTTACTCCAATGTATATATTATGATTATTTCAGCTAAAAATAAGTTTGTGCATGCAAACAGACAAAATATACAATAGAAAATGATGCTATTCATAGTAAACTACTAGGGACAAATGGTTGAAAACATAAAACATTAGACTAGTATACAGAATTTTTCAAAGATGCTCATAATTATAACTACCGTATATACTCGTTCATTAGCCCGTTCATTTATAAGCCGACCCCGCAAGATGGTTAGGTAAAAATAGCAAAAACTGTATGAACCTTTCATAAGCTGACCCTATATTTCAGGGGTTGGCAAACTTTGGCTCCTGGCCCGTTAGAGTAAGCTGCTGGCGGGTCGGGACGTTTTGTTTACCTGGAGCGTTCACAGGCACAGAGCCCCTCAGCTCCCAGTGGCCGCGGTTCGCTGTTCCCAGCCAATGGGATCTGCGGAAAGTGGCGCCACTTCCCGCAGCTCCCATTGGCTGCGAATGGCAAACTGGGAGCTGAGGGGCTCTGTGCCTGTGAACGCTCCAGGTAAACAAAACGTCCCGACCTGCCAGCAGCTTACCCTGATGGGCCGCGAGCCAAAGTTTTCCGACTCCGCTATATTTTAAAAGTTGGCATCACAAGAAACCCTCAAAAGTTTTGCTAGAATTATTTTAATGTAATCTAACAAAAAACCTGTTGATGTTGTTATAATAATTGAACAAATATGTATTCACCTTTAAAATTACAGTCAATATTTAAAATCAGTAAATGGATATTTAAAACCAGTAACTTAGAACATTATGAGACTTTAAAAAGTCTTAAAATCCTTCAAAGTCTGAATCAGTCTCTGATTCACCAAACAGTTCATTAAACTCGGCTTCAGTCACAGCTGCACCTGCATTGTCATCATAGATGTCGTCAGTGTTATCTTCAGACTCAGATTCCTTCTCATCATCAGCCTCTGTTGCGTCATCATCAAATATGGCATCATCTTCTGACCCGTTGAGTGCATTGCTGATACAGCATTTCCGAAATGATTTTTCTATCATTTCCAAGGGAATGGACACCCACGAGTCCTTGACCCACTGGGAGACTGGATTGATTTCGGGCTTCATAAGATTCCCGCCTTTTGTCAGCTTTGCCATGCCTGAGCACATCCATTCAGACCACATTTTGCGTAGCCTGTCTTTAAAGGGTTTGTTCAGGCAGACATCAAGGGGTTGTAGAACTGAAGTTAAGGCTCCAGGTATTACAGCCAAAGTAGTTTTCATATTTTTGGCCACATTTTTCACCTCATCCGTCTTGTGTGCCCTGAACATGTCTCAAACGAGCATAGCAAATTTCTTGAAAAGTGCTCCTGGTCTCTTATTCCACACTTTTCCCAGCCATTCAATAGTCCCACTTTCATCCATCCATCCCTTTTTGTGTGCACGTACGATGACACCAGCAGGAAATTTCATGTTTTTAGGCAAGGTTTCTCTTTTAAAAATAACAGGAGGGAGCTTTGATCCATTTGCCAAATGCGATAAAACCACTGTAAAATGGATTTTTTCATAGCCAGTGATTTTTTCACCAACACTGGTTACTGTTGCTCGGGAGATGGAATGTCATTGGTGTTTTGTCCATATTTCCTATTTGTGACAGTTCAAATGCACATTCCTTTCGATATTTCATAATAAACCTTTGGAAAGATTCGATTTTTTTCTTCCAGATCTCTCGGCAGCTTTTGCACTATCTTTGTTCGCTGACGAACACAGAGAGCATGACGGTTCATGGAGCGAGTACACCAACTCGCTGATGCGACAAACATTGACAACTTTACTGACTTGTATTTGTCATCTTTTGACATTTGCAGAGCACGCAGACGAATTCCAGTTCTAGTGACAGTGTACCCATTTTGTCGACATTCAACAACCCAATTATTGAGATCTTTCTCCAGCTCAGGAAATGAAGCACACCTCGTTGGACATTTTTTCTTGCTTCCTGGCATGTCTTTTAGTGTTGTTTTATTTTTTTGCCATTCTCTTACTTGCTTCTCATTGATACAGAATTCACGAGCAGCAGCGCAAGTATTGTTTCTTCTGCATATTCAACAACTTTAAGTTGGAATGATGCATGATAAGCAGACCATTTTCTTTTGATTTCATCTTTCATTTTAAATACTAGTATGAAAATAGATTATTATTATAGTTATAGATTTTGTAGGATTTTATTTAGGAATGTCACCTGCTTTATCACTGTCAAATTATTATTGTTTTGTTTATTTCAAAGCAGCCCTGTAGATTGGCATGTCTGTGGCGATAACAGGCTATTTAAATTTTATTAGAGATTGCATTGATTCTACACGTTATATTTTCATATTGGCTCGAGACTTATGAGGTCCATTGGTAGAAATGCATGAAGAGATCAAATTACACAGTAGCAGACTGACACCAGTGCTATAGTACTATCGTTCATTGTATTTTTCTGATTGGCTTGTAAGGTGTAGCATTTTGTGAAATGCATGGGTCAAATGTCATGCAGATCTGCAGTACTGCTCTTTTAGTATTCATTTCAAGCCAATCTAGTCCACTAAACAAAGCCTTTGCAACTTTAAAAGGCTGCAGTATTGACATCAATAAATGGGTCGGCAAACTTTGGCTCCCGGCCCGTCAGGGTAAACCGCTGGCGGGTCGGGACGTTTTGTTTACCTGGAGCGTCCGCCGGCATGGAGCCCCTCAGCTCCTCCCTGTGGCTGCAGTTTGCCATTCCCAGCCAATGGGAGCTACTTCCTGCAGCTCCCATTGGCTGGGAACGGCAAACTGCAGCCACAGGGAGGAGCTGAGGGGCTCCATGCCGGCGGACGCTCCAGGTAAACAAAACAAAACTTCCACTACATGCATCTGATGAAGTGGGTATTCACCCACGAAAGCTTATGCTCCAATACGTCTGTTAGTCTATAAGGTGCCAGGACTCTTTGTCGCTTTTTACAGATCCAGACTAACACGGCTACCCCTCTGATACTTGACAATGTATTAGATATTCAATCCACTGATTCCATAGAGTTTAAAATCATCAAATTTTGGTGTAGACCCGTTTATAAGCCGACCCCCGTTCTTTGATGCATCATTTTTTTACCAAAAATATTCGGCTTATGAACGAGTATATATGGTAATTATTTTTGTCAGAGGAGAAATGGGAAATTGTTTTCACTCTAAGTTTTCAGACATTTACCCCTAATTTTCTTAGTATAGTTTTAATTTTCTAGAAGTACTTTGCTAATTTTCAGTTGTCAAATCCACGAACCTGATAATTGCTTCAAACCCAGTGGACTTGTCCATTTCTCAGCAAAGATTTAACAGCATAGTGCTGTAGTGAGGTGCTAGATTGCTGAGACTTGATTACTGTTGTAAAATATTCTTCACTAAATTTAATATTCTTCATTGTGAAGAATTCTGAATAATTAAAACTAATCTGAATTTGTGCAAACTATAAAATTAAGTATGCTTGGTATGTCTTCCTTGAATTTGTTCTTAATAACACACTAATTTCAGTATTGAAGTAAATCTTCGTCATTTGTGTAAATTTCTAATTCACAATGCAATTTCTAGTGCAATGACTGTTGTTCTTGATGATTATTAACCAAGTGTTAAGATTACAAAGGATACAAAATCTGTAGAATCAAAATATAAAATATATTAATTAGGCTGTCAATTGCAGTTAACTCACTTTCAACGATTAATCAAAACAAATTAACTTGTTTAAAAAATTAATCATGATTAATCGCAGTTAAACAATAATAATGCCAATTTCAATTTATTATAAATATTTTTGGATGTTTTTCTACATTTTCACATATATTGATTTCAGTTTCAACAGAATACAAAGTGTACAGTGCTCACTTTATATTATTTTTGAGTGCAAATATTTGCACTATAAAAAAGATAAACAAAAGAAATAGTATTTTTCAATTTACTTCATACAAGTACTTTGGTGCAATCACTTTAATCATGAAAGTGCAACTTATAAATGGTTTTTTTTGTTACATAACTGCACTCAAAAACAAAAAAATGTAAAATATTAGAGTCTACAAGTCCACTCAGTCCTACTTCTTGTTCAGCCAATCGCTAAGACAAACACGTTTGCTTACATTTATGGGAGATAATGCTGCCCGTTTCTTATTTACAATGTCACCTGAAAATGAGAACAAGCATTCACGTGGCACTTTTGTTGCTGTCATTGCAAGGTATTTATATGCCAGATATGCTAAATATTTGTATGCCCTTTCATGCTTCAGCCACCCTTCCAGAGGACATGGTTCCAGGCTGATGACGCTCGTTAAAAAATAATGCGTTAATTAAGTTTGTGACCAAACTCCTTGTGGGAGAATTGTATGTCTCCTGCTCTGTGGTTTTACCCGCATTCTGCTATGTTATGGTAGTCTCAGATGACGACCCAGCATATGTTCGATTTTTAACAACACTTTCATTGCAGATTTGACAAAACGCAAATGAAAAACCCAACATGAAATTTATAAAGATAGCTACAGCACTCAACCCAAGGTTTAAGAATCTGAAGTGCCTTCCAAAATCTGAGAGGGACAAGGTGTAGAACATGCTGTCAGAAGTCTTAAAGGAGCAACATTCTGATTCAGAAACTACAGAGCTTGAACCACCTAAAAAGAAAATCAACTTTCTCTTGGTGACATCTGACTCAGATGATGGAAATGAATGTCCGTCAGGCCTCACTGCTTTCGATCGTTATCGAGCAGAACCCGTCATCAGCATGGAAGCCTGGTCTTCTGGAATGGTGATCGAAGCATGAAGGTGCATACAACTGTTTAGTATATCTGGCACGTAAATACCTTGCTACACTGGCTACAACAGTGCCATGTGAACACTTATTCTCATTTTCAGGTTTCATTGTAAATAAGAAGGGGGCAGTATTATCTTCTGTAAATGTAAACAAACTTGTTTGTCTTGGCGATTGACTGAACAAGAAGTAGGACTGAGTGGATGTGTAGGCTGTAAAGTTTTACATTGTTTTATTTTTGAGTGTAGTTATGCAAAAAGAATAATTCTACATTTGTAAATTGCACTTTCACGATAAAGAGATTGCACTACAGTACTTGTGTGAAGTGAATTGAAAAATACTATTTTTAATCAAATGTTGATTAATCGCTATCATTTTTTAAATCTCATTAATTTTTTTAATAGTTTGACAGCCGTAATATTAATTAATATTAGGTTGAAAACTATTGGACCATGTAGGTAGATATGTATCTTTGGCAATAAAGTAATTTTTCATGATAACAGTGATTGTAAGCTTTGCGGAACATGCATTGTCCTTTTAGTCCATGTATCTATAACATCTAGCATTGTTGGACCCTGGGCTCTGATTGGGAGCTCTAGGCTGTCCTTGGTTAAAATATTACTTACTTATTTGTTGCTTTCAAAGTAATTTGTTTACTTTCAGCAATACCTAATATGTC
The DNA here is from genome assembly GCA_003942145.1 of Platysternon megacephalum. Lineage (NCBI taxonomy): Eukaryota > Metazoa > Chordata > Testudines > Platysternidae > Platysternon > Platysternon megacephalum. The sequence goes on from QXTE01000380.1 coordinate 152,192, forward strand.
TATTGAATATATTTTCCCCTTTTCCTAACTCTAGTAATTTAAATATTTTATTTAAATCCTTTATTATACTAGAGTGAAGACAAACCTTTAATTATGTAGCTAAAGTAGTCTCACTGTGCCTTTCATTATAACATAGATTTTTCCTGGCCACCTAAAATTAAACAAAACTAAACCCACCTGCCAGGGAACTCTGACTTTTTTTAAAATCTGGATTGTAATCAGATACAGCAATATTCTGAGAAGATTGTTAAACAGGTTTTCCCTTTGGGAAAAGTTTCCTAATGCGTTTGTTACCTCATAACACGAAAACAGCTAGGTTGAAAAACTCCAAACTTTACTTACTGTGTTGTTATCAAGAAGAATTTTTAGTGGGTTTAGTAGAGGAAGTGTGCAGACTCATGGCTTGAATTTACGTAGGGTTTAATAACTCTTCAGAAATGGATGCACCCGCTGAGTCAATAATTTGCAGACTTTATTAATTCCATAGAACGAGAGAAAAACACTGGGAATGAGACTTCTGTGGTATGTGCGCTTCACAAGAGAATGATTACAGTTGGTGTCTTCTCAAAAGTAGCCAATAATATCAGGCCACATATGTAGGTTCCCAATTATGGATTTCAGTTCCTATTTTGAAAATTTGGGCCCTTTTTCTTGTTCAAAATCTTTAGGCTCAACAGATACATTAGCTTCCTTTCAAGTTTTCCCACAATGATTCATTGTGATCATTAAATAATAATCAGGGCTATTTTTGTGTCAAGAGATCACTTGTTATACTTAATTTTTCACTCAGAAGAATAACTGTTAGCATTGAAATTGCTAATTTCTGACTGCACATCTCCTTAGGGCTCAGTCCAGCCGGATGTCGAGCGCACTGCTTCAGATCCAGCAAAGCCCTTGAAGTCAGCGTGTCTACTAACATGCTTAAATGCTGTGTTGGAGTGGAGCCAAGCGTGTTCATCACCTTGTAGTATCAAACGGGATAATTCCCCTGGTGGTCTCTGTAGGCCCTGCCGTGATACAACTAATACCTACTGAAGCCAATGGGAATTACTCGTATCTTGAGCAGAGATTGTCCCAGAGGTTTAAAAACAAAACAAAAAAACAAGCAAAAGCCATAGCTGTTTGTTTAATGTGCTTTGTTCTGCATACAATAATTTTAAAATAATCATCCTGTACAGTATAATCTAATAAAACACCAGGATTGTCACTGTCTCTCTCTCTCTGAAGCCTAGAATGTGTGAGTCAGTGTGAAGTGATGGAAGTATCTATACGTATGGTTAAGCGCTCTTTTTGTTCAGATCACGTTCAATCATCACCGTCTGTTACCATACATTTTTAAGTTCTCAGCCATTTTGACTTTATAAATTACACCCATACAGTGTACAGACACAGTAAGGCATGTATCAATGCCATGTCCAGAGTCCTAGACCATTGTGGTATCAGAGGTAACTCATCCAATTACCATCCTTACTCTGCAGCTAATTTGCATGCATCAATTTAATAGTTTGTAGGTGGGAGACTGCACATATGATTGCTTGCCCCACCTGCCACATTCGTACGACAGTATGGGCTTTCAGCTACTAGATTAATCGCAGTTTTAATCGCATTGTTAAACAATAGAATACCAATTGAAATGCATTCAATATTTTTGGATTTTTTTCTACATTTTCAAATATATTGATTTCAATTACAACACAGAATACAAAGTGTACAGTGCTCACTTTATATTATTTTTTATTCCAAATATTTGCACTGTAAAAATGATAAAAGAAATAGTATTTTTCAGTTCACCTCAGACAAGTACTGTAGTGGAATCTCTATCGTGAAAGTGCAGTTTACAAATGTCGATTTTGTTGTTGTTGTTACATAACTGCACTCAAAAACAAAACAACATAAAACAAAAAATGAGAGATTATGCCATACTCTATCAAAGAAACTGAGGAACCACCTGATCAGCATCCTATACNCAGATAATTTTTGTTTACAATGTCACCTGAAAGTGAGAACAGGCATTTGCATGGCACTGTTGTAGCTGTTGTCGCAAGATATTTACATGCCAGATGTGCTAAAGATTCATATGTCCCTTCATGCTTCGACCACCATTCTAGAGGACATGCGTCCATGCTGATGATCGCACTGACGATAGAATCTGCTTGATAACAATCCAAAACAGTGCGGACAGATGCATGTTCATTTTCATTATCTGAGTCAAATGCCACCAGCAGAAGGTTGATTTTCTTTTTTGTGGTTTGGGTTTTGTAGTTTCCACATCAGTGTGTTGCTCTTTTAAGACTTCTGAAGGCATGTGGCACACCTCGTCCCTCTCAGATTTTGGACGGCACTTTAGATTCTTAAAGCTTGGGTTGAGTGCTGTTGGTATCTCTAGAAATCTCACATTGGAACCTTCTTTGCGTTTTGTCAAATCAGCAGTGAAACTGTTCTTAAAACGAACAACGTGTGCTGGGTCATCATCCAAGACTGCTATAACATGAAATATATGGCAGAATGTGGGTAAAACAGAGCGGGAGACACACAATTCTCCACCAAGGAGTTCAGTTAGAAATTTAATTAATGCATTTTTTTTTAAATGAGTGTCATCAGCATGTAAGCATGTCCTCTGGAATGGTGGCCGAAGCATGAAGGGACTTATGACTGTTTAGCATATCTGGCATGTAAATACCTTGCAATGCCGGCTACAAAAGTGCCATGCGAACGACTGTTCTCACTTTCAGGTGACGTAAATAAGAAGCGGGCAGCATTATCTTGCGTAAATGTAACCAAACTTGTTTGTCTTGTGGAGTGGCTGAACAAGAAGTAGGACTGAGTGGACTTGTAGGCTGTCAAGTTTTACGTTGTCTTGTTTTTGAGTGCAGTTATGTAAACAAACAAAAAAAATTGACATTTGTAAATTGCACTTTCACGATAGAGATTGCACTACAGTACTTGTCTTTTGCATTAATCACGTGAGTTAACTGCGATTAATTGACAGCCCAAGTTTCTTCATAATTCTGAAAGCTTATTGGGACTGGTAACACAGTAGCAACTTGTTTTAACAATATTTAGCCTTTTTTCCAATACTAAGACTTCATTCCCTCATAAAAGTTGTTAAAAAAGTGAACCCACTGTGGCCCCAAGTCTTGCAGTGAGGTAGTTGACTCTTGGAGCCCATTTAGACCCTTTGAAGTCAGTGAGACTGAATGTGGGCATAAAGGACTGTTCTCACAAGGCTTATTGCAGAACCATGGCTAAATGAGCAGTGAAATGTAAAAGTGCTACCAGTATAAAAGAATTGTACTTAAAAGAAAAAACATTTCCCGTCGAGTTCAGAAATCCATTCACTTCTTCCGAAAATCATTCTTAAGGAGGTGAGCAGAGGTGGTAATGTAGGTTAATTTTTCTCCTTTCCCTTGCTTTTTCTCTCCAGCCTTGTGGAAATCCTCCCATACAAATTAATAGTTTTTATTTCGATGCATTTGTGGAGGGTGGTGTGTGCTGTGTTCCAGAAAGAGCCTCTCTGCAACAGCATTCCTCTAGAAATCTATGGGAATTTTTCAAGGAAATGCTAACATCAAATAAGAAATTGCAAGTTAAATTGTTTCTCAGTGCAGATTTAGACTTTAAAAAACAAAGGAGGAAAACACAATCAGACATCTTTTCGGGGATAGATAAGATGAAAACTAGGAAAAAATCCCACAGATATTCAGTGTGTGTTAAATTTTTTTTTTTTAAATGGTCAGTACAACTAGACAAGCAGTGCCTCCTACCTTGGTTACAGTACCAATAGTAGTATAGTAGTTAATGATGATCTGGAGTGTCATCTGATCCTTTGAAGCTGAAAGAACAGAGTACATTCCTTTCTTTCACAGGACCTCTCCCATATGTTAGTAATCCCAAAGATAAACTCTCTACTTCTGAGATGTTTTACCACAATGAATGCATGTTTGCTGGAGTTGACCAGGTCCCCAGTTTCCTGTTCAGATATTGACTAAAGTAACTGAGTCCATAGTAGCTATTTGTGTAAGGATTAACTGAATTTCATTGGTGAAAAAAATTTCTGTTCATTCTTTGCTCTGATAGCTAGCTGCATTGCTAGCAAACCCAGGAGAAACAGTTTGGCCAAGAATAGTTTGGTTCTCAGTTCTGTTACAGATGGCATTTACAGATCCCATCAGATTGTATTGCTTACACAACTGTAAAGAGATATTATCTTCTCTACACAAGTTTAGGGCCTCTGCCCTAGTTGGTTCTGTTTATAGTAGGGTAGGGATTGACTTTGATAGGCTCATGGTGGAGGAGGGCATAAATCATCCAGTTTCTCTGTTTAAGATTATGACTTTATAGGAAAGTTTGCAAGTTCACTGTGTAACAGTGAATATTACTCTTGTCACTTCTCTCACAAAACTGTTTGATCACTTTCTAAGAGACTGAGTGTGCCATTCTTCCTTAATTTGTCTATTTTAACATACAAAATGTGCAAACGGCAGATCACTATCTGTTCATCTTTTAGTGATTTTTGTTCAGGAATAACCAAGTTGATTAAATTTCCTTTTGGTCAAGTCGATCCTCAGATTCATTAAATGGAAAGTTGACTTTGTCTTAGAGTGAGTTTCATGCTATAATTGATCCATCCTCTACAGTATTTTGTAAAGATACTCATGCTGTTAGCTAATCTGAAATACCTTCCTCAGGAATTTCACCTCAATTCACTTGGACACACTGGAGAGATCCCTTCAGCCAAATTTTACATATATAGGCCCTTAAAGCAATTTTTTCATTCAGATCCTCACAATATTTCAAGTGTGAATCCTGTTAATATGGCTATCTGATTGCATTTCCTATTTCTTTGTTCTCCCCATATAGCAGTTCTGAACTTGCAGGGACATTTTAAGGCACATTCAATAAGGCAGATGAGTGACAGCAGCACATTCAATAAGGCAGATGAGTGACAGCAGCAAGTCTCAGATTGGGATATTTTAGGAGCCAATTTAATTTATTTTGTTTCAGACACATGCTACTTAGCCTTTCTTAATCTTAAGCATAGAATTTTTTGAAAAATTTGAACAGAAAAGTGTCACTTTCGTATCTTTTTATTGCACTTGCAATAACTTCATTTATCTGAAAGTTCGATAGACCTTAGATGGTTTAACTTTTGCTGTTTGAATCTCCTCATGAAGCCGCGTGGAAAGTGTTGGGCAGACCTCTTTTCCCTCAACCACCAGCTAACCTTGGAAGAAATTTACACAATGAGGGAGAAAATGAAAGTGCCTTTCAATTTAAAAACCTCACTACTGTAGTGATTGAGCCTTTTTCTTTAAAGCTTTAAATGTAATTAAAGCCAGCAAGCCTGAATAGTTATAACCAGCATTATTTTTCAGCTCATCAGAGATGACATATTTGCAGAACATAATAGTAACTTGTTAGTGCACCCTGAGAGCAGCTGACACTTTTAGTAAAGTGGACTGTAGTAAATATCAGTGATTTAAGTTGCATTTTGTTTTATAACCATGTCTACAGCCAGATAACCATTTTAGAAATGCACTTACATATTACTTGGCATTCTGATAGTGATGGCAGTTAATATTTATCTAAACAAAAACATTTTTAATGGTAAAACTGAAACTTTATGCTATCAAGATAGCAATTCTACTTTTAAAAAATTACTGTTACTCTTCCACATAGAGGAAAAATAAATAAATTCATTAACTTTAACTAGCATATTTAATGTTTGAGGAAAATGGCGCACAGTGAGGCTACGTATTGGAAATTTTATTTCCTGGTGCTCTTCCGTTATTGCCCCCTCTACAATGATTTTCAACAATTTCCAACGGTTTCAGAATGCTTAGCAAATGATACTCAAATCCAGAAGAGTACCCAGAAGTCACCTACTACAGGACAGGCCTAACAAAGAAAGTAACAGAACGCCACTAGCCATCACCTACAGCCCCCAACTAAAACCTCTCCAGCGCATCATCAAGGATCTACAACCTTGGCAGCACATGGCAGTGGGGGGAGGGACAGCTGAACTGCCTTGATAGCCTGCTGGGCGGCTGCAGCACAGGGAACTTAGGGGAGCGGGGAGCTGATGGGGGGCTGCTGGTCCACCCTGGTTACAAGCCCCCACCAGTTAGCTGCAACGGGCTGCTCTTCCTGCAAGCAGGACAAAGCAGGCAGCTGCCAAACGACCATAGAAGGGAGCATTGCACAACTTTAAATGAGCATGTTCCCTAATTGATCAGCAACGTAACAACGAAACAACGTTAACCGGGACGACATTAAGTGAGGAGTTACTGTACAGCATTCTATTGAGAGCTCTCCTTATTTGACGTGACTCTAAGTCCTTTTCAGTGTTCCTAGTTTCCAGGATACAGTTCTCCATCCTGTAACAATGGCCAACATACTTTGTTCTCAGATGTATAACCTAACATTTGACTCTACCAAAAGTCTTACTCCTTACTCAAAAAACCTCAAGTGGAGATAGACTATGTGATGGCGACTGAGGGCACCAAAGTCCTTATAAAGGGGGATACCACCTGTAAAAGTCTGACTTTCAAGTAATAAAACTCTCCTTTATTCCAAATACTCTGAAGTAGCAGGGGTACTCCAGAATCATGTGCATTCTTCTACAGGAGATATAGCACTTTCACTTTGAAACATAGGAGATGTGTTCACCCCTGGGCTGGAGCTCTTGTTTTTCTGCTTTAGTGCCATATTGTCCTGATGTTACTTCTATATTTTACGGGTTTGTCACAACTCTTTACCTCACTGTCTCCCTACTCTGTTCAGACTTTTCCATACACTTGGCAGTTAATCTGTGAATCTAAATACCTTCCAGATCCTCTGTAATAAGCAGAGCTGCCTGAGATCACTGAGGTGTGTGTTTGTAACAGTTTTTGCTCTCCTTTATGAATACAGACAAAATATATTTGAATACAAATTCCTCCAAGAAATGTTACAAGAGTGAAACGTATAGATGTCAGTGTAGTAAAATTTTTCTTTTACAACTGTTATACCCTCTATCTCAGAAAAAAAATTACAAATAAATCATAATCACTGTACTAGAACAAGCTTTTAGGTTCCTTACCTTGCTACTTCCAAATTAAGTTGCATGAAGAGTAAGGTATTTAGATTGCAGAATTTCTTAGTTGAATGACTTACATCAGTATAGTGACTGACTTAGCTGTATTTCTTCTGGGCTACACGGTTTCTCTAGGTATGACTACTTGGTCCTTCCTGGAAGACCCTTTAAACCTGTCAAGAATCTGATTAAGGATTAAAGTAACTGTATAATTTATTTTTTCTTGATTGTAACATTCAGGCATTCAGTAAAATACTGCCTTGAAAATATTCCTGGGTCAGATTTAAAATTCATTTTAGGTGTTGTATATTCACTAGCCATTAGATTGAAATTCATATTGACCAAATACACCTCTACCCCGATATAACGCGACCCAATATAATATGAATTCGGATATAACGCGGTAAAGCAGCGCACCGGGTGGGCGGGGCTGCGCACTCCGGCGGATCAAATCAAGTTCGATATAACACGGTTTCACCTATAACGCAGTACGATTTTTTGGCTCCTGAGGACAGCCTTATGTCGGGGTAGAGGTGTATATCCAGTTTCTTTGATCTTTGAAAAGGTCTTTTGTGCTGGCTGGTGTATATGTTGGCGTCTGAGACAGGTGTTTTAGAAAAAATCTAATTGTGTAGATTGTAAGCTGCTTTGTTAGGTAATTGGTTACACTCCACATAGGAAATTGTCCCAAATATTTATATTTGAATGACCCGCTTCCCTGCTGTACTCAGAATATTTCTGAGCTGAGCAAACAGGGTGCAGTTTTCCTTTAAAAATGCTTTCTTTGCACATATTGTCTTTTCAGTACCCCTTCCTGCATACATGAGACATCTGTATTTTATACATTGGATATTCACACATTAAAACTTTATTTTAAAGTATTCCAAAGCATTAGTTTGTCCAGTAACATTAGTGCAGGATAAATTTGTCACCTCCCTTTAGGTGATAGGTAGCTTAACCTTGCTGCGGTCAAAACATACAAACAAATCAATTTTAATGCTTGCTGTAAGGCAATTGGAAGCTGTTTTTAAACCAAACTTAGTTCAACTGACACTTGCTCAAGGTGGTCCTCTTCAAACTTCATTGAGCATATAAAGAGTGACTTTTGTCACAAGCCCGCTAAGGAGCCTAGATTGAGATTCAAGTAGGCACACTATGTAATCTACAGAGACAATTTCTGAGAATGCTTTATCTCTGTTTTGAGCCTCTCTCCTGTTGCCTTAATGTTCCCATTGCAAGAAATAGTGCTTCAGATTGTGCTTTGTGATTGTCAGCCCCCTAAATGCTTGTCCAAGTGATGAACATTAAGCTCAACAGATATGGTAGTTAAGAGCAAGGAAATGTCATTGTGCAATGCTGTTTAAAACAGGGTTTCCTAATGAGGGTGTTCAGACTCACTTGTTTAAATAAAAATACTAACAGCAGTTCACATGGTCTCATTTCTTCCTTCCCAATCTTCACTTGCCCATGGACTCAGCAAACAAATTAAACAAGCTGAGAACCAGAATTGCCCTGTTTATGCTCTGAGATTCAATTACTAACACTTTGTTTAAATGTACCATAAGACATCTCTACACATAAAGTTAGTGTATTTATTACAGTTTGCTGCTTTTCTCTTTGTATATTTATAAAACTGAAATTTGGCTTGGAGTTGTTCATTCAGAACCAAATTGTGCCTGGTTCTTGTGCGTGTTTCTGTGTGCTTATCCAACGAACTCACCCTGAACCAGGGACCAAGCACAATTGCAGTCTCTGCGTTCTGTGGATGCTAAGCATTCTAAAGGGGAAATGAAGGAGATAGGGCTATGGCCTCCATAAACACTCCACTGTCCAGCATCTGCCTAAGGGAGAGTGCATTGTGCACATTTGTGCTTAATGTCAGGAAGCTTTCTGGAAGGCACAGCACTTCCTGGCACTCCCAACAGGTGTTATGATGCTACACCTACACACAGGTGTTATGAGCAGGGGGTTGAACTAGATGACCTCGTGAGGTCCCTTCCAACCCTGATATTCTATGATTCTATGATACACTCCTGCCAATGCAGGCGTGTGCCTTAAAGACACAATCTGTTCTTCAGTGTCTACAAAACTGTACTTTTTGGTCAAGCGAAGTAAGGTCTTATGCTCAGCTTGATGGCATTTCTCAGCCATTGCACCTGACAGCTTGGGTTTTGGCTGATTGAGCACTGCTGACAGAGACTGCTTGGTACAGGTTTTAAACATTCTCATACAAAACAGGAAATCCTCCACCAGGAAGATTTATTGCTTGAAGTGGAAAAGATTCTGTATTTTTTTGTGGAAATCAGAACAGTTTGATCCAGTGGAGACCTTGATACCATGCTATATCTGAATCAAGAGGGACTAGCATTTAGCTCTCACAAGGTCCAGCTGGCAGCAATATCAATGTGTCACACTTTGGTACAGTCACACTCTTTTTTCACATCCAAATGTATCAAAGTTTAAGACCCCTCTGGTTAGTGTCTAGACTTCCTCATGGACCTCAGTGATGTCTCTCCATGCACCATCTTACCATCAAGATGATCTTTCTGATAGCCATTCCCACTGCTCAGAGAGTCAGCCAGTTCCAAGCTCTCACGGCCAGACTGCTATACACATCCTTCCATAGGGACAAGGTGGTGTTGAGTCCATGCCCTAAGTTAATCCGTATGTGGTCTTGGGCCTTCACTGGAACCAAATGATTACCTTGGCAGACTTCTTCCTGAAGCTGCACTTAACATCATGAGAGAAGCTGCATACTCTGGATGTATGCAGAACTTTACTTTATTACCTTAATATGATCAAGTTGTTTCGACCGTCTCCCTCCCTCTGTGTCCTTTTGGTATGTCCAAAGGCCAAGCCATCTTGGCACAGATTATTTCCAAATAGATGACATAATGCATTTCCACCAGCTAGCACCTGGCTTGTGAGCCTCTCCATCTGAATATCAAGGCACACTCCACCACCAGAGCACTGGCTAAATCTGTTGCCTGCTTTAGAACCATTCCACTGTCTGAGATCTGTAAGGCTGCATCCTTGAGTAAATGACTGACTTTTGGGAAACATTATGCCCTTGATGTAGCAGCCAGAGCAGATGCCAAGTCTGGGAGAGCAGTACTTCAACTGCTTGACTAATTCAGTTGATATGTCTCACTTCCACCCGCTTGCCAGTTACCTGTAGTGGAATCACACTGACATACTCAAAGAAGAGAGAGTTCATGTGGCTCTCACTCCTAGTGCACTTGCGCCCTATGGGAGTTGGGAAGCTTTTCTGTAGCAGTGTCCTCTAGGGGTAGCACATGCATCCGTCATGCCCTCCTGCTCTGCCTCCTGAGAGCTTAAGGGTCAGGGCAACCCCAACCATCAGCCACTTGAACTTTTTGGTGTTCCTCCTTACTACTCATTCTTTGACTCCCTCAAGGAACTGGTGGGAAGGATCCCTTGGGAGGCTAATATGAAGGGGAAAGGAGTCCAGGAGAGCTGGCTGTATTTTAAAGACGCCTTATTGAGGGCGCAGGAACAAACCATCCCAATGTGCAGAAAGAACAGCAAATATGGCAGGCAACCAGCTTGCCTTAACAGAGAAATCTTCTGTGAGCTTAAACACAAAAAGGAAGCTTAAAAGAAGTGGAAACTTGGACAGATGACTAGGGAGGAGTATAAAAATATTGCTCGAGCATGCAGAGGTGTAATCAGAGAGTCCAAAGCACAATTGAAGTTGCAGCTAGCAAAGGATGTGAAGGGTAACAAGAAGAGTTTCTACAGGTATGTTAGCAACAAGAAGGTGGTCGGGGAAAGTGTGGGACCCTTACTGAATGGGGGAAGGAACCTAGTGACAGATGATGAGGAAAAAGCTGAAGTACTCAATGCATTTTTTGCCGCAGTCTTCACAGACCAGGTCAGCTCCCACATTGCTGTCCTGGGCAACACAGTATGGGGTGGAGGTGAGCAGCCCTCAGTGGTGAAAGAACAGGTTAAGGACTATTTAGAAAAGCTGGACATGCATAAGTCCATGGGTCTGGATGCAATGCATCCGAGGGTTCTGAGGGAGTTGGCTGATGTGATTACAGAGCCATTGGCCATTATCTTTGACAACGCATGGTGACCGGGGGAGGTCGCGGACGATTGGAAAAAGGCTAATGTAGTGCCCATCTTTAAAAAAGGAAAGAAGGAGAATCCAGAGAACTACAGAGTTGTCAGCCTCATCTCAGTCCCCGGAAAAATCATGGAGTAGGTCCTCAAGGAATCCACTTTGAAGCACTTGGAGGAGAGGAAGATGATCAGGAACAGTCAACATGGATTCACCAAGGGCAAGTCATGCCTGACCAACCTGATTGCCTTCTATGATGAGATAACTGGCTCTGTGGATATGGGGAAAGCGGTGGACATAATGTACCTTGACTTTAGCAAAGGTTTGGATACGGTCTCCCACAATATTCTTGCCAGCAAGTTAAAGAAGTATGGATTGGATGAATGGACTATAAGGTGGCTAGAAAGCTGGCTAGATCGTCGGGCTCAATGGGTAGTGATCAAAGGGTCGATGTCTAGTTGGCAGCCGGTATCAAGTGGAGTGCCCCAGGGGTCGGTCCTGGGGCCGGTTTTGTTCAACATCTATATTAATGATCTGGATGATGGGATGGATTGCACCCTCAGCAAGTTTGCAGATGACACTAAGCTGTGGGGAGAGGTAGATGTGCTGGAGGGTAGGAATAGAGTCCAGAGTGACATAGAAAAATTGGAGGATTGGACCAAAGGAAATCTGATGAGGTTCAACAAGAACAATTCATAGAATCATAGAATATCAGGGTTGGAAGGGACCTTAGGAGGTCATCTAGTCCAACGCCCTGCTCAAAGCAGGACCAATCCCCAACTAAATCATTCCAGCCAGGGCTTTGTTAAGCCTGACCTTAAAAACCTCTAAGGAAGGAGATTCCACCACCTCCCTAGGTAACCAATTCCAGTGCTTCACCATCCTCCTAGTGAAAAAGTTTTTCCTAATATCCAACCTAAACCTCCCCCACTGCAACTTGAGACCATTACTCCTTGTTCTGTCATCTGGTACCACTGAGAATAGTCTAGATCCATCCTCTTTGGAACCCCCTTTCAGGTAGTTGAAAGCAGCTATCAAATCCCCTCTCATTCTTCTCTTCTGCAGACTAAATAATCCCAGTTCCCTCAGCCTCTCCTCATAAGTCATGTGCTCCAGCCCCCTAATCATTTTTGTTGCCCTCCGCTGGACTCTTTCCAATTTTTCCACATCCTTCTTGTAGTGTGGGGCCCAAAACTGGACACAGTACTCCAGGTGAGGCCTCACCAATGTCNCCTTGGGGCACTCCGCTTGAAACTGGCTGCCAACTAGACATGGAGCCATTGAGTAGAGCCCGACGATCTAGCCAGCTTTCTATCCACCTTATAGTCCATTCATCCAGCCCATACTTCTTTAACTTGCTGGCAAGAATACTGTGAGAGACCGTATCAAAAGCTTTGCTAAAGTCAAGGAATAACACATCCACTGCTTTCCCCATATCCTCTTTAAAATACAGCCAGCTCTCCTGTACTCCTTTCCCCCTCATGTAATTCTCCCAGGGGATCCTGCCCATCATTTCCCTGAGGGAGTCAAAGTCTGCTTTTCTGAAGTCCACGGTCCGTATTCTGCTGCTCTCCTCCCACGGGGAGGATGGACGAGAACACCACTTGCGCCTCAGACTCCTTTATCCTTCTTCCCAGAGCCACGTAGTCTGCAGTGATCCGCTCAAGGTCATTCTTGGCAGTATCATTGGTGCTCACGTGGAGAAGCAGGAAGGGGTAGCGATCCGAGGGCTTGATGAGTCTCGGCAGTCTCTCCGTCACATCATGAATCCTAGCTCCTGGCAAGCAGCACACTTCTCAGTTTTCCCGGTCGGGACGGCAGATAGATGACTCAGTCCCCCTTAGGAGGGAGTCCCCGACCACCACCACCAGCCTCCTTCTCTTGAGAGTGGTGGTCGTAGAACCCCCATCCCTGGGACAGTGCATCTCATGCCTTCCAATCAGTGGAGTCTCCTTCTGATCCCTTCCCTCAGATGTACCATCTAGTCCACTCTCCGCATTAGTACCTGTGGAGAGAACATGAAAACGGTTGCTCACCTGTATCTCCATTGCTGGTACATGGATGCTCCTCTTTCTTCTTCTGGAGGTCACATGCTGCCACATTTCTTCACCGTCCTTCTGTCCCCACTGCGCAGCCTGCTCTGATTCCTCAGAACGTTGTGCCCGTAGAAGCATATCCTGACATCTGTCCAGGAAATCTTCATTTTCTCTTATGCAACGCAGGGTTGATACTTGTTTCTCCAGACGTTGAATCTTCTCTTCCAATATGGAGACCAGCTTGCACATTGTATAGACAAAGTCGCTTCTGTCCTGTGGAAGAAATACAAACATGGCACATCCTGTGCAGGTCACAGCAGCTGATCGATCACCATCTATATCACCTTCCTTCTAAGAGCTTCCTCAGCTGTGGCAGTAACTACTCAGAGAAGCCTGCAAGATGAAAGCCTCAGTGGGCTCTCCCCAGGCGAACTCCCAGTCAAACTCCCTCTGTTAGCCTCTCTGCTGTTTGCCGCTCAGCTGATTCACAACTGGCTGCCTTTTTATAACAATCAGGCCCACCAACACAGCCCCCCTAATGCAGCACTTAGCGTACCTCCTCTCGGACAGATCCCAGTCAAACTCCCTCTGTTAGCCTCTCTGCTGTTCACCGCCATGAAGATTAGAATTTAGGATGGAAGAATCCCATGCACTGCTCCTTGCCTGGAGTGTTCCTCTTTCCTCTCCCTTCTGGTCCTAGCCAGCAACTGATCTGCTCAGGCCCTGCAGCTCCTTTTAACTGGGCCTGCTGCGCTCTGATGGCTGCTTCCTTGCTTCTGGGGTGGGGTGTGGTAGGACTGCAAGATCTCCAGGAGGGGGCCTTAAAGCCTGGTACACCCCATCACAGTTCCTCAGAGCTTTGTTGAGCGTTTCAGCAAAGGTGCCATTGTAGACAGCTATCCACTAGGAACTGGACTGAATTACTAATGAATGCATTCCAAACAGGCCAGCCTCCGGAATTCACCAATGAAGCACCTCTTCCAGGAAAACGCTCTCCTTGCTCTCCGAAGTTGAATCCCTTCTATGGCCCCTACTTTGTAGATTCAGGGAATCCAAATCTGTATCCCCACTGTGTGACTGCAGAGTGAATCTGCCCTATTATTGATAGACTTTCTGGGGTGAAGTTGAACCAGTGATCTGGAGGTGAAAGATCCTGTATCTCATTATTGTTTCCCTCAGTCATCCAGTCTACTGGAAATCTAGTTTAATGGGAAAGAAACTCTCTTCTTGCTTCAAGTTACGAGCCCAAAAAATAGTATCTGGCAAAGATGCCCTGGATAAGTGAAGAGAGATGACTTTCTCAGCGATATACTTACGATTTCACGTGTGGTTTTGCTACTAATTTCTTATCCTCTGCTTCACTGGAAATGAAAGGTATATTGTCTATGACAGGACACAGAAATGAGTCGTGTTTTAAAAAGTTATTGGAGTGCCAATGACAATGACTGAACACAGAAGCAATCTTTTCTCTGAAAGCAAACCTGCAAATGCTACTTAAATTCCTGCAAACATAACAAAAAGTCTTTTATCAATAGCATTTCTAGTCTATAGCAGATAAAGGGAGATAGTATTTTTCCACAACTAAAAAAACAAAAGGAAGAAAATAAATGTTCAATAATAAACTTTATCACTCAAATTTTATTATGTTTGAAAGAACAGAGTGAAACATATTATGGAATAATCTACAGTAATTTATACATTAAATTTGATACTCATATCAGAATGCAATGTAATAACCTTTCTCTGTTAATGTTCTTATTCATTTAGCTCACTCTCACAAATTTAAAATACAGAATGTAATGGAGATTCCTTTTCATTTGCCATAATATCCTTATGAAATGTGGTGGAAGCTCTCTACAGGGTTCCAGAAATGTATTCCAAAGCTGTTGGTCTAGTTATTGTTCAGTAAACTCCACCTCCCCACCCTTCCCTGAATCACTTTACTTTTGACTGAAACTGGCCATACAAAAAAGTGCTATCCAAAGCATGAAATAACCAGCCAAAGTAACACAATACATTTTCTCTAAACTCTTTCAGTGATGATCATCTCAATATTATAGGGCCTTGTGAGAGAGTTTGTAAGAAGGACTCTCTCTCCCCCATAGCAACCTCAGCATCATTGCCTATGAGTCCTCTCCTTGCCTCTTCATTCCCTTGGTGTGTTAATGCACCCAGCTAGTCACGCACACTCATGTTCCTGCTTAGTTGCCAGTGAGCCAGTGTGGGTTTAGAGCCCTGAAAAGGAACTGCTGCCTCTGCTTAACAGGAGAGGAGGCCAGGAAATGTCCTGATGAGCAACCACTGCTAGCCAAACAAGGAGCAGATCAGGTGCTGCGTAGCAGCAGTGAAGCAGATTCTGATCTTGCCGGAGGATGGGAGATGCTTCCCAGAGGCATGGGAACCACCCAACAGGAATGCACTGCAAACCTAATTGGGTCATAGCCAGACTCAGCTCCTCTCCTCCCACATCCGTTGAACACAGCACTGCTCAAGGTTCCAGGGTTTAAACTTTCCCTGGATTAAATGGGAAGTTTGCTTGGTAAAGGGTGCTAATATAAAATTAAAAATAAATTTTTAAAAAAGTGTTTTTCAGCTTCTAGTTTTTAGTTGTTTGAAATCACCAAAATTCAGGTTAAAAAACCTAACAAACCTGCTTTTTTCCCTTTTCTATTCCCCAGCCAGAGTTCTCCTTTCCTGGGCAAGAAGTCTAGGTGTAAAGGTCTTCATGAGGCTTCACCTCTTCAGGGGAGTCTACTGAGGCCCATCAGTGAACTCTCCCTTTGTGCCCCAAGAGGAGAAAAGGGCACAGCAAGTGCTCTGCCAACTCCTAGTCTCCACAGTAAGAAATTTAAACCTTTGCCAAGCTCCTCTCCCTCCTCCTTTTCATTGCCATCAAAAGGGGGCAGGAAAAAGAGCAGCACATAGGAAAAAGACCCCTGTTGCCAAGAAGAAACATCCCAGGGTCAGCAGAAGGGATCTGCTTCTCCTGTAAGGAATCTGGCTCAAGGGATCATGTTACAGAGCACCTTGAGAAATGCAGGACAAAATCTGTTTCTTGTACGCAGGCTAGCTGTCAGACTATTGCAGTGCCCAAGGCGAAGGCTCAAGACAAGCTTTTTCAAATTGAATATTGAAGGCCATACTCAAAAAGTACAGCCTCAGTGCTTGACTAGGCTCTGCAGGACGACCCCACGAGTCACAAGGAGTTAAAACAAGCTAGTAAAGAAAACAACACCACAAAGAAGTACTATCCATTTGGTTCCAAACTTGAACCATGTGTCATGTACCTTTAAAGACAATTATCACAAAGGACTCGGATTTCCTGACACATCAAAAAGGCTAAACCAAGCAGTGTTACAGTGTGTACTAATGTAAATCAAGTCTTGTCTCCCTTCTTAAGGTTGTTGCAGCCTTGTCATCTCTCATAAAGGACACTGCCATTCCCACAGATGGAGTCTTATCACTTAAAACTCCACAGTTAGGAGTGAGACAGCCCTGAAAAATGTTGTTTCCATCAGGTCTACTTAGGGCTTTGACTGTGTCTATGTACTTTCCAAGGCAGCATCAGCCTGGGCTGCCAGCATGTCTGACTCAGTGTTCCTGACATCTGGAAAGGCATCCTTTCTGTGTCTGGGTGCATTGTTAAAGAAGATTTCTCTACCTGTGACCTCAGGCTATGGCTACACTAAGAGCTAGGGGTGTAATTCCTCTGGTAGTTACATATACTCAGGCTAGCTCTCATTGAGCTAGCACCAGTATTGTAGTGTTGCCATGGTAGAAAGGGTAGCAGTTGTGGTGGCATGGTTTAGCTGTGTATACATATACAGTGTGTATACATATACAGTGGGTATGTACATATACATGTACATACCCACTGCATGTATATCCTGCTAACCTCCCCACCCCAGCTGCTGGGAAAAGGGAGGATCTTGCTTGAGGGACTCAGTCTTTCGTATCTGCTTCTGGCTTGTAGGTGTCTGATGAATCTGAAGCTTGTCACCCCAACCCAATTTGGCTGCATGAAGCATCCTTTCTTTCTATTCCTCCCACCTCGGAGCCTCTTGTTTTCAGTAAGGGTAGTGAGCTTCCACTACTTCAGCCCTCCCCCAACTTTGAGTCCTTTCTAGCGAATAGCTTCAGTACAGACTTTCCCAAGCAGCAGAAGAGTAAAATTGATCAGAAGAGCAGCAGGGAAAACTAATGAGACTTAGAATCATAGAATATCAGGGTTGGAAAGGACCTCAGGAGGTCATCTAGTCCAACCCCCTGCTCAAAGCAGGACCTAATCCCAACTAAATCATCACAGCCAGGGCTTTGTCAAGCCTGACCTTAAAAACCTCTAAGGAAGGAGATTCCACCACCTCCCTAGGTAACCCATTGCAGTGCTTCACCACCCTCCTAGTGAAAAAGTTTTTCCTAATATCCAACCTAAACCTCCCCCACTGCAACTTGAGACCATTACTCCTTGTTCTGTCATCTGGTACCATTGTGAACAGTCTAGATCTATCCTCTTTGGAACCCCCTTTCAGGTAGTTGAAAGCTGCTATCAAATCCCCCCTCATTCTTCTCTTCTGCAGACTAAACAATCCCAGTTCCCTCAGCCTCTCCTCATAAGTCATGTGCTCCAGCCCCCTAATCATTTTTGTTGCCCTCCGCTGGACTCTTTCCAGTTTTTCCACATCCTTCTTGTACTGTGGGGCCCAAAACTGGACACAGTACTCCAGGTGAGGCCTCACCAATGTCGAATAGAGGGGAACGATCACGTCCCTCGATCTGCTGGCAATGCCCCTACTTATACAGCCCAAAATGCCGTTAGCCTTCTTGGCAACAAGGGCACACTGTCGACTCATATCCAGCTTCTCGTCCACCGTAACCCCTAGGTCCTTTTCTGCAGAACTGCTGCCTAGCCACTCGGTCCCTAGTCTGTAACAGTGAATGGGATTCTTCCGTCCTAAGTGCAGGACTCTGCACTTGTCCTTGTTGAACCTCATCAGGTTTCTTTTGGCCCAATCCTCTAATTTGTCTAGGTCCCTCTGTATCCTATCCCTACCCTCCAGCGTATCTACCACTCCTCCCAGTTTAGTGTCATCTGCAAATTTGCTGAGAGTGCAGTCCACGCCATCCTCCAGATCATTAATGAAGATATTGAACAAAACCGGCCCCAGGACCGACCCTTGGGGCACTCCGCTTGAAACCGGCTGCCAACTAGACATGGAGCCGTTGATCACTACCCGTTGAGCCCGACGATCTAGCCAGCTTTCTATCCACCTTATAGTCCATTCATCCAGCCCATACTTCTTTAACTTGCCGGCAAGAATACTGTGGGAGACCGTATCAAAAGCTTTGCTAAAGTCAAGGAATAACACATCCACTGCTTTCCCCTCATCCACAGACCCAGTTATCTCCTCATAGAAGGCAATTAGGTTAGTCAGGCATGACTTGCCCTTGGTGAATCCATGCTGACTGTTCCTGATCACTTTCCTGTCCTCTAAGTGCTTCAGAATTGATTCCTTGAGGACCTTCTCCATGATTTTTCCAGGGACTGAGGTGAGGCTGACTGGCCTGTAGTTCCCCGGATCCTCCTCCTTCCCTTTTTTAAAGATGGGCACTACATTAGCCTTTTTCCAGTCATACTTCTTGTAAGTTTTTACTCTGCAGCTGTTGGAGAAGCTCTGGGCTGCGTCAGAGGCAAGGGAGCTGACTGCATATTGCACTGCATCACTATACTTGGTTCATATTTGGAAGTTTATCTTCACAACCATAAGGGATAGAAATGATTCTGCAGATGCTGATGGTACTCTTTTGGGAAAGCTTCCTACTCACTGGTGTGAATAGCCTTTTCAAGTCCTTGTTTGGAGTCAGTTTGAACCTGGAGTTTGCAAGGATCTAAGTCCCTTTCCAACATTAATCTTCCTTCTGCATATTATACACAGAAAGCAGTTTTGGGTGAGTGGTCATGTAGAAATAATTAAGGTTAGGTTTTTTTTAACAGGGTTATGTCAGCATAATAAAAAGACTTCGATACGACTTACATTATAAGCATATGCTCAGCTAAGCAGAAGGAAGTTAATTTGCTTGGAGAACAACATAATTGTGACTTTCTTCAATTTTTTTTTACAGTAGTAAGATGGAATCATATTTGGAGGGATTAAATATGTTTTGATAAACTCAGATATTAAGTGACATATTAACTGAAACCTAATTTTGTTTTGAAACTTGGAATTTTACTGCTAGAAGAAGTGGCTATTTCTGCATCTTTATTCTTTACAAAAGAGACTTCATGTTCATTTTTATACATTTACACTAAAATCAAATTATGGATTAGTGCTTACCTATCTTTAGTTGGCAGAAAGGCTGAAACTGTGTGACTTTTGGAGCCCCACATGAAAGCTCCTTATTGTTTGTTTTTGTTTTGTTTGCTTTTTTAGTTTAAAGTTTTCATAGTTACAGGGCTGGCTGCAACCCTGTCCTGT
The DNA here is from genome assembly GCA_003942145.1 of Platysternon megacephalum. Classification (NCBI taxonomy): domain Eukaryota; kingdom Metazoa; phylum Chordata; order Testudines; family Platysternidae; genus Platysternon; species Platysternon megacephalum. The sequence goes on from QXTE01000380.1 coordinate 171,863, forward strand.
TTCTGGTCTCTGAGTGCACACCCTCCGGTATCAGGCCTCATGCCTTTGCCTGTCCTGTGGTGGAACTCAGCAATTCACCCATTGTGAGACTGAGCCCTGGGCTACAGTGCCCTGTCTTTAACCAGCAGGTCCAACTGGATTCAACACCTGTGGTTTGTTCTTTCAGGAGTCTGACCGGTGTTATCCAGTGACAAAACAGTCTTTTAAAAATGAAAATATTGTTTATTTTAACTGTAGAAATAGCATGTAGAGAAAAAGGATTTTAAAACAGTCTACATGTATGCTCATCTTATCTAAAGGTTTTCCATCGCCTGATGGCCTACCTTCTTCAGACATCTCAGTGAGTGCCTGTGTCTTAGTCTGGTTCCCCGCAACAACTCTCCTCTCTCTCGAGAGAGAGGGAGAGTTCCTTTTAAAACTGCTATAGTCTTCTTGATCTTTTATTTCCTGTTCTTTTCCTGTTTTGGCATTGTCTCTTAACCCTCAAGTGGTTGCAGAGAAATGGCTTTATCTTGTCATTCTTTTTCCTTCCTGCTGGTTTGTCTTTTGCAGCCTGTATTAAACTAACCCAATATATTCATACAGTAAACATCCCAATAACCAGGTCTACGGTATTCATACATTATTACAGGTTAGCTCCACTTTTGTTGCAAAAGTTATCCTCTGAAATTGCTGGATCTCTGCAGTTCACTTCAGGGACTCCGTATGGTTCTGTGGTGATGTCTGAATGTGCAGAGTTCCTGTAGAACTACATAGTTGCTTCCTGGACATATTTCAGGGCCCATGATTGCTGCTATTTGGACACCTTCAAAATAACCCATTTATGGACTGGAAGAACCTTCTTGTCCAAGTTTTAGCATTTGAAAAGATGATTAATCAATTAATGCATATATAATATGATATCACTATAGAAATACAGGTCTCTCGCATCTTACGCGCATTTAACATGTGCGATTTCGGCTTTGCGCGGTCGGCAAAACCACAAAACAAAAACCAAAAAAAGAGAAAAAAAGCAATTTATGTACTGTGTCTGTAGTGCGGGCGATTCCGCCCGCCATTGAAGTCAATGGGATTTTGGCTATACGCGGTTTTCGCTTTACGCACTGACCGCGGAACGTAACCCCCGCGTAAGATGCGAGAGACCTGTACCTAAAAGGCAAAAGAGGTTGAAATGGTAGCTGGCAATGGATTTTCATGGTTTTGAGATGGGGAAATACTATAACTCTTGGGCTTTTAATATGAGTATTATAGATAATATAATAAAAATGTATTGTCAGATCCACATACTTGGAAGTGTGAAAGCCATGGTGCATCAAGGAGGACTAGGAGGGAAAGTCTGGAAGAGAGCTCTCTGTTTCTCATTCACCATGTGACCTCACAGGAGTTAGAGAGTTGGCATGTGAACAGTAGTTTAATTTCATTAGTCTTTCAGGTAACTCAGACTTGCCATTGCCTTCACTCTAAAGCTCTTTAAAATTGGGATATTACAACATTTTAAGGGTAGGTTTTATATGATTACTCTGGGCTATAAATTCAGTTCACCATCATTCATTAGAGTGATACCCAGAAATAACTCAGAAAAACCTACGTTCTAAAACCAAACAATTTTCTTTACTCTCTCCTCCGGATTTTGCTGGCACTTCTCATCCCTCTGTACCTTTTGTGTGTTTCAGGGGCTTTTTGTCCTTTGAAGGCACATCTGTCTGTCCTTACTATTGGCTTGTATTCTGCCAGGTCAGTAATCACAGAGGCTATAATTGAAAGCTGTTACTTGCAAGTGGGCCCCCATGGCCCCATCCCTCTGCATTCCTCCTCAGTGGGGGCTGTTGGTTTGTATTGCAGTTGTACCTAGGGGTCCAAATCAAGGTCCATTGTTCAGGCACAGTACAAGCACATAGTGTTTCCCTTGAGTCCCTGCACTGAAGAGTTCACAATCTAAGGATGGGATTTTCCTAATGGGTTTAGGAGCAAATTAAAAACCTCATTAGCTGTTGCTATTAGTCATTCAGAACTTCAACACAATCCTTTGTTCAGTGGCTTTGGTCTCCAGAGCCTTCCAGCCTATAGCATGTCTGATCTTCAGAAAGGAAATCTCCTTTCGCTTCTCCCCTCAGGGCTTGGCTTGCCACTGTAGGGTTCACTGAAGTAGAATGCCCGACTCAAGTATTTGGGAGCAGAGACCATCAAAGACGATTTCAACAGAAGAGGAAGTTCAAATGCAAGAGGGAATTCCTCCTCTCCCCCCCATGTCTTCCAAGGAAACAGTTCCCCCTGTAGTGGAGGAGTTACAAGTTATCAGCATAGATAAGTCAGACAACCCAAATGAGGGGCACTACCTAATTGGGCAATGTGTTACAAAATACACGGAATAAATACTAGCAGATCTTGTGGGTAGATTTATTATATACTGTGCAAGTGCACAAGGCTCTTTATAGGATATGTGAATGGTCCTATCCTAACTTATGCAAACATTCTGTGAGTTCTCTCTCTCTCGCTCACTCGCACGTGTGCACACACACACACACTCTAACATGCACACTAGATTAAATTGTTTGCTTGCAGGTAAAGGAGCCATTCAACTCTCTAAGGGTGACTTCTTTCTAAAAAAACTTCATGGATAGAAAAATAGAAGCATCTCTGAGAAGGCATTCTGCAGCAGCTACCATACAAACCTTCCCCAAACTGTGGTTGGATGGTATAATGAGATGTCAACCACAGAAGATGAATTAAAATCCAAGAACTGCAAGACTTCCCTAGCTGCTGCTTTGTCCCATATGCTTCCGTGGACATTGGAGTTTTCCTACAAAATGGTTTCCAGGATATAACAATAACCCTTGGAAGTGAACAGAACTTAGCAGCTTCAAATTTCTGTAATAGAGAAAGCAGCAAAGAATCCTGTGGCACCTTATAGACTAACAGAGGTTTTGCAGCATGAGCTTTCGTGGGTGAATACCCACTTCTTCGGATGTGGGTATTCTTCTTTGACTTGCATCCGAAGAAGTGGGTATTCACCCACGAAAGCTCATGCTGCAAAACCTCTGTTAGTCTATAAGGTGCCACAGGATTCTTTGCTGCTTTTACAGATCCAGACTAACACGGCTACCCCTCTGATACTTGTAATAGAGAAGAGGCCTTTAGAAAAAAGATGGCTGAATTTGTCTGTAAGGATAAGCACATCTTGTCTCCTACAAGTGGAATAGCACATAGTGGGAGGAGACTAGAACTTTCACCAGGAAAAAAAAATCCCTTTGTTCTTATAACCAAAATGTCTCGAAAAATTGTGTGGCCCCTCCGCTACCCCAACTTGTTCTTTCAGGATTGCTGCTGCTGCTTTGGCTTACAATTCAGAGGTGTCAGCTGATTAAATATCAAGGTGGCCATTTGAGCTTAAGACATACTTTTACTAGACACAATACCATTGCGTCCTCTGATGCTGAGGATGGTAGAGTGGTCCCACTGTGCTAGAGATGTTTTTGAAAGAGTAGGGGTTCTTCTATTGTATATTTCCTCTAAGTTACTCCTCTTCCTGGGACATCACTACTGCTCACTTCTCAATGGGAAGGCTTGCCAGAGATGCTTTGTAAAGAAAGAAGACATTCTGCGTTAAACAAGTAACTTCCTTTCCTCAAGAAGTCATGCCTGACAGCCCATCCCTTTTTAGTCTTCAAGCTAGCACTTCAGCTGGAACTGTTTTCTCATACAAGGTTTGCATGGTTGCTGTCGTTTTTCTATATTTTACAGCTTCAGATGAATTCTTCTGAGGAGGAAATAGAAGAGAGCAGAGGTCTTATCCCTGCTTGACAACTCGAGCTGAACACAATCAAGGGTGAAGATTTTGATGTGCCTCTTGAAGAAAGTACAATGAAAAATAAGATTTTCTTTTCTCCCTCTTTCCCTGGCTTATCTTGCTTCAGACTTTTTGTTGTTGTTTTTTGTTTGAGACCCCTTCCTTCCTTTTTGAAGTGGGGAGGGAGGGAATATTTCTTTTGGGATTTCTCATCTCTCTTTTCCTCCTTCAAGCATCTTCTGTTTTACACTTTGGCATATTGTTTCCCTCTGCCAAATTTAGACACCTTTCAAGAATAGTGAACCATGTAAATTATGTTAGATTGAGGGATTGCTTTAATGGTAAAAAGGCTAACATAAATAATGTATGTTTTGTATATAGACAGTGGCAGTACGGTGGAAATAATCTGAGACTGATTCCAATGGATTGATCAGCATGTAACATATGCTGGGAATGGGCAGCTGTAACATGTCAGATAAATCTTTTCATGCATAAACGGAATGTTTAATAATGTAGTTCTTTGGAATCAAAACTAAATCACAGCAGCTTAGTAAATTAAAGGATTTTGTCTTTAATTTATTAGCTTGTTTTTCTTTCCTCCTGCCAGTCTGTTTTCTGAGGAGCTAAGCTTTTATTTATACTAATATTTTCAGTGAAGTATATTGTCATACAGGAGAAAGTTTAAAAAAAATCATTGGTTTCCTTATCCTGATATATATCTAGCCTGTAAACCATTGTGCATTTAACAAACAAAACATTTATATTAATAAGTTACTGTGGTACGTACTGGCATGCGGGCCTGAAGATGTTTAGGCAAGTTCAGTTGTAGACATGAGAAAAGTCCTTCATTCTGTCTCCAGTGAAGGATGAATAACATAATCCTTTACAGCTAGATCTTAAGCACACTTTTATCCCATATTACTGTAATATTACCCACCATTTGCTGTATTTCTGCAGCAGCATCAAATGATACCAGTATTTAAATATTAGGCAAATTTTATCATTTTCTGAGCTGCCACTTGAATAGAATACTTTTTTTTTTTAAAAAAAAAGTGAGAATCTATAGGTTGTAAAGAATCTAAACTTGTGAACAAAATTCTCGAAGGCTTCCCTACAGAGCTCACGCAAGCATATCTAGTACATATTACTTTATGTTCTTTTTTTTAACTATGATGTAACTTATTTGAGATATGAAGAGGGATATTGGGTCCAGGTAATATGCAGTGGTAATTGAATATTAGATACTGTAGCAAATAGTCACTCAGTGTTATACCACCTAATCTATTGCCTGTTTTAAAAAAATATTTTGTTACCAATTATTTTCCTATTTGTTAATTGCATGCTTTTTGGCTTGTAACTGACAAATATCCTAGTTAGCCAGAGGGAAGAAAGGTTTAATGAATCATAGCTGCAGCTGGGAGGCAGAATTACTTTTGAGTTTTGTGGCTTTTAAAATAAATGTGGAAAGGCTGTTTTGTTTTTTTCTTTTGTTTTTTACTGTGGAAAACATAATATTTTTCTAAATACTTTAGAGAACTGATTTATCAACAGTTCAGTTTTTCTACACAGGATAGTCGGTTATTCATTATAGCAAAAATGATTACCTTTGTTCTGACATTCTTTTCATGATAAATTGCTTGCCGTAGTTTGCTGTAAATGTTACATAAAAATATGAAGTTCTTTTTTTCTTAACAATTCCAGCAACTTGGTAATGAGGACATGATGCAGTCTATTTTGTTTCTGATTTTCTTCAGCTTCCAAAATACCCTGTTAAGAAGTTTCATTGTGACGTGCATCCTAAGTTAGAGAGATATCCCTTGTATATTTCTCCTCTGGCAAGACAGAGGAAGATCTTTTCAGTTTTTGACCAAGGTGTTTCTTAACCTTTTCTGTCACTGTATTAAAGAAAGATACATAACTGTATTTCACTGATAATTGGAAGTATCTGGAAGACTCTCTGACAAGAAGGTTCTTGAACTATTGCAACAGCAAAGTGGAACTGATTTAATTCTAGCCAATTTTACGATGTAGATTTTGGTGAATCACTCTGCTGCTGATGTTTGGATGACATTCTTGGCAGAAGTGGGAGTAGAGACTAACATTTGTCTTCCCTCTCACTTTTAATAGGAGTAGATTTTTCAGGTGCTGCTCCTGCTGAGCCACACCAGATAATTAACTAAATTCTTATTGGCTTCTTACTGTTATTGCTGGGTTATGTGCTGAGGGCAGCTGTGGCCACACAGGTGCAGTTCTGGGGAGGCCACTTAGTTCTCCCAAGCTATAAGTATGTGTTCAAATACTAGAGATGTCTCCAGATATACGGGTAAAAAATTACTCTTCAGTAATAGACTTTTAAGACTAGAAAAAGGCAAGCATGTACAATACTTGTCCCAGTTGTATCTATTCCCCAGTAAAGATAAAAATCCAACCTTTCCATTTGTATAAATTACTAGTTCCAAATCCCCCAAATTCACCACATACAGCTATATGTAGCTTTTTATGTAAAAAACAGCAATTTTGAAGCAAGCTGCATACTTAAAGCAAGTACCCTGTAACCAGATAGCTAACACGTTTTCTAACACAACTCATTTCATCCAGTGTAGATAAAGCCTAGGGTACAATCTGTTCCTATTTAGATTATTTTTGTAACCAAAAGTAGAGCCACAGTTTTTTAAATGAAAGATTAAATGCTGGAGCACAATTCCTTGGCAAGGGATGGGTTCTTCTGCAAATTCTGTGGTCACAGAATCAGAGTAAGCAGGAGTCCTGGTTTAAAGTAATAAAATATATTTTAACGTCAGTATTAAAAATTCCTCATACAATAAGTACAAACTCCCCTTTTTGTATGTGACAGCCCTCCTAACAGTGTATAATACATTGAAATAGTTTTCTTTCTCTCCCTAAAAGTCTGTAACACAAGAATGCCAGATATGCTTTTGGAGCAAGGAAGGGTGAGGGGCAGAGTGGGGAATAAGAGATCTGCTTATTCTCCCTCCCACCCACCCACCACCCACTCACCCCCGTCTTCCCACTGCTTGCTGCAGGTGTCAGTTAGGAGTGTTATGTCACTGACATGCTGTATGCTTGATTGTTTGTGCTGAAAGTTCACAGCCCCTGTTTGAATGACTGTGATTAGTGTTTTCAGGAGGGATGAGGGTTATTTCTCTCCTCCGCTCTCTCCTTAAAATCTGGTGGAAATACTGGAACAAATTGGCAAAACAGCTCTCATCAGCCTTTCTGGCTTTCAACAGGGCAGTGGTCACAATTTCTCTGCCTACTGACTGACCTCTGTATGGTCAAGCTTCATATAGTTTTTTCTGTTCCATCTACCCGAGAGGAACATCTTGTCACTTTCACAGTCTAGGGTGCATATTACTGAACGTGGCCAGAAGCTTGTTTTTGTTGAAAGAACAGGAGTACTTGTGGCACCTTAGAGACTAACAAATTTATTTGAGCATAAGCTTTCGTGGGCTACAGACCACTTCTTCGGATGCATAGAATGGAACATACAGTAAGAAGATATTTATACATACAGAGAACATGAGAAGGTGGAAGTAGCCATACCAACTGTAAGAGGCTAATTAATTAAGAGAAGCTATTAACAGCAGGGGAGAAAAACTTTTGAAGTGATAATCATGATGGCCCATTTCAGACAGTTGACACGAAAGTGTGAGGCTGCTTCAACATGGGGAAATAGATTCAATTAGTGTAATGACCGAGCCATTCCCAGTCTCTGTTCAAACCTAAGTTGATTGTATCTAGTTTGCATATCAATTCAAGTTCAGCAGCTTCTCGTTGGAGTCTGTTTTTGAAGCTTTTTTGTTGCAAAATTGCCACCTTAACGTCTGTCACTGAGTGATTAGGGAGGTTGAAGTGTTCTCCTACTGGTTTTTGAATGTTATGATTCCTGATGTCAGATTTGTGTCCGTTTATTCTTTTGCGAAGAGACTGTCCGGTTTGGCCAATGTACATGGCAGAGGGGCATTGCTGGCACATGATGGCATATATCACATTGGTAGATGTGCAGGTGAACGAGCCCCTGATGGCATGGCTGATATGATTAGGTCCTGTGATGGTGTCACTTGAATAGATATGTGGACAGAGTTGGCAGCGGGGTTTGTTGCAAGGGTAGGTTCCTGGGTTAGTGTTTTTGTTGTATGGTGTGTGGTTGCTGGTGAGTATTTGCTTCAGGTTGGGGGGCTGTCTGTAAGCGAGGACAGGTCTGACTCCCAAGATCTGTGAGAGTGAGGGATCATCTTTCAGGATAGGTTGTAGATCTTTGATGATGCGCTCATTTTTTAGTCTTTTAATGTCGTCTTCATCCACTTATTACCCCACCTTTGAACAGCCAAGTGGGAACAGAGTAAGGTAAGCAAGTTCACAGCGAGTCCCCTGGAGTAGATGGAATAAAACAGAGAAGTAATTTCAATTCCTAATTTCAAAGGTCGGTTCCCACTCTGAGGAGATATGCAGATCATCCATGCATTCTACTTACTGGCAGCCCTATATATTGGTGCACTCACATTGCTGTCAACTGTCACTACTGTAGCATGGTTTCACAATAATTCCAGGACATTATATATGTGTGTTTGTCAAATGCCAGTAACTCCTGTTTGATAGTACACCTTGGAGCAGAAAAGTGCATTCATCAATTAAATTGATCTAGGTCTCTCCAAAACTCGCAAACCTTCTCATGGCTATACTTGTCCATCCCTCTGCTCCCAAAATTGCGTTCCAAGTGAAAAGCCATGAATGAGAAGTTTACCTTGAGGTTACTTCACTACCTGTCTCATCCACCAGGGTTATTTGGGCATTGATCCAGAACAGGGGTAGGCAACCTATGGCACGCGTGCCAAAGGCGGCACGCGAGCTGATTTTCAGTGGCACTCACACTGCCCGGGTCCTGGCCACCGGTCCAGGGGACTCTGCATTTTAATTTAATTTTAAATGAAGCTTCTTAAACATTTTAAAAACCTTCTTTACTTTACATACAACAATAGTTTAGTTATATATTATACACTTATAGAAAGAGACCTTCTAAAAATGTTAAAATGTATGCCTGGCACTCAAAACCTTAAATTAGAGTGAATAAATGAAGACTCGGCACACCACTTCTGAAAGGTTGCCGACCCCGATCCAGAATATGCATGTGGTCATAGCTGCCATTATCAAGCAAATTTTCCCAGGGAGATGCCAAGGTCTGAGTAGTTAGTGAGAGTGCACAAAATACCTCAGTTAAATGTGGGTGATGGGGGAGGAACGATGATGTTTCTGGTTATCTACACAGTGTGTTCTTGTTTAACCAAAATAACATGATTGGGGCGCATAAGAATTGCCAGACTGGATGAGACCCAAGGTCCATGAAGTCCAGTATCTAGCTTCTGACAGGGCTAGCACCAGATGCTTTAGAGTCAGATGCAAGAACCATGCAGTAGGCAGATGTGGGTTAATAACAGCCAACCCCCCTCCCCCCATTTAGGTCTCAAGCCAAATCCTGATCTCTCATAGACGGAATAAATCCTGAAGCACATGGTTTAATATCTTTTCCAACTTTTGGTTCATTGGGATGACTCTGGAACAGAAACTATAACATTCCAGTTGCATCCTTAACTTTCATGACGTGACTTTCCCAAGGGCTATATATTTTGCTTACTGTTTTGCTTCCAAATCTCATGCCTGTGGTTTAACCCTAAAAGTGTTCACTTCCTTTTTTAGAGAACCTGACCTTACTGTGTGAGAACAGTTGATTGTGCCACTTGAGAGGCCTGCTCAGGAATGGGCTGTTCAAGAGGACATGCTAACATGAGAACTGTTTATTGCTTGTACACAGCTGCTCAGTTCCTCAGGAGCTATTCCAGCCAGCTGAGGTTGAGAATCAAGTGCTTGCAAGCTGATGCATTGATGGATGTGTAGCAGGAGAAATACTTATGTAACTCAGGGTATGTCTACACTGCAAACAGGTGTGATTGCAGAACATGTAGCCATACCTGAGCTAGCTTTGATCTAGCCAGCTCGAGTTAACAGTAGCAGTGAAGCTGCAGCAGTACAGACTTCAGTATGGGTGAACTGCTTAAGAATGTAGCCAGGGTCTTGGATGGGCTTGTTTTATAGCTCATGTTGAAATCTGTGCTTTCAGGACATCATTGCTATTGTTACTCAAGCTAGCTAGATCAACGCTAGCTCAGGGTTGTCTACACATGCTGCAGTTGCACCTCTTGATATCTTCTCAGGAGGAATTCTGACTCAGTTTAGAGCAGTACAACATGAGTGTCTTGCTTCGTATGCGGGGCGGGGGGTATCAGCCATAAGCCAGCACAGAGGATGCAGAAAAACTAAATAGGAATATTTGTTTGCTTAGTCCTGTTTGTCTTTATAGAAGGACATACCAAATGGGCTACTTTAAAAAATGCATGGAAAGAACATTTGTGTGTTCATGGTGGGATGGGAGGGTGGAGAAAGATAAACAGGAAGAAAATGGGAATGAGAGAAGGAATGGACAAAGTAAAATCTAGAAATTAGACACATTGTTAGTCAACAATATGCAACAGTGAAGTAGTGGCAGGAGCCACAGTGAAGGCTCATGTTACCTGGCTACCAGTATTAAAATTGGGAATTGAAATGGAAAAAAGGGGAAGTGAGTGAAAGCGGTCACTGCGTTAGGCATTAATTACTCCTGGGGGAATTTTGCATCACTGCATGTGCACAGAATTCATGGCCCCCGCAGATTTCTTTGCTTCCCTGAAGAAAAATGACTTCTGACGGGGAAGCAAAGGGAAGCTGCAAGAGTGGTCACGCGCCCCTCCCCGGCAATGCAGGCAGGTCGGTTTGGGTGCCTGGAGCAGCTGGTAGAGACATAAATCACTGCCGGGGAGGATGGGGCGGCGCTGGGCAGTCGTGCATGTGAGAGAGACAGACACTCTGTCCCTCTTGCTCACTGTTGCGGCATGCTCTGCGTGGAGGGTCAGGGCTTTGGGATGTTTCTGAGGAGGTAGGCGTGGGGCAGGCTCTGTCCTCTCAGGCAGAGCAGAATGTAGCAGCCTGCCTGTTTAGTGAATTGTTCCCATTGTTCTTAGTGAATTCCCCCAGGAGTATAAAACAGGTGTAAAAATTTGAAGTCTCCTTTACATTGCCAGTGGTGTAAAGGAACCTTACTGTAAAGGACAGTGTGGCCTTATAAATGCTTATGGTGTTTTAGTAATTAGAACTGGTCTAAATTTTTGGAATGAAAACATTTCCTATCAAAACGTGCTCCATGAATTAAAAATTCTGCACACAATATTTTAAAATTCTGCAAAATTCTACATTTGTTAAAATAATGCAATATAATCATGCTGGTTTCAATTATTTTGGTAATTTATTTAAACTACAATACAATGGATGGAGAATGGGAGGGAGGAGCATTGGAGGAAATCCCCAAACCCCCTCTGTCTAATAGTAATGTAGCTAGTATTGACCCTTTACGTCTAGTTATTAGTCAACAAATATATGCAGCCATATGCTGTGTTACATTATAGGCAACTGAAGAGCAAGCAAGGGCTGGGGACTCAAACTCACAATTTATACTGGCTACTGATCATCTCCAGAAAGGTCAGTAACAGTTTTTTGGTGCAGAATTCCCTCAGGAGTAATTAATGGCCAGACTTTGAAAAGTGTTGAGCATCCAACAGCTTCTATTGAGAACAATGGAGATCTACCCCACTGCCCGCAAGAAACACACACCTCTTTGACAGCTCTCAAAAATTTGGCCCTAAAACTCTTCAGGTTGCAGATACTTTTCAAAAAGATTCTGCATGTCTCCACCTCCTACCTACTGTACATTTTGAGTTGCAAACACATCTATCAATGTGTTCTCATTCTCTTGGCATTCCATCTGTCTTTCTTGTCCTCCAATCTCAGTTTGAATGAGTGACTGCAGATGACACTGAACTGGGAGGAGTGGTAGATACGCTGGAGGGTAGGGATAGGATACAGAGGGACCTAGACAAATTAGAGGATTGGGCCAAAAGAAACCTGATGAGGTTCCACAAAGACAAGTGCAGAGTCCTGCACTTAGGACAGAAGAATCCCATGCACTGCTACAGACTAGGGACCGAGTGGCTAGGCAGCAGTTCTGCAGAAAAGGACCTAGGGGTTACAGTGGACGAGAAGCTGGATATGAGTCAACAGTGTGCCCTTGTTGCCAAGAAGGCTAACGGCATTTTGGGCTGTATAAGTAGGGGCATTGCCAGCAGATCGAGGGACGTGATCGTTCCCCTCTATTCAACATTGGTGAGGCCTCACCTGGAGTACTGTGTCCAGTTTTGGGCCCCACACTACAAGAAGGATGTGGAAAAATTGGAAAGAGTCCAGCGGAGGGCAACAAAAATGATTAGGGGGCTGGAGCACATGAGTTATGAGGAGAGGCTGAGGGAACTGGGATTGTTTAGTCTGCAGAAGAGAAGAATGAGGGGGGATTTGATAGCTGCTTTCAACTACCTGAAAGGGGGTTCCAAAGAGGATGGATCTAGACTGTTCACAGTGGTACCAGATGACAGAACAAGGAGTAATGGTCTCAAGTTGCAGTGGGGGAGGTTTAGATTGGATATTAGGAAAAACTTTTTCACTAGGAGGGTGGTGAAGCACTGGAATGGGTTACCTAGGGAGGTGGTGGAATCTCCTTCCTTAGAGGTTTTTAAGGTCAGGCTTGACAAAGCCCTGGCTGTGATGATTTAGTTGGGATTAGGTCCTGCTTTGAGCAGGGGGTTGGACTAGATGACCTCCTGAGGTCCCTTCCAACCCTGATATTCTATGGTTCTATGACTGAATAAAATGAAAATACATCTTTAGCAAAAGCTTGATGTGTAGAATAGGGTACGATAGATTGGAAAGTGTATTTATTTCTCCCACTCAAAGTATTAAAAAAAAAAAAGAGTGGGGTGGGATATGTGCTTGATCTGTTGTAGCACAGTGTTACTGTGAGTGGCATAAACTACTCAGAGAAGAAATAGAAACTACTAGTAAAGAAGCAAAAAAAAAAAAATCTGAAAAATCTTAAGGGAAACAATATTTTGGGGCAGGGTAGCATTGTTGAAGGCAGTGAAGATTAAATAGGTTACCCAACCTATTATCAGTTGTTATGATTCTGTAGTTTGACTTGATTCTGTTATTTCCCTGTAATGTGCAGGAAGATCCCCCGCTAAGGCCTGGTCTACACTGTGGGGGGGGAGGAAACGGGGTCGATCTAAGTTACCCAACTTCAGCTACGTGAATAACATAGCTGAAGTCGACATACTTAGATCTACTTACCGCGGTGTCTTTGCTGCTCTCCCATCGACTCCGCCTGCGCCTCTCGCCCTGGTGGAGTACCGGAGTCGACGGGAGAGCACTCAGTGGTTGATTTAGACGTGATAAATCGACCCCCACTGGATCAATCGCTGCCCGTCAATCCAGCAGGTAATGTAGACGAGCCCTAACAGTCTGTTGTTGGGCTTCCCTTTGCCTCACAGGTTCCCCTTTGTTGATTTTTAGTTTGCAAACCCTTGAAGACAAAGTCTCTGTCTCCTTTCCTCTCTGGATAGCATTATTAGAAATTTACAAAGAAATAATAAATTGCTTCTGAAAATCATCAGAATTGGAAATCTGCTATACATTGAAAATATAATTAAATATGCTACACTATACCTCTAGACACAGACTGTCCAAAGACCTATTCTGATGCGCAGGTTGGGCCTTTTGGTGATTCCCATATCCATGTTAAATGGGGGACTTAAACTGCATCTGAGTATTAATAGTAATAATATTGTCACATCTCTTATACATAGTAGATGACATATATGCATTATGTAACAGATTGGTAGAACACTATTACAGAAATCTCTTCTTGGCAGTGTGTGCAGAAGAGGCCTCTAGATTTCCCCAGCATTGCTTCCTGTCAGGCCTTAGGTGACTTCTAACTTTCAATTTCTTTAAAGCTAAATCAGGAGCATCGAACTGCACTTGAATTCAGGTTTTGTATAAGAAACTAAAGGTTATTAAAAGTACCTGTGCTACCAGCAAAGTGGCTTGGCAGAGCTGTGGAGTAAAACCAGGCCATGATTTTTCCTTTTGAAGTCTGTTCTCAGCAGCGCTTCACTGTTAATTGAGCCATATTTTATATCAAGTTTCAAAACGCTTAATTAAGAAGCCTTTTAAATTACTCCCTAGTCAGCTTTGTCAGAAGAGACTAAAAGTTAAGATACTATGCAAGTGTTGTTGCAGGCAGGGGAAACGTTTCAAACTTGCTCTTCCAAATGCTATCTGCCATTTTTCTGCAATTCTTAAAAACAAGGTTAGTCTTGGCTATTTTTTGGTTACAAAAGCTTAAAATGGGGTGCTTACTGTACTCCTGATCTAGCCTATTAAACAGTTTATAGTAGCAGCCCAATTGCCTGTGAGAAGCAGAGGGGGCAAGAGATATGATGGAATCTAGGAACTCAAATCTACATGGGGAGGAAGAATTGAGGTAATTTCTATACTATATGTTTTCCTCTACTGCTTCCTTCCCCTCACTTGTTTCTTGCATTCTTTCACTGAGAACTCTTTTTCACACAGAGAAAGGATATTACCATAACACACTTTTTACAAGCTGTTATATTTTTAAAGTTTTCAGTAGGGCTCTAAGGCGATTAAAAAAATTAATCGGTATTAATTGCACTGTTAAACAATAATAGAATAATATTTATTTAGATAGTTTTGGATACATTTTCAAATATATTGATTTCAATTACAACAGAATACAAAGTATACAGTGCTCACTTTATATTTATTTTTGATTACAAATATTTGCACTGTAAAAAGATAAAAGAAATAGTATTTTTCAGTTCACCTCATACATGTACTGTAGTGCAATCTCTTTATCATGAAAGTTGAACTTACAAATGGAGAATTATGTACAAAAAAAGACTGTATTAAAAAATAAAACAATGTAAAACTTTAGAGCCTACAAGTCCACTCAGTCCTACTTCTTGTTCAGCCAATCGCTCAGACAAAATATCACCTTAAAGGGAGAACAGGTGTTTGCATGGCACTTTTGTAGCCAGCGTCACAAAATATTTATGTGCCAGATGCACTAAAGATTCATATGTCCCTTCATGCTTTAACCAGCATTCCAAGGGCCATGCGCCCATGCTGATAACAGGTTCTGCTCGATAACCATCCAAAGCAATGCGGACCGATGCATGTTCATTTTCATCATCTGAGTCAGATGCCACCAGCAGAAGGTTGAATTTCTTTTTTGGTGGTTTGAGTTCTGTAGTTTTCGCATCAGTGTGTTGCTCCTTTAAGACTTCTGAAGGCATGCTCCACATCTCATCCCTCTCAGATTTTGGAAGGCACTTCAGATTCTTAAAGCTTGGGTCGAGTGATCTAGCTATCTTTAGAAATCCCACATTGGTACCTTCTTTGTGTTTTGTCAGATCTGCAGTGAAAATGTTCTTAAAATGCACAACATGTGCTGGGTCATCATCCAAGACTGCTATAACATGAAATATATGGCAGAATGCGGGTAAAACAGAGTAGGAGACATACAATTCTCCCCCAAGGAGTTCAGCCACAAATTTAATTAATGCATTTTTTTTAACGAGCATCATCAGCATGGAAGCACGTCCTCTGGAATGCTGGTCGAAGCATGTAGAGGCATATGACTGTTTAGCATATCTGGCAGGTAAATACCTTGCAATGCCAGCTACAAAAGTGCCATGCGAATGCCTGTTCTCACTTTCAGGTGACATTGTAAATAAGAAGCGGACAGCTTTATCTCCCGTAAATGTGAACAAACTTGTTTGTCTTGGGGATTGGCTGAACAAGAAGTAGGACTGAGTGGACTTGTAGGCTGTAAAGTTTTACATTATTTTGTTTTTGAGTACAGTTATGTAACAAAAAAGTCTACATTTGTAAGTTGCACTTTCCCCATAAAGTGATTGCACTACAGTACTAGTATGAGAAAAATACGATTTTTTTTGTTTGCCATTTTTACAGTGCAAATATTTGTAATAAAAAATAAATATAAAGTGAGCACTGCCTACTTTGTGTACTTTGTTGTAATTGAAATCAATATATTTGAAAATGTAGAAAAAACATCCAAAAATATTTAATAAATTTCATTTGGTATTCTATTATTTAACAGTGATTAAATTGTGATTAATTTCTTTGAGTTAATTGTGTGAGTTAACTGTGATTAATCGACAGCCCTAGTTTTCAGCCATGTAGTATTAGAACACTACCACAGCCTCATGCTTCCTGGACTATTAAAACACCTTGTCATGATTTAATGCTGTATTTTACTCTTTGCTTGCTTTAGAGCAGGGATAATCATATGGGGAAATGGAAATATTTTAGGGGACTCTTTTCCATCTCTCCCTGAAAGAGGTTACAGAGAGAATAAACTTTGAGGTTTTGTGGGGAAAAAAATAGATTTTAATTTTTTTAAAAAAAAGCCAGCTCATGTAGTCTGTGTCAGGGCAGTAATTGCTCCCATTTTTAATTAGGTTTTAAGAAACTAACATTCATTAAAAGAATGTTGCATGTATATTTGCCCATTACTCGCATCTAGGTCTGCAAGATCCGGAGATATCGACTCTAAAGTTTATTGCCTTTTCTGGTTTTTTTGTACATATTGTTATGTCTTCTCTAAGCTCTGTGCTCTTGGACTCATGGTAACTAAGACTAATTTACGGGTAGAGAGACACAAATAATAGTCCCAATAAATCTTTTTAAAACTTTATGAAAAATTCCTAGAATACTTTGTCACATATGATATACCGAATACACGAGTTGTGTAAAAGTTGTATCACTCATTTAGGAATGATATGCATAACTCCTTTGTAGCTTCAGCACTCTTGAATAGTGTCCATTACAAACTCTGACTGATAAATACCTTAGACCAAGTTTTTCCAAAATAGGAGCCTAAAGTGAGACTCCTTACTCCGTGTTTAGACTCCAAAATAAGTGACCCGGGGTGAAATCCTGGCCTCTTGAAGTCAAAAGTAAAACTCCCTTTGATTTCAGTGGGGCCAGGATTTTCACCCCCTGATTTTCCAAAGTGGCTTATCATGCAGTAGCTCCCATTGATACATGTAAACACTCTTGGGTGCTCAGCCGCTCTTTAAATCAGGCTCAGGAAATTATTCCTGTTTGGGGCAGTCAGTGGGACTTTATGCACTCATTTAATTTGTGCGCGCGCTTAAGCTTGTAAATAAAGCCCTTAATTCAGGAAAGCACTTAACTGTGGAGTTGAGGAATCCAGCGTTAGGCATCTAAGTTTGAAAAATCGTATCCTTTTATAACACCAACACATCCTATATTCTCAATAGATAATATGCGTGTCTGTAACAAACCACACAGAAGTGATCAAATCCATGCTGCTAAAAGACAAAACAAAGTCATCTTTATTGCAACATTACAAAATCAAGAATTCAGATTTGGGAAATAAGGAAGGTCCTGAAGCTACAAGAGCAATTGATTTCCCTGGGGCTATACGTGCATGGATCTCATTCCAGGATTGGGGCCTACGTCTGCATGCTTAACTCTGAATCTTTGTTTGAATGTCTCAAAAATGCACTTTCATTAAAATATGTACAATAATACAGAAATTTCGATTATTTGGAATTTCAGTCTTTGATTTAGTTTAAAGAAAACTATTCAAATTTAAAATCAACATGAAGGAAAAAAGATATTGGATTTTTATTTTTATTTTGAATATTTGACAGGAATTTTTTTTCCTCACCCTTGTTCTCAGATATTAGTGAGCTGGCGTCTTACAGTGTATTCATCTTTATGTTTATAAAATTAAAATAGGGATTTATACATGGGGCTAGATCTGACCAGAAAAAGTGGCCTAGGTTTTCAGTAATATGTATGGCATGGTTGTGGTATATAGTTGCAATAACATAGTATACATATTTAATGTTTTCTTAATCCCACTTAATTTTTCAATTCCTAGAAAAACATTTTAATCCATGTATTTTCTCAATCATTCATTGCTGGTTTTTTTGACTGTCTGTAACTGCCTGGTTTCATCCATAACTGATCTGTTGCTAGTCTTTATCTGGATGTTTTTACAAAATCTAGGAGGTTTTCTTCAGTAGGAAAAGCTAACGTGGTAACTAACTCATGGTATAATCCTAGTGTTGTCAAGGCATTTGTAGTTTTTAGCTGTTAGCAAGTAAAGGTAAACACTAGTGCTAACATGTTAAAACTGCAACTGCCTTGTCCACACTAAGATGTTTACAGTCTGTTAGCAGCAGTAAAATACAAAACAAAACATTTCCCCCCTTAGTGTGGACACACCTTAAAAGGCACCAGAGCGCACTACAGTCTTATCCTATACATACAGGCAGTTTTGCAGCTAGCAGCTGCAATTTTAATTGTTTGGCTCAAAAGTTTAAAATTGTTTTTGGCTATGAAATATTCTGGAAGACTGATTCATTTTGTTGGTATTCTCTAGGATGTGGCATTTAAAAAGAAATGGTTTTAAGCTGCCACTAGATAGTGGTCTTTGGACACCAAGGTGTGGATACTAAATTGTATTCAGGAAGTTCTGGCTCATGTTTCTGCAGAACTCTTGTGTTGAGTTCTGCTTTAATAATAAAATTCTGTGGATGCCTCAAGTAATTAAAAGCCTGAATTAAATATCAAAATAAAATAATATGATTGGATCATTATTCCTTGTATTTATTTTGAAATATAATTCAATTTACTTTATGCTGCCTCCCAAAATTTCAATATGATTCATATATTTGTATTGTAAGCCATAATTATGTAACAGAAGATGTCAGTGAAGAAAATGGAACTCTTGATAGCCTGGCAAAGAACTGGAGTGTTTGTCATCTGGAAATGCCTGGGAAACAATTTGGGGTTTTGGTACCTAGCAGGTGGTTCAGTGAGTTTAGCTATGAAAGCTTTGGGTTTTTGTGTTTTTCTAGTGATAATGAAAGGCTGAGTCCACTGGTATGGGTGGAAATGATGTAAGGATGACACCTGTTGGAGATCAGCACTGTATTTGTCTAGCTATAGTTGTATTCCTGTCTTTACTATCAGAATCTAACCACCATAATACCCTCAACCTTGGTTTGTGCACTTCACTGCATCCAAAGCGTTGCTGTCAAAATCATCGGCATTGACACTGTGCCTGGAAGGACTTTTTCTCTCTTCCAAAGCTGAGAATTACTAAGGAATTTGAAAGAGCAACTCATGGTACACTATATCTACACTGGGGGGGGGAAGGATTGATCTAAGTTACGCAACTTCAGCTACGTTATTCACGTAGCTGAAGTCGACGTACTTATATCGACTTACTGTGGTGTCTTCACCGCAGTGAGTCGACTGCTGCCGCTCCCCCGTCGACTCTGCCTGCGCCTCTCGCGGCGCTGGAGTACAGGAGTCGACGGGAGAGCACTTGAGAGTCGATTTATCGCGTCTAGACTAGACGCAATAAATCAGTCCCTACTGGATTGAGCATTACTCTGTGAAGCCATAAATCTCAACTTGCCCAAAGTTAATTTGTTAGTTTGGTCCAAGTCTGTCCATTTCTTACAATTTTTAAAAATCATTATGCAAGGTGGATAGTCTGAATTTTTGTATTTTAATTCCAAACTTTAATGTTTAATAACATGAGTATGTATATTCTAAAAAAAATACTTTGCAAACACATTTATCATTATATACATGTGACCAAATCGTGCAGTCTGTGTCCAGGTTTTCTTATACAAATTGATGTAGCAAGTGCTTACATCTTTTTTGGATCATAGTTCATTGCAAAGCATTCCATTCATAGTAGATAAGTTTCTTAGAACAATGAAGTTGCACTCATTTAAAGAGGATTTTTTTCCTAATGCATATCATATTGCAGGAAAACTGTGACGAATTTTAAGAATCCTTTGTCTTGGTTTTGATATCAAGACCTCTTATCTGTAAATATCTCTGATTTTATTAAAAATAATTCATGTACTTAGTTAAGGTTAAAGCACCTTTTGTTTTTAAATCAAGCTATCTAATCCTTGATTTCTCCCTGTTAGAACTATTTCTTGGTATTCAAGCTCTTTGTGATAGAGATAGGGCTCATGTTTGAACAGCATCTAGCAAAATATTATTTAACTTTGGGGCCTTTGAATACTACTATAAATCCAATCAAGACTGGAGCTCCATTGTGCTAGGCACTGTACCAAAACTGATAAAGAGCACATAATCTACAAGGTGGGCCCTCAATTTGATTAGGGCTGGTAAGTATCACTGATGTAAATGTTATATAATAATAAACAACATCGAGACATTTTTCTAGTGGCCAGAATTTTTTGTCATTGTTGCTTTATTTGTGTAACAAAATGTAAATTATTTGATTCAGAAGTCAATCAGCACTTTTGATTCTGCATTGATTAGAAGTACTGTAATTATGCCCAGTGTTTTGTTTACATTGTGCTAAGAATGAGGCATATGTTGTGTCCTGGCTTGAAAAAATCACGTCACCAGTGGTAACTAGGAAACTTCTCTGGGTGAATTTGGAGAGCAGCAGGGAGACTTAGCCATTGTTTTTTGCAGCATTCAAATCTTCATTACAAACATGTTTCTGTGAATGTTCCAAAAATGAATCTAATTTTGTTTTTCTAAGTCTGGCAGCCAGCTTTAGTGCCTCTGCTGGTGATTTTAATTTTGTAATTAACTAGACTTGGTCCATTACACTGCTGCTATTCAGAATCCTGTAGGCAGCCATGAAACTGTAAAGAACTGTGTCAGTTTCACGCTGATGCTGGTCGGAAAAGCTAAAAGTGATGGCAGAAGTAGACACTAAGCTGTTCACAAGGAATGATGACCCAAGCACTTCTCCTTCCAACAGTTAGGGTCTGGGTTGGGGAGGGAGAAAAAGAACTCAACTCTTCTAGGGGACCTTGATTGGCATCTTCCTACTTATCAGCTGCTGAGGGTGGGATTTTCGCAGATGCTCAGTGTAGGTCTGACTGCTCGCATTGAAGTTAACAGGAGTTTCACCAGAGGCTGGTATAAATAAATGTGGGTGGTAGTAGGCTTTTTAGCAGGGCCTTGCCTTCATACCTCACTCATGCAAGAGAATGCTATATCCCATTTTTTCGTATCTACCTTTGGGTGGTTGCTTTAATCTTCTGGCTACTAGGAGTCTAGGACATTTTCCAAACCCTGCATTAAGCATTCCTGGAATGTCCTACTTTCAGAGGGTTTGCTGAGGATGTTTAAAAGTGAATTTCCTAATTCTGAATATAATTTCACTTAGATTTAACAGCCTTTAACATGTATAGTTGAGATGACATTCAGTGAAGCTGAATCACATTAGCAGTTAGGTGCCAGAACAGCTCATCTTCACCGTGTGCTCTTTTCACTTAAAATATTCAGGAGATTCAATTTTTGAAGTGTACCTCAACCATTCATGTGATTTATTTTTGTTATATATATTTATGTTTTAAGAACATGCTCACTGCAATTAAATGCAAGTTTGAAACTACAACTTTCAGAGGGCTTGTGCCCTTTTGGGTATATTTTATAATTTAAAAGTGTATGGTTTTCCTGAAGTCTAGAAAAGGTTTCAGAAGTTCTGATTTTTGGAATTTCCTAAGCCATTATGAGCCATTGCTGTTTGTAAGGACTTTGAATAATAATACTGAACTTCAAAAATAAACTGCCTTTAAAAGATACAAATTACCAGTTTCTAAGAGCCATAATGCCTTGCTTTTGTCTCAGAATTTATTATGCTTCAGAAGTATACTGTGTCATTCTGAATGGGAAAGTGGGGGAGGGGACATTGTCTTCAGTTGGCATGCTGTTATCAGAGGGAATGTGTTTCTGGACACAAGATTTAGCATTCATTGGTTGTCTGAAGAAAGCCATTTCATCTGAGGATTGGATAAGAAGCTGTGTCAATTTGCTACCCGTCTCCAAGGCACTGGTGATGCTGCCTTCACAAGCTGGCTAACGTCACAGCTCCATCACCCAGCGGGGTGTGGGCTCTTTTTTTCTCCTCTTCTCTGTTTTAATTCTGTATTTGCTTCCTATTGCATTTCTTAATCTGTCTTCTGCCAAATGCTAACAGCATGATATTTTGCAATCATTTAGGTGAATACAAGAAGGACGAACTCCTGGAAGCTGCTAGGTAAGTGCTGCTTAGAATACAAAGCATATTTTGGAGATGGGAAGAGATGAGGAAAAGGCGCTTTTATAAACTAATGTTTTGCATTGCCTTCTATGAAATAATGCAGATAAACCAGTTTATTAGAATAAATGTCTTTGGACTTTACAGTCTGTTATAAATAGAAAAGTCAATTTGTTTAATTGAAATCCCCCAACGTGATGCTTATAAGGTTAATATTAATTGTGTTCTTGCCTTAAGCTGCTAGAAATCCTATTTACCACTTAGTGATTGTCCTTTTTAGGTGCAAATTACATATTGTTGGAGTATTTCCCTTTTTGTTTCACCACCTGAAAGCTTTATTTTCAAAATGTTTCCTACCAAAACAGCCTAGAGAAGCAAGAGCGAAAGGTGTAAAGTTCAGTCTAATATTCTAGAAATGATTTTATCCTTCGTTGTCTTTCTGACAGCTTGTAAAACAGTTATTCTTACACTGTATTTTCCCTTTCAATAACATTTTAAAATGTTATTTTTAGCAATATATACTGGTATTTGGCATGTGATCTGAAGAATAAGTTAACTACTAATTCAGAAAATGGCTTTCAGCAGATCAGTAAAACGGGCTAAAGGAACGATCCTATTATAAGGCTGAAGAAAGAGATGTTAAGACATTTTTTTGCATGAACTACTGTGAATTTAATAGCAAATAGAAGAATATTCTGTATTTTATCAGCAGTTCTAACACACTTGTGAGATATTTTGCAAATTGACATATTTTCCACTCTGCTTTGAAGAATAGCAATATACACTACATTAATATGAAACTTCTTATCAAATCTTTTACAAAGGGACATGTCTTTTTCCCCCCCGCCCTTGCAGGAGCGGTAATGAAGAAAAACTAATGGCTTTATTGACTCCTTTAAATGTGAACTGCCATGCAAGTGATGGGCGGAAAGTAAGTTAATATCTATTTAATATTTTTACAGTTTTAGAGAGGTAAATGTGAACACTGAAATGCAGATATATAAACCAGGACGGAGTATATAGCTGAATTCTAAATGATGTGTTTTCACCATGAAATTAAATGCTGCCATACTTGATACTGGCAGTTGTGACAGATGGACAGAGGCAGTGGACCATGGATTTCGAGCATGCCTTTTCTTTTAAATGTCAGATACTGTGTTGTATAGAAAATGAGATGGCAGAATGTTCAATAATAAGAACAAAATGTACCATTTTAGACTGTTAATAAAATAGCTAAAGGAACAGAGGATCATTTACTATCTCTACACTGTACCAGGGGTTCTCAAACTGGGGGTCGTGAGGTTATTACGTGGGGGGGTCACAAGCTGTCAGCCTCCACCCCCAAACCCCGCTTTGCCTCCATCATTTATAATGGTGTTAAATATAAAAAAGTGTTTTTAATTTATATGGAGGGGTCGCACTCAGAGGCTTGCTGTGTGAAAGGGGTCATCGGTACAAAAGTTTGAGAGCCACTGCATTACATGGTGTGGCTATCCCATTTGGGGGAGAGGAGGGATTCTTCAGTAGAGGAAGTTGGCTCTCATAGGCCCTAATACCTTGCCAGTTAAAGCTGACAGTGTATTAATGAGATGATAAAATTCAGTCAGTGCTAAACTTAGACATTGCATTGTTTGGCTTGGCTGTAGTTTTATTTATTAGGGATGCTGAATGAAAGAAAATAAGGACTATTTGGAATTAGGGGAAGGGAAGAGCATGTACAACGAAGGCAGAATGCTGGCAAGACTTTTAGGATATGTTAATGTAAATTACATAATGTGCATCTGGCTACTTAATTTCTATGCTTAATGTCCTTAGGGTTTCATGATTTATGATGTTAGACATTCACATTAACAGACACAGATTTGTCTAGCTTTCTAGGCTTACAGACTTTGGTGGCTATTTTTAAGTATGTGTTGGAATTTTCTTAATATATGTAGATTAGAAAATCTGTCACATGCGATTGTACATCACACTCTGAAGAGTTTGAGTTGATCCAGTAAATAGGTATTTCAGACTGAAAAGCATGTGTTTTAAATTCTTACTGTTCTTAAAAGTATTTTCAATGCAATGTCTTCTTTTTTTAAGTGTAATAAAACTGCTGACCCAGATCTGCAGCTGGGGTAAAATAGGCACAGCTCCATTGAAGCCAATGGAGTTATGCTGATTTACACTAGCCAAGAATCTGGCCCACTTTATTCATAGGGAAAATATCCCTGCCTTATCATTGCAGAGTGCCCGGTGTTTGCTACTAGAATGTTACTTCGTTTGTTAAAAAATGCTGACGGACCTTTATAGGCATCAATGTGATTAACGTTTGCTTAAATGAAACAAGTAACTTTTTAATAGAAAAAATTTAAATATCTTTGAATTGCAATATCTAGAAACGTTAAAAAATCTAGTGTTTTACTTCCACAATCTGTATTTTAAATGTTAAGGGTTGTTGTCAATAATTGAACCCTTCTGAATCTTGGTAGAACAAGCTATTTAAGCAATTAAGATTAAGACCCATTAAAAAAAGAGTATAAGCATGTAAGAGTGGCCATACTGGGTCAGACCAAGGGTCCATCTAGCCCAGTATCCTGTCTTCCAACAGTGGCCAATGCCAGGTGCCCCAGAGGGAATGAACAGAACAGGTAATCATCAAGTGATCCATCCCCTGTTGCCCATTCCCAGCTTCTGGCAAACAGAGGCTAGGGACACCATCCCTGCCCATCCTGGCTAATAGCCATTGATGGACCTATCCTCCATGAACTTACATAGTTCTTTTTTGAACCCTGTTATAGTCTTGGCCTTCACAACATCCTCTGGCAAGGAGTTCCACAGGTTGACTGTGCGTTGTGTGGAAAAAATGCTTCCTTTTGTTTGTTTTAAACCTGCTGCCTATTAATTTCATTTGGTGATCCCTAGTTCTTGTGTTATGAGAAGGAGTAAATAACACTTCCTTATTTACTTTCTCCACATCAGTCATGATTTTATAGACCTTAGTCATCTCTTTTCCAAGCTGAAAAGTCCTAGTCTTATTAATCTCTCCTCATACGGAAGCCATTCCATATCCCTAATCATTTTTGTTGCCCTTTTCTGAACCTTTTCCAATTCCAATACATCTTTTTTGAGATGAGGCGACCACATCTGCACACAGTATTCAAGATGTTGGCGTACCATGGATTTATATAGCGACAATATGATATTTTCTGTCTTATTATCTATCTCTTTCTTAATGATTCCCAACATTCTGTTCGCTTTTTTGTCTCCCGCTGCACATTGAATGGATGTTTTCAGAGAACTATCCACAATGGCTCCAAGATCTTTCTTGAGTGGTAACAGCTAATTTAGACCCCATC
Source organism: Platysternon megacephalum (assembly GCA_003942145.1). Classification (NCBI taxonomy): domain Eukaryota; kingdom Metazoa; phylum Chordata; order Testudines; family Platysternidae; genus Platysternon; species Platysternon megacephalum. The sequence continues at coordinate 197,121 of QXTE01000380.1, forward strand.
ATTTTATATGTATAGTTGGGATTATGCTTTCCAATGTGCATTACAGGTCTGTCGCATCTTACGCGGGGGTTACGTTCCGCGGTCAGCGCGTAAAGCGAAAACCGCGTATAGCCAAAATCCCATTGACTTTAATGGCGGGCGGAATTGCCCGCAATACAGACACAGTACATAAATTGCTTTTTTTCTTTTTTTTTGTGTGTGTTTTTGCCGACCGCGCAAAGCCGAAATCGCGCATGTTAAATGCGTGTAAGATGCGACAGACCTGTACTTTGCATTTATCAACGTTAAATGTCATCTGCCATTTTTTTGCCCAGTCACCCAGTTTTGTGAGATCTCCTTTGTAGCTCTTCGTAGTCTGCCTGGGACTTAACTATCTTGAGCAATTTTGTATCATCTCCAAATTTTGCCACCTCACTGTTTACCCCTTTTTTCAGATCATTTACGAATATGTTGACTAGGACTGGTCCCAGTATAGAACCCTGGGAAACACCACTGTTTACCTCTCTCCAGTAATGCAGTATTTTGTCCTGATACATGGGGAGCTATGATGTACTCTCTATGTGTTATAATAAAGATATAACTCACAGTTTGTGTTTTTAAAAAGATATGACAGACCTGTTCAGATGAAGTATTATTTAAATATTTATAAAATACTGTTTTGTCATAGTTAAGTACTAAGACACACAAATCAGCAACACATTTCTGGTTGAGCATTTGAGCCCCATCACTATTGATATGAGGCTAAAGGTAGGATTGCTACTTTTGTCAACAAGACCAATGATCCCTCAGAAATATACTGTCTAGAATTTGTGTTGCCATGAAATAAAAATTAGATGTAAGGGAAAAAAATTGGTTAGTAGGCATTTGGATAGTAGGCATCATTGAATGGTATGACAGCACTTGAGTTAACACAAAAGCTTAATTTAAGTCCAAGGTTCAGAAAGCACATCAGAGTTAGAATTAAACAATGCCGACATTTAGAGAATACATTGGTTTGTGTGTTTGTCCAATTCTTGTCAGTAAAAGAACTAGTTGCTAAAAGCATTTTAAGCAGTCAGGTGGTTTACATCCAGGTAAGGATAAGACGGTTTTGTTAATCGTTAGGACTATGTCCTTTTTGTAATAGTAGTCAGTATCATAAAAATGTGTACCATCGAGTCTGTTTGCTAAATAAATTGAATCCACTCACCCACAGACAAGGCTATTTTATATTTATTTTTTTCAATATTAGTGTGCAGATTGGAAATTCAAGTAGAAGGCATTTTTTATAAGTATAGTGTTGTTCAACTGAAAGTATTGTATTTGTAGGGTGTGGTTTTTGGGCCCTTTAACAATGCAAGACTATTTTGTTGGACTTCTGAAGAAGTTTAGATGAGCTTATTGTGTAAATAATTACAATTGATAGCACATGGACTGTTGTGAGCTAGCGTCTCACCTGGTGTAAGTTGGAGTAGCTACATTGACTCCAATTGACCTACACTGATTTACACCAACTGAGGATCTAGCACATTGGTTTTTTAAATGTTTTATTGTATAGATAATAGACTGGTTTTTCATTCCTTAATGTTTAGTTTCAGAAAAAACTCTTGTGTATTTCTCTTATTTTAACATTTTTAATGCACCATCTCTGTACTAGCTAGGCACAAATTTAATTGTAGGTGAGCAAACTTACGCTAACTTCTGTACTTTTGTTTGTTTTATGTTACACAAAAATAAAAATAGACATCAATAGGTTCCATACATTGTGCTCTTTACATTTTAGAATCTGCATACTAAGAGTTCATAGAATCATAGAATCTCAGGGTTGGAAGGGACCTCAGGAGGTCATCTAGTCCAACCCCCTGCTCAAAGCAGGACCAAACCCAACTAAATCAGCCCAGCCAGGGCTTTGTCAAGCCTGACCTTAAAAACCTCTAAGAGTTGTTGCATTAGAACTACTACTTACGTTTTCCCAAACATTTTTCCTCTAGCCATTATTGTCAGAATTTATATTAATGCTTGCTATAATTTTATAGTTTACCCATTTTTTGTCTGTTTAATTTTTACGCACCATAGACAAGATCCACTCTGTGTGTGTGTGTGTGTGTGTGTGTGTGTGTGTAGGATACTACACAAGTAACTAAGCTGTGCAGTGCACATAGTAAGTTTCTTGACAAGCCAACTGAAAGCATTATATAGTAGCAAGATTTCACAAGAAAACAAATAATATTAAAATATCCCCTGGTATGCATTCTTTTCAAAAATTCTGTTTGTTAGAGACACAAGTCAAGTAGGATCTGTTCCTCCACATCTGTGCCTTCCAGATGGCTGGATACCTCATATCACTGTAACCCCTCTTCTAGAAATGGATGCAAGTATTCATCTACAGATAGCGCTACTTGAAGCGGCATCAACTTCAGCGTGGATATTTGCTGCCTTTTGAGGGGACTACCCCAAATAGAAGCTTTACCTTTTACCCACCACAGACTCAATAAGCTAGTTCCCACAGATTGCATACAGAGAGGTTTCCACAGGGCAAGCAAAGAGGAGAAATGATGCTATGAATGCAAAAAGAACAGGAGTACTTGTGGCACCTTAGAGACTAACAAATTTATTTGAGCATAAGGTGCCACAAGTACTCCTGTTCTTTTTGCTGATACAGACTAACACGGCTGCTACTCTGAAACCTGTCGCTATGAAAGCAGCGCTTTTGGCCTACCCTCACCTCAAGAACTGCCTAAGAAACAATGTGCATTCATGGTCCCAGAGGTGGCCATATAACCTTTAAAATGTACTCCACCTGAAGCTGACTAAAACACTCCTTGTGAAAGAGAACCTGAGTACCCTGCTGAGGGGGAGACAGAGTGCATGTGCGCACGTGTGCGTATACACGTGCGTGCGCGCACACACACAAGCAGTTTCCCTTTCTTCTTGTCTTCTCGTTCTTGCTCCTCCCTTTCCCCATGGCTTGTTATCTTTTCTTACTATGATATCTGTCTAACTTGCATTTAATTTTTTTTGGAGCAGGGAAGTAGTTGTCTAGTCTGTAAAATGCCATGTACACCTGTGGTTCTATATATAAATTACAAAAAATGTTACATTAAAAGAACACTGTTAAGGTTGCAAATCCAAGCACTCCAAAGTTCGGAAATGCCAGAGTTAAGATTACCTGATCACATGCTTTTTTTCTATAGGACCCATGCCTTATTCAGTGTAAAGGATAGATAGTGCACACATAATGAGTAGCTACTCTGTATTTTGTTTTATCCATATAGGTCAGTGTGTGGCCGCATGCCTTATTTACTGCACACTATTCAAACCTTGCTCTGAAGACAGTATTATTAATTTTCTCAGGCGCTTTTCCATGGCGTTCATCATGGTAGTACCTGAGTGCCCTTCACAAACATTAATTAATTTTCTCAACTCCCTGCGAGATGAGGGGTGGCATTATACCCATTTTACAGAGGAAAACTTAAGCACAAACACATTAAGGTGAAAAAGTATCCACTAATCTTGGGTGCCCAATTTGAGAGACTTTGGGCCTGATTTTTCAGAGTACTTAGCATTATAATCGTATTATGATATGCATCTAATTTAGCTGTTGTGCCCTCCGGAGCAGGGAAATCATCTGGTCTGTAAAATGCCATGCACACTTTATATATGCCAAGCACAGCTCCTATTGACTTTCGTTGCAGCTGTGCATGCTCAGCATTTCTGCAAATCAGACCCCTGGGTCTCAAGTCAGGCACCCAGAAAATGGGGAGGGACCCTGTGAAAAGCTTGGTTTCATGTATTTGCCCAGCATCACACACAAGAACTATGTGGCAGAGCAGGGATGTAACCCCGTTCCCTAGGGCAGCATTTAATAGCTTTAACCATGAGGCCATCCTTTCTTCTTCCTGCAACCCCCTGCCTCATTCACTACATACCTTCAAGCCTCTGCAACAAATGAGACCAGTCCCCTTCACTACACAGCTTTGATTAGTTCTCAGAGCACGCCTACCATCTAGAAGAATTAGTATGTATAGTGCACACACACAAAGGGCCCTCCTCGTCCAATTTCAGTCTAACCCACTCCTTTACTGCCAACCCTAGTGTCTGCCCCCCAATACATCTGCCAGCTCCCAGTCCCAGTCTCCCCCCACCAGGCTCCTTGTCCTAATATACTCCCTCTGCCACAGTGCCCCTATCTCCTCAAATCCAGCACTTGTCCTCCCTGTATTTGAGTCAGGCTGCTTCTTCCTGACCCATACTCCCCTAACATAGTGGCACAGGAATGCTTTGCCACACAGGGTGGAGCAGGATTTATGGATTCTATATAGCAAATGCACAGTAAGAAGTCCAGCTCTCGGGAGGGTCCCATATATGCCACTGTGTAGCACCAAATCTGTGTATGAGAACAACCCACCCAGTATAGTGTGTGCTTGTACTGGGGGGCAATGGTATGGAACCTACTCCAGTTCTGAAGCTCTAGCAACATCCACAGAGCAGCTGTGATGCTGTGGAGTGACCTTGTGAGGGATGGTGGGAGATTACATCTTTTTCTTCTTCCCATCCACTCCTCCCACCTTCACTGCCAGACTGCTCAGGCTGTAGCATGCACAGGTCAGGTAAGCAGAAAGTGAACTGTATAAAAAACAGATGAGTTATTCCCTAGCTCCCCAGGGAAAGCTTCCTAGTTGCTGTTGGTAAGTTGATTTGCCAACTCCTGACTTAGAATACTCGAGGTTGCCAACCCTATGCATTCCACAATCATGAGATTGATTTAAAATTTAGGAAATGTAAAAAAATAATAAATGTTGGGTTCTTCTTCGAGTAGTGTCCCTATGGGTGCTCCACATCAGGATGAGCATTCATCTGTGTATTACTGATCGAAGATTTGTCAGCAGTGTCTGCACCTGTGTCCAAGACACCCCTGTGCTCTGGTACAAGGGTATAGAGGGAGGAAGTGGACCACCTGCCATTCCAGTTGCCTGCTGCTTGAGATGGAGTATCACAGTGTCTGTTAGATAGCTATGCAGTTTACTACCCCTCTCGCTTAATTTTTTTCTTTTTCTCAGTATTGTTTTTTTATTTTGTTAGCACAGATTGTGCTTTTTTAGGAGGAGGTTTCCCCTTCCCTCCTTTTGCAAGATTTGGGCCTTTGTTTTTCTTGGGCCTTGACCTGCGGCCTTGAGTAAGGGTTAGCCCGAGACCACACACTTCAAATCCTGCCAGACCTGCCACAGGTCTTTCCCTCACAGCAGCGGACATTCAGACTGCCTCTGCTGCCTGGGAGAGTCTCACATCTTCATATGTAAGGTCTCCTCAGGTTTCAAAAGCAGATCTAAGGATTTTAGGGAGGACAGACTAAAACTCTTGTTAGTGGAGCACTCACTGAGACTGATGGGATCTGAGTGATGACACCCCCTCATTTCCCCCCGTACATTGGCCCTCCAGAGAGTCCTGGTGACCATCTCTACTGAGACAGTGAGCAAAGACCCTGGGTGCCCTTCAAAACCATCTAGACCAGTGGTTCTCAACCTGCAACTCGCAGGCCACTTGCAGCCTAATCATCACAAACCTGTGGCCCATGTGACATCCTCAGGGCTGTACAGATAATATATATTGTGTGGATGTGGCCCACGTAACACAGAGAGATCTGCATATGTGGCCACAATGGTAAATCGGTTGAGAACCACTGATCTAGACCCTCAAAGAAGAAAGAAAGGGGAAGAACCCCCCTGCCCCCCCATCCCGGTCTGACTCTCAGGAGACTCTCGCGTCTGTTACAGGTACTACTGAGGCTCCTATATCTTCCGGTATTGAGATCAAAGCACTGTTTAAGACCATGCTGCATGCTGAGAAGCCATCAGATAAACCGCCTAGAGCGGCACTTACATGAGCACCAGATTTTGTGCCTCCGAAACTCAGGGACTCCAGGCCAAGTTAAAATCCTCATTGATATACCACCTTTAATAGCCAGACGTGAAGGATGCACCAATCACACACTTGGGTACTATCTCCTGTACCACCTGACATACTGTCTCCTGAGATTCCCTATCTGGCGCCTTGGTACCGTTGAGTCTCCTATCCCATGAGGACCTGGAATCCTGGAAGAACCTGAATCACCATTACTGAGGGATACCAAGAGACATTCCCCACTCCTATCATGTCACCTCCCAGAGCCTACTTACTGACACTGTCACAAACACCTCAAAAAGTCTTTGTGGGTACATAGAGACCTTTCTAGCCGGTACTGACACAACATGCTCCAGTGCCATCATGCCAACAATAACGACTTCTGGTACCTCTGACTAACCTAATTGCCTTCCATGAGGAGATAACTGGGTCTGTGGATGAGGGGAAAGCAGTGGATGTGTTATTCCTTGACTTTAGCAAAGCTTTTGATGCGGTCTCCCACAGTATTCTTGCTTGCAAGTGAAAGAAGTATGGGCTGGATGAATGGACTATAAGGTGGATAGAAAGCTGGCTAGATCGTCGGGCTCAACGGGTAGTGATCAATGGCTCCATGTCTAGTTGGCAGCCGGTTTCAAGCGTAGTGCCCCAAGGGTCGGTCCTGGGGCCGGTTTTGTTCAATATCTTCATTAATGATCTGGAGGATGGCATGGACTGCACTCTCAGCAAGTTTGCAGATGACACTAAACTAGGAGGAGTGGTAGATACGCTGGAGGGTAGGGATAGGATACAGAGGGACCTAGACAAATTAGAGAATTGGGCCAAAAGAAACCTGATGAGGTTCAACAAGGACAAGTGCAGAGTCCTGCACTTAGGACGGAAGAATCCCATGCACTGTTACAGACTAGGGACCGAATGGCTAGGAAGCAGTTCTGCAGAAAAGGACCTAGGGGTTACAGTGGACGAGAAGCTGGATATGAGTCAACAGTGTGCCCTTGTTGCCAAGAAGGCTAACGGCATTTTGGGCTGTATAAGTAGGGGCATTGCCAGCAGATCGAGGGACGTGATCGCTCCCCTCTATTTGACATTGGTGAGGCCTCATCTGGAGTACTGTGTCCAGTTTTGGGCCCCACACTACAAGAAGGATGTGGAAAAATTGGAAAGAGTCCAGCGGAGGGCAACAAAAATGATTAGGGGGCTGGAGGACATGACTTATGAGGAGAGGCTGAGGGAACTGGGATTGTTTAGTCTGCAGAAGAGAAGAATGAGGGGGATTTGATAGCTGCTTTCAACTGCCTGAAAGATTCCAAAGAGGATGGATCTAGACTGTTCCCAGTGGTACCAGATGACAGAACAAGGAGTAATGTTCTCAAGTTGCTGTGGAGGAGGTTTATGTTGGATATTAGGAAAAACTTTTTGACTAGGAGGGTGGTGAAGCACTGGAATGGGTTACCTAGGGAGGTGGTGGAATCTCCTTCCTTAGAGGTTTTTAAGGTCAGGCTTGACAAAGCCCTGGCTGGTATGATTTAGTTGGGATTAGGTCCTGCTTTGAGCAGGGGGTTGGACTAGATGACCTCCTGAGGTCCCTTCCAACCCTGAGATTCTATGATTCTATGATACCCATGCAATTACAGGGCTCTTTTCGGGTCCTAAGACTAACTCGACCACTGGTACCCGAAGCCATTTCCGCCTCCAGTAGTCACGGGAGATAACACTTCATCTGATTTTGAGGTGTTTATACAAGATTCTTCCACCTTTCAACCTCCCTCCCTTGAAGTACACCATGAAGTGGAAACTCCCATCAGGAGATACAGCTGACAACCTTGGTATGGACAACCATGGGAGTCCTTCCCCCTTCCCTTATGCCCCATCACAGTGGGCTTGTTGGAATCCGTGGACCCTTTATGGTGACCAGTTCTGCAGGGTCCTATGTTGTAAGGGGCCACATCAGGAGCAACAACCGTCATCCTTCGGTCCTACTATGCAGCAGAATCTTACCAGCAAGCCAGAATTACCTGAGGAGGAAGAAATATCACCCTCTGAGATCCTCCTTCTCACTAAATGAAGCGGTTAGGCTCTGTCCCTCTCACCCCTATCCCCCGTCTTATGCTGACAATTTCAAGGCCTTATGAAATGTGTAGCAGAGACCCTGCATAGTCTGTTGCAGGAGATACAGGAACCCCAGCATTCCCTGTTGGACATCCTTCATACATTCCCTCAGGACAAAATTGCCTTGCCCATCAATGATGCTCTGTGATTATGTTCCGTGTAGCAAACTCCAGCCACTATACCACCTACGTGTAAATGGGCTGACAAAAACACTGCATCAGGATATTTTTTTCTCACACAACTCTCTAGTTGTAGAGAGTTAACAAATGCAACAGACAAAATTGGATCCATTTGATGCCAACCAACGAAGAGCTAAAAAGACTGGATCTTCTGGCATGCAAAAGCTACTCCTTGGCAAAATATGATTGTACAAACATTTCCAGGTTTTCATCTTTTATTGAACACCTGCCACAGGATCAGAGAGAATAGCAGGACAGACAATTGTCAAAGCATCTCCCCAAGCCTCGCTCGATGGTGCTGACGCAGTTGCATGCACCCTGGCTACAGCACTAGTCATGCACCAGCCATCTTGGCTGCAGTTGTTTGGTCTGCCCCAGGAGGTACAAAACACTGTTGGGACATTCTCTTTAAGGAACACACATTTTTTTAACGACACTCCAGATGAGTCCCTTCACTCTTTTAGAGACTCCTGTTTGACACTATGATTTCTGTTCATCTAAAGCCCTGGAGCAAAGTAAAAAGGACAGTAGACCACAGATAGCTCAGTGGTTCTCGCCCTGTCCACTACCAATCCACAAGAATGGCCACACCTCCCGAGAAGCTACAGCAACTGCCTAGTCAGCAACATCCTCAAAGCAACCATTTTGACTCTGTCAAGAGTCATGAACTTTCTCCCGTTCTGGATCTTATGCTGCACCTATTCCCCCTCATCCTTATGGGGATCATCTCCTATTTTCTACCTTCTTGGGAGCTCATCACCTTGACAGGTGGATACTTGAGGTGATTTCTATAGGTTACTGCATCCAGTTCAGCTCCTTTCTATACCCCCCTCCCCCACCCGCTCTCTCTTCAGGGACCCCTCTCATGCGAGTCTTGTGAGGCAGGAGGTATAATCCTGCCTAACACTAGGGGCGATTGAACCTGTTCCCAGTGGTCTTTATCGAATAAATATTCTATTCCCAGTACTTCCTGGTTCAGAAGAAAAATGAAGGGGAAGTAGAGACCAGTTCTGGACCTCAGGACATTGAGCACCTTTGTTCCCTCTGGTTCAGAATGGCAACCCTAACAGCCATAATTCCCTCTCTGGACCCAGGAGATTGGTTTGTCTCCCTCGACTTCCAGCATGCTTATTTTCAAATCGCCATGCATTGCTTGCACAGATGCTTCCTACGCTTTGTGTGGGCAGAGACCACTGCCAGTGTCACATCCTACCTTTTGACCTCTTCATTGCCCCACGATTCTTTACAAAAGTCCCCTTAGCCGCCACAGCCCATCTTTGCCCGATGGGAATAATTGTTTTTCCTTACAATTTGCTCCCGAAAGGCCACTCATTTCTTGAGGTACAGACAGCAACCCGGATGCCCCATCTCTGTTCCACTCCTTGGGCCTGTGCCTCAATATGAAAAAGTTTACTCTCTCATCCACCCAACAAATAGACTTCATTGCGGCCACTCTGGACTCCTCTACTGCCAGAGCATACTTGCCCCGGGACAGATTTGCCACTAAATCCAGCCTCATCTCAACAATACAACAGCCCGCAAACCACAGCAAGGGCTTGCCTGCAACTTCTGGGCCATGTAGCAACCTGCATGCTTGTGACACCCATCGCGAGAATACACTCTCTGGCTTCAGGCCTAGCTGGGAACAGTATACACCCCCAACAAACAGTCTGTCCAAGTGGGAATCGTACCTCAGAGAGTCCTTGGTTTTCTACATTGGTGGAAAGTGTGTATGGGAGTTCCATTCTTGCAGCCTCCTCCCACAAGGATTATCACTATAGACACCTCCCTGATTGGCTGGGGTGCACACTTCCAACATCTCATAGCTCCTCAGGAGGCGATCCTCCAATACATTGATATGGAGCTCAGAGCAGTTTGCTACACTTGCCAGCACTTCCTACCCCATATAAAGGGCCACTTGATCAGAATAATGGTAGACAACAGAGTAGCAATGTATTATGTCAGTCGTTGAGGACGAGGAATGTCCCAGTCCGTGTGCACCAAATCCATAAAACTACGGAACTGGTGCATATTACCCTGCATACAGATCTCAGTGGCTTATCTACCAGGACTACAGAACACAGTGTGGACTCCCTTAGCACGCATTTCAGCATTGACTATGAGTGGGAGCTGAGCAATGTATCCCAAGATACCTCTTACCTGGGGTCTTGCACAGATAGAGCTCTTTGTGACACCACCCAATGCTAAGTGCAGATGATTCTGCTTGAGGAGAGGGGCACGGTCACAACTCGATGGGAGATGCCAATGTCATTCCTCAGCTTTGCGTATTGCTATATGCTTGTCCCCTGACTCCCTTACTGCTCAAGGTCTTGAACAAATTTAGGCAAGAAAAGTTAGAAGCCATCCTCATAGCACTGTCATGACAGAGTTGGTCTCTGGGACCACTTCTTCCCCTGCCTCTGACCGAGAATCCCCTCATTCAGGAGTCGAGATCCATCACCCACCCAAACCTCTCGGTGCTTCACCTCAAGGCATGGCTACTAAATGACTTTCTGGTATAGGTCAAGACTGTTCCCCAGAAGTACAAACAGTATAGGAAAACTTACCTGCAGAAGTGGAAATGCTTCCAGACTTGGTACAGTCACTGATCTATATCTTCTTTCGAGTCTCGTCACACACACACACACACACACACACACACACACACACACCTACCTGTAAAGTAAAAACTACAGGATTATTGATGAGTTCCATTAAAGTTCCCCTTGCTGCCCTCACAGCCTTTCACACCACTATCAAGGGATTTTCAGTCTTCACCCACCCAACCACTGTGAGGTTTATCAAAGGCCTGTTCAACCTCTTTCTTCCTGTCAAGGAACCATCTCCACTGTGGGACCTCAACTTTATTCTCAGTGCACTGTGGAGAACCCAGTTTGAACCTGTTCTCTACTTCATCTGGCCCTTAAGACCTCTTTTCTTATAAGACCTCTTACCCCACTTTGGTCAGGGGGGTAGGGGAGCTTGTAACTTTGATGGCTGATCCATCATACACTGTGTTCTATCATGATACGGTGACACTGTGTCCACCCCCTTGCTTCCTACATAAGGTTTCTTCAGAATTCCACATTAATCAGGAAATCCATTTGTCGGTGTTTTTTCCCAAGCACCACTCTTTGAGAGAAGAAATGAGTCTCCATACACTGGATGTAAGATGAGCGCTTGCTTTTTATCTAGATAGGACTAGGCCCTTCAAAGGCTTCACCAAAGCTTTTCATCCTGATTGCAGAATGAATGAAAGGACATCCTTCTTCCACCGGAAGACTGTCCAGATGGGCTTCAGATGGATCTATGAAGCCTCAGGGGTTTACCCTCCTCCAAAAATGATTGGGCCGTGGTGGAATTAACAATTTACCTCCGTAGCCCTGCTGACATACATACCAATCTCAGACATGTGCAGGGCAGCCATCTGGTCTTCAGTGCATATGTTTTTCTAGCACTACACTCTTGTACTTGCTTCCAGAGCTGACGCTGCTTTCGGTTATACTGTTTTACAATCTGTACTGAATCTGGCTCCTCGGCGCACTCCTTCGTAAATGAGGTACTGCTCAGGAATCTCCTGACATGGAGCACTCCTTGAAGAAGCAGGAGAGGTTCTTTACCTTGTGCAGTAACTGGAGTTCTTCCAGATGTGTGCCCTATGTTTGCTCTGCTTCCTGCCCTCCTTCCCCTCTACCTCAGTCTTTTGCTTTTGTGACAGAGAAGGAACTCAAGTGGTGGTGGGTCTACCCTGTCCCTATAAATACTTGTACTGGAGCACAGGAGTGTCAGGGGCACAGGTGCGGTCCTGCAGATATTGCTGACAAAATCTCTGATCAGGAGTGCACAGGCATGTGTGCATATTGGTGTGGAACACCTATAGAGATGCACATCTCAAAGAACTCCAGTTACTGTCCAAAGTAAGTAACCTCTTTTTTTTATTATTTGCCTTCTGGTTTCTGAGCCTTTAGGGAACTATCAGTCCACATTTTCACGCTTTTTTCTGCAATTGTGAAGGCTAGAAGCTTTTTTTACATGAGAACTTCAGCCTTTATTTAAATCAGCTGTTTAGGAGGTGGGGCTTCAAGAAGAAAAAAAAAACAAATATTGCAAGTTTTGTGACAAAATCGCGAGGGGGGAACGCTGAACCTTTTCAATTTTGTGCATTTTTCCTTCTGATTGTACAAGTAAAAGTCAAACCTTTTAAATTAATACCACATAAATTATCTTTTAAAAAATTGCACATGTAGTGAAAGACTGATAGGTAGTATATTTTACTGTGCCCCAAGGGTATGTTTAAATATTTGGGTGTGTTGGGTATGTATGTGTATATTTAAATATTTGCCATGCCCAATATATTTGCAGTGTCACTTTCTAAATACAAGTCACATTATCTTTACTCTGCTTTGACTATTTCACTAGGAGGGTGGTGAAGCACTGGAATGGGTTCCCTAGGGAGGTAGTGGAATCTCCATCCTTAGAGGTTTTTAAGGCCCGGCTTGACAAAGCTCTGGCTGGGATGATTTAGTTGGGGATTGGTCCTGCTTTGAGCAGGGGGTTGGACTAGATGACCTCCAGAGGCCCCTTCCAACCCTAATCTTTTATGATTCTATGATTAGGCTGCTATGATAGAAAAAAAATCCTGATGACAACTAAAGGTTAAGAAAAGAAGACAGCACAGAATGATGGAGAGTTAGATTCCTTGTTCCAGATGGCTTCTATTTCTAAATGTTTTAATATTGTACACAGTCCTTTCCTGATCATTTGGTAAGGCAATGGGGGAGTAATCATGAGTTAATGTTTGTCATGCTACCACAGCAATCACTAAGGTACTCCATTAAAAAGAGGGGAAAGAAGTCTTGTGAAATATCTAATGATTGGGCTTTTATTGGGCTCCAGTGTCTACACTGGAGTTCTAGACCTGCCTAAAAGGACACAGATGAAAATGTGTATATTTGTGTTGGGGCACAGAAGAAGGTGATTTCATCCTAATCCCTTTATAGGGACTAAAAACCACTACACCACACTGTTCGAGAAGATTAACAGGAGGATGATTTAGAGGCTTACAGACCCTGTTGGTTAGGACTGAGATGCACTGGAAAACTGTGGAGAAGCTTGCTACCTCAGACCAAATTAATTCATAAATTTAAATACAGATTTGATTGGACAAATAAAGCATCAGACTATTGAAATAAAAATCCTTTAATATCTATGTCTTCAGTCTGCCAACCTAGACCAGCTTGCTGTCTCTGGTCAGAGAGGATGCACCGCAGCTGGGAGTGAGCCTTCCAGCTCAGGTAGACACTCTCACTAGCTTAGCTCAGCTCAAGTTAGCACACTAAATATAGCACTGTGGAGATTGCAGCTGGGACTCTCATGCCCACCTGACCCCATTGGTCTGACGTCGGGTGGCTAGCCCACGTCTCCACTGGAGCCACAAGATCCACACTTTATTTTTAGTGTGCTAGCTCGAGCTGAGTCTGAGTTTGTCTATCTGGACTGAGAGGCTCACTCCCAGCCGCGGTGTAGGCATACCTAGAGTGGCCAGCAGGCATCAGCAACCACTGTAAGAATGCTAGATGTTTGGATATCCTCTAGTGACTCCTGTTAATAACAATAACATTTCTTCCCTGTCTTACTTCCACCTCAGCAAGAGGAGATTATGCTTCAGTTTTTAAATGTTTCTGATGGCTCTTCTAGACAGCCAGAAATAAATAAACTAAATATAATGGTTTCTTCCATCCTGGGAAATAGTACTGTAAGCTATTCCTGGTAGGACTCTGCCATAGTTTCCAGGCAGTATAAATCTCCATTCTGTATTGAAGGCAATGACATACCAAGATTCTATTAGGAAAGGGAGAATTTGGCATGAGTTCTGCTTTGATTTTATTTATTTATTTATCTTTTCAACCCAGCAAGTCAGTAGTAGAGTAGCTCAGCTGCCAGAATCTCATCCCAGAGGAGTGGAATCTAAACATCTTTATCTGTTAATCTGTCTCAAATTCTGCACCACTGTGATATACTGGCTTCTCATGACCGGTTCTACCAGTTTCAGATTATTCTTCTAGAACCCCAAGGTCAGGGCCCTGCACACACATATCTTTGCCTGGAACTAGAGCAGGGAACTGGTATACTGTTTCTCTCCTATTCTTCTCCCAAAGATGCTTCCTAACTATTGGGCAGAATAAGGCTTTTGACAGTTTGCTGTCTCTTGGTGACCTCATCCTTTTTGGCTCTCAGACCTCCAGAACCTGGCAGTGACACAAGCATGGTGTCTCCCTGAGATTTCTGAATTTCTTTCTCAGACGCTGATGTTCCACTCCTACCCCAACCCTTTCAAGCGAACAGCATGGAAACTGCATAGAGCCACTTCCTTGTGTAACCCACATACCTCCTGGGTGTGGTGTTCTGTCCGATCGGGGGGGGAAAGAGATATTTTTAAAATGAGTCTGCTCCACAGCCTTAGCTACCAGCCAGTTGGATTTTAGCTCATGCAGTAGAGGCTCATGCACTAAGCTCCAGAGGTCCCTGGTTCGATTCTGCCCACTGATGAACGGGGTCTGTCAGTGTTACACTTGCAGAAAAGGTCTCAAAGGAAGTTGTAGGTTGAATGGTTAGGAAATATTCCACTTCCTTGACATGCTGTCTTTCCTATACATGTGCCAAGAAGAACCCAAAACTCTTTGCATTTTTTGTTGTCCTGTTTTAAGAAAAGACTAAAGGTCAACATTGTTTTCCAATCATAGGCACCTGCTGTTTCTGAAATCCTTGGACCCTTTGGAGGCTGGGACATTGGTTTCCATCCAGCTAGTAAATGTATTTTTTTGTTCCTAGTCATTACAGAGACCCTTTAAGCAACTGGTTACTCAATAGGCCCTGTCCCATGTTCTTCCGATATTTATGGGACCACCCTTTGAACCAGTAGGCCTCTGCTTCCTCTGAAAGTGACACTACATCTGGAAGCAATGTAACCTTGGAAGATTCAGGAACTGTTATCCCTCTGCTGTATCTGCTGTTTTTCTGGATCAGGTTGAACTACACTTTTCTATGGCGTTTATTCCTAAAGTGAACACAGAGTTTCACCTCGACTAGTCTGTTGTTCTGTCTTCTATCCTAGCTCAGTCACCCCTTTGGTAGGAGTCTTGAAGGTTGATTTATCTCATTCTGAGATGCTGAGAAAAGTGAGTTATTTCTGTTTTGATGGTCACACCAGGCAAAAACAGCTTCTAAGGCTGTTGCTGGATAAAAGATTACATTTGTCTTTCCGGTGTTCAGGATTATCACCCTCTTCTTCTTAACGTCAGGAGTCAGTCTCAAGAGAAATCGCCACTTCTGGGCAGTGACTGCTGGGGCTCTGTTATAGAACTGAGTAAGGCTTCCACATGGTCTTCCCCACGCACCTTTCTTCTGTCTGCACTGGATGCCTCCTTTGAGTGAATGGAGCTGCAGGTAGCATTACTTACCAGTAATTCTTATTGTCCTACTTTTCTTGTCTCCCAGCCTACTCCTTCTCCTCCTCCCCTTTGAGGAAAGGTGCTGCTGTCTTGGCCCCTCCCTGCTTTCTGTACTTGTTTCTTGCTTTGCTTTGGAAGTATTTAACTAAAGGGGGGGAGGGGCTGACTTGGCCTTCTGTAGGAAGCTACATATACGTGCACCCCTTTGCTTTCATGTAGGGAAAATCAGTTATCCCTAATGACTTCCTATATGAGGGCAGACAAGAGGGCTACAACAGAGTAATATCAGTAAGTAATGTTTCTTTGTGCCACACACATTCACAAAAATGACTAAATTCCTTCTATTTTCTGGATCTTGGGCTTGTCTGTCCACCTGCTCTCTTTCTCCGTGGGTGTGTTTTTCTGTGTTTTGCCCCCAAGGAGGAGTTTAGTGGTTTTTCTATGGCCTGCTTCTGCTCTGTTAGCCTACTGCTCTGTTGTTTAATGGGTATGAGAACAGAAAGAGGTGAGAATGAGCTTCTCAGAGGGAGTTGCAGTAAAAGGTCAGTTGGGGAAAGAGGGTAGGGTTTCAGGAGGAGATGGTTGGCATTCAGGATATCGATGTAGAAAAGGTTCTCTGTTTCTGATGGTCATAAGACTACTAGATAGTGACCACATTGCCTTGTTGCACAGTTCCTGAATTTCACGGGAGCCTTGCCTATCTTAGAAGGCATACCATAATGGAAAGTTTTGTCCATCTCTAACCCCAGGCCTTCCCTTGCTCTCCTTGGACAGTGCTTCATGCCTTTTTTCTCCACCTGTGATAGGCATAGATACTGTAACGTTTCCTGAGAGTCTCCGCCAGTGACCCCAACATTATGTAAAACAGTGTTTTAGCCCTCTTTGTTCCCTTCTCCCCCACAGCTGGCCACATGGTCCATATGGCTGTTTTTGCGTGGAGCTCCTGCTTCATAAGGTCCTTAGGCAATATTATTATTACTTCTGTTTGTCCAGTACGACATATAGTGAGTCCCCCAACCCTGAGCTGTATAATATAGGCCTACTGTATTACATTGCCTTGAATAGTCATTGATAAAATTCAGAAACCAGTTGCGTTGTTGTGCAAAGGTCAGACGTACTAGAATAAACTCTGTTGCTTATGAACACTGCTCTGGTAATGAACAGTGAATACTTTCATGGATATTAGAGGTGGAAGAATCCAGCTGTCATATAGGCCGTCACTCTGCAATTGTGGGATTATTCCACACAGTGCGTTTTTTGTGCAGTCTAATTTTAAACATCAAAAGAGATGGGGCTACCCTCCATCTCTTTCCTTGGGGAAGCTATTCCATAGGCTGATAGCTCCCACTGCCAGGAAGAATTTACTAAAACTCAGATAAATTTTTCCTTTTCTTAATTTTATCCCATTAGTCCTCGTTATACTTCCCTACGAGAAGCTGCTGAACTTGAATTAATATGCAAACTAGATACCATTAACTTAGGTTTGAACAGAGATTGGGAATGGCTCGGTCATTACACTAATTGAATCTATTTCCCCATGTTGAAGTAGCCTCACACTTTCGTGTCAACTGTCCGAAATGGGCCATCTTGATTATCACTTCAAAAGTTTTTCTCCCCTGCTGTTAATAGCTTCTCTTAATTAATTAGCCTCTTATAGTTGGTATGGCTACTTCCACCTTCTCATGTTCTCTGTATGTATAAATATCTTCTTACTGTATGTTCCATTCTATGCATCCGAAGAAGTGGGCTGTAGCCCATGAAAGCTTATGCTCAAATAAATTTGTTAGTCTCTAAGGTGCCACAAGTACTCCTGTTCATTTTTCAGAATCACAATTACTTACTGACATAGGGGAGCACTGTCATACACTAGTAGGAGATAAGCCCTTGGTGAAGCTGGGGATTTTCTGTGCTATGTATCACAACCCTGGCTGTACTTTCTCCTGAAATTATTCAGCGGCAGAGAAGGTTTTGGTTGTTTGGGGTATTTTTTATATGTAAACTTTTCACTTTGTTCTTCGTACAGCAAATAAAGGAATGATGAAAAGTATTCTTTCTTTAGAAAGAAATAATTCTTTCTTTACCTAGTCAATTCCCATCTGACTCCAGTCTCTTTCTGCTCCTCACAAGAGATCTCAATTTTAAAATTAAATCAGTATGTTTTTAAGATCTGGACGTTTTGGGGACGTTTTGGGGAGTATGTATTACTGGTTGCAAAGCACCATGGGAGGTTCTTTTAGTAGTAATTGTTATGAATTTTACCAGACTAAAATTATTCTGTTCAACAGCACAATTAGCTTTGTTAGCACAGCTAGCTGTGTTCTGAAGATAATGTGATTTCAATTAAATTAAATCTAACTACATTTAAATTACCACTGGTAAATGCAATCTATATGGTAAACTTGAAAACAGATTTACCAGTCAGAAAACAGTGTAATAGGGATTGTTTTAGTTCTATATTGTGCTATCTGGCTCAATGACCAAACGTTAATTTGTAGTTCTAATCTCAATATTAAGATTAAACATTCACAGTTGAGTGAGAAATGTGTTCTTTGCTTAGTTTTAAAATCTTGTAGTCATTAAGAGTTGCCTTTTTTTATTCTTCACACAATTTATAGAAATTAATTTAGCTCAGTAGCTGGTGTGGTTGTGTCATTTCAGAGTTTACACTTATTACTGTTAGTCCGTTTACATTCAGCAGCAAGACTTAACTTGCTTTCATGGAGCTACATTTAGAAATTTATCCTTAAGGGATAATGGTCAACTGTGCAATTAGAGAGCACATGACTGCTATAAAATGATTGGGGGGAAATGGTGCAGTTTGAATAGTTGTGGACTCCAAGCCACGTGGCTGACTAACATGTCTGCATGAACTCTTGTCTAGTCACAGAGAATCTAATTCCATTACTTAGATTTCTTTAAAAAGAACAGGAGTACTTGTGGCACCTTAGAGACTAACAAATTTATTTGAGCATAAGCTTTCGTGGGCTAAAACCCACTTCATTGGATGCATGCAGTGGAAAATACATTAGCAAGATATATATACACAGAGAACATGAAAAAATGGGTATTGCCAAACCAACTCTAACGAGGGTAATCAATTAAGGTGGACTATTATCAGCAGGAGAAAAAAAAACTTTTGTAGTGATAATCAGGATGGCCCATTTCCAACAGTTGACAAGAAGGTGTGAGTAACAGTAGGGGAAAAAATTTGCATGGGGAAATAGTCTTTACTTTTTGTAATGACCCATCCACTCCCAGTCTTTATTCAAGCCTAATTTAATGGTGTCCAGTTTGCAAATTAATTCCAATTCTGCAGTTTCTCGTTGGAGTCTGTTTTTGGTTTTTTTGTTGGAGTATTGTGACTTTGAGGTCTGTAATTGAGTGGCCAGGGAGGTTGAAGTGTTCTCCAACTGGTTTTTGAATGTTATAATTCTTGACGTCTGATTTGTGTCCATTTATTCTTTTGCGTAGAGTACCGATTTTGGCCAATGTACATGGCAGAGGGGCATTGTTGGCACATGATGGCATATATCACATTGGTAGATGTGCAGGTGAACGAGCCTCTGATAGTGTGGCTGATGTGATTAGGTCTTTGTGTCTTTTATACAGCACTTAGCACAGTGGAGCCCTGATCCTGATTGGAGCCTCTGGGCACCACAGTATAAATGTTAAGTATTTATACTGTATTTGATATCAGGAATTTAAATTTTTCAAAGTAGCACTCATTTCATTATTATTTTTATTGTGATAGTGTCTAGCGTTCCCAGCCCCATTGTGCTAGGCAGATACGAACACATTACAATAAGGTGCTCCCTGCCCTGGAGAGCTTACAATCTAAGTATAGGACAAGAGACAACCGCTGGATACATTATTGCGAAGTATTTCCTGTAGCCTCACTTTTCAAGCTGCTTGTTAAAAACAAAACAAATACGTATAGTGTAAAAGTTCAGGAATGTCTGCTATAGATTTTAGCTTGGTTCCAACTTGTTCTCTCATTCTTGTCAATCAGTATGATAAAGTGGCAGCAAGAGGTGCTTTGCCTGCATTTGGAACATGTTCCTGATATACGTTCATGAGTGATGCAGTTGGTTTTAGAGAAGGCTGTAAGAGAACAGCATCAAATAGACCCAGGCTATTGGGATTGGAAAGAGGCTCTGCAGCATAAATTCTAACCCCCGGAGGAGAAGGTTTGTTGCCTGCTCAGAAGCTTTTGCTTAGTATACCAAATTCAAATAATCATCTTGTCAGGAATCAGGACATCTTTCAAAGTAGTCAGCTGTATGTAAACTATGAAACTGAGACCTTTTCTCTGATTAGAAACCCCACTGTGCATCCCATAATTCAAAGAAGGTGAAACATATACAATGCTTTGAGGGAGCTTCTAAGACACACGTTACAAGTGCAAAGTTTTATCATTATTACTGCTGTTCTCTGCAGGCAGTACATTCTGATTTGAATAAAGTTAACTTGTAACATATGATGAAAAATGAGTGAGAATTTTGCACTACTGCTTGCATTTTCTAAATCTGTTCAGACTCGCTGACTGTGGGGAAGGTGGGAAAGCTGCTTGTATAAAATGTAGTATTTCCTCTTCTCCCTTCCTCAGAAAACAAAAACTTAAATGTATTTTTTTGTTTTTAATGTACACAATAAAATCCACAGGATTGCAGTATAACAGAGCTCAAAATAACCAGCAAAGAAGAAAATTGGGCATAGTCCCTTTTCTTTATGATTTATACAGAAGTCCTGAAAAGTGTGGGGTCTCTGAAATTTTCTGCTTAGTTTCTATATAGGAAATTCAAATCTTGTCTGTCCTGTTTTTCCTGAAAGACTACATGGATAACTGTAGAACTAGTAGGATTATAACATTCAAGACATGATGTAAGTGAACCAGAATAACAGAAAAAGAACGTGATTTTATTCACTGTTCAAAACTCCTTGTTTGTTTACTATTGAATATAAATGTCTGAAAAACAAGGAGCAAAGTGGTTCTTATTAAGGATTCAGCATCCCTGCTCCTTCATTTAAGAGCGGAGAGCTCACAATTCAAATGTGAGACCTCCAAGGAGCTCTCTAGCAAAACCAGTAAAGACCAAGCTTGATCTTTTGATATTTCTTACATAAACAGCAGGCAATACACCTCTCCCTTTTTTTCTTAAATGCTTCAAATTACTTGTACATCATAGAAGAGCAAAAAAGGATACAAACCCCATCTCTTTCCCCTCTCCCTTTCTTTGTAGGCCACCTTCAATGTAGCTAGTGCAGGGATAACTACCATTTCAATTCTTTGGGTGCTATCCTCTATTGGTAAAATGTCCTTAAGGTGGACATTTTACCAATAGAGGATAGCACCCAAAGAATTGTGTCAGTGGCACAATTTAGAGCATCAGCTGAAACTTGTTTTGGGTGTCAGAGTTGGCTCTCAAAATCAGGGAGCTGGAACTGGCTCCCTGAGAGCTCTGGAACACACAAGAATCTGCCCATTGGTTCGTTATTAACACTACTATTTAATATTAAAATCCCGGGTCCGTGAAGCTAGGCCAAATCTTAGATATTTAGAAGCACAAAAATGTATTATAACTGATAGCCTACCATTTGAAACTTCTGTTTCTTACAAGAATGCCTTAACTGTGGAACAACATATTTAATGTTTAAAGTAATTATTTTCTCTCCAGCAAAATCTAAGTTACAAGGAGAGACCACATCAGCATGGAATTCTGCTGGCTCACTCTGTCTAAAATTAGAGAGATTTTAAAACAGTAGACTAAAGGTTGTGAACTAGAAAAAAGTATTCATTACAATTACTGTAGAACACAGCAATACTGAGACTTCTGTTGCAGAAAGCAAAAAAGAAGACAATTTCAGTTATGATTAAAAAAAATTGCTGCAGCAATTCAGTTGCTGATATAGACGATAATGTCCATTTTAGAATAGTGTGGAACTCTGAAGCTATCATTTTCCTTGTGTTGCCAGCATTTTAACCAGCTAAACCAAAATTAAAATGCATATAGACAGAAAATTACTTCTGTTCAAGGTAGTGCTGCTTTCAGTAATCTGTACATTATCACTGCATAATGGGAATGTCTTTCTAGATTTGTTCCTGCCAATACTGACTAGAATAGTAAGGGTATATCAATTTAATGTTTAGGTTGAGGGTGGTGGGGGAGGGGAGGCAAGAAAAACTGCTGAATTATACTCATAATACTCTTTTTTTTCATGTCTGTACTTCCCAATGATAAAACGTAGGGATCTTATCATGCAGACACTCTTGCATATATATATATAATTTTATCCAAGTGACTTTAATGGGACTGATCAAAGTTTCTGCCATATGTACGTGTTTGCAGGATCCTTAACTGTTAAATACAGTAAATCCGTAGAGTTAGAGTTTTAACTCCAATTGTTTGCTTTAGAAGAATTAGTGTTGTAATATGGTGTTATTTCAAACCGTCATTGGATCACTGGCATTAATAATCTTGGACATATTCATAATTGTTTAAGAACCTCAGGTTTAAAATACTTGCTCTCTAAAGATGCTGTCTGCTAGGATTCTCACATATGTTCTCAGTTCCCCAGTGTGAGATGGGCAGAAATCCTTGAGCTCTTGAGAAATATATTGGTCCCCAAGGATGGAGTGTGAGCTAGCCCCTGTTGGATGTTGTGTACCATATTTTGTGTTTACCTACTGCTCTTAGAACCTTCCAGTAAATTCCTTCTTGACCATGTGAAGCAAAGGTTCTCCTCACAAGAGCTGAATCTCTCTGATGATTCTCCAGTTCCTTATCTTGCTGGCCAGATTTGAAGGCATTATGCATCTTTTTCTCTGAGTTCTGCCTTTCAGTGAGGTCCG
Organism: Platysternon megacephalum; assembly: GCA_003942145.1. NCBI lineage: Eukaryota > Metazoa > Chordata > Testudines > Platysternidae > Platysternon > Platysternon megacephalum. The sequence continues at coordinate 219,587 of QXTE01000380.1, forward strand.
AGTTCCATTTTAAATTCTATGTATGTTTAGCACTTTGATGCCTTTGCTTCACTATGTCTTTTGGTGCCTTGCTCAGGTGCTTGAGTACTACTTTCCCCCAGCACTACAGTGCACTAGTGCCAGTGTTTCTAGTATTTCAGTATGTATGTTGCCATGCTGATAACTGTTTCCAGTGCCTGTGTTTCTTTACTTTGGAACCTGTGTTGGCATTCTGACTAGAGCAGGCTGGAAAATGGAATTCCTGTTCAGGAGGAGATTCTGAAATTAAAAAAATCATTCTGAAATGGAGCAGAGCATTAACATTTCCAGTGATAGATGAATTCCAAAATTTGTTTTGAAAAATTCAAAATGACATTTTGTTTTGACCTTTTTGACACCTTTCTAAGGCTCCCCTAGCTGCAGCCCACCATGCAAAGAGCTTGGTGAACCTGGAAGCCGGGCATCTCTGGGAGCCTGGAAGCTGAGATTTCTGAGCTACTGGTGAGCCTGGTAGTTGGGTGTCTGGTAGCCCAGGCTTCTTTGCAGCCTACCAGGTGGGCTGCAGGGAAGTGGGAGAGCCACAGAGCTGGAAATGATTCTCCAAAGAAAATCAAAACTTTTCCAGCAAGTTTGAAATTTTCCTGTGGAAAACTTAGATTTTGTGGGACATGAAGTTTGTGACAGCGCACCCCATCACAGTACCCAAAAATTCCTGTTACAAAGTAGAAGTTCAACTATGTTCACCACCCATGCTGGGAGAGCTCTTGACAGTTTTACCAGAAGATCAGTGTGCCATACTGTATCAAAAGGCCGCTGTCAAGTCCAAGAAAACAGCTCCTGTCTTCAAGCTCTGTCGAAACCCATTTCCTATATATGTAGCAAGGGCTGGGACTTGGTCGCATGTGGTTCAACCCTCCAGAAGCCAGCTTGGTCGACGCGGAGAGTTGCCTCTACCCCTGGAGATATACACTGGAGGATAAGCCACTCCAGGACTTTTAAGATGACAGATAGCAGAGAGTTTGGTTGGTAGCTTGCCGCATTGTGTGGGTCCTCTCCAGGTTTTAGAAGGGTGATCACTTTTCACATCCTCCAGATCCTTGGCAAGTTACTCTCATTAACAAGCCGTGTCAGGATTTTGGATAGCCATTTGGATAGCGTTGATTCCAACTCTGGCGAAATAGTGTCATATCCCGACGTCGTTCCGGGTTTGATGATGCTTAGTACAGTGTCTAATTCAGTACTTGTGAATACGGCTATGCACTGAGAAAGTGTCATCTGAATTGCTGCTATTCATCGTGAATCTGCCATTTTACAAGCTTATTCAGGAGAACTTTTGCAACCTCAAGCGAGTGGCTAGTGACTTGGTTTGGAGTGACAGGAGGATAGGGCATCTCTGGTGGTTGTAATGCAAAATGGTCAGGAAGTAACTGGAGGGTGTTCCAATGGATTAATGCCATATGCCTTTGTATGTACTGGGCTCTCAGTATTCCATCTCACTATCAGCATTTACTGCATTTCTTAGAAATTGATTTACCTTAATTTACTGCAAATGCAGTTTTGTAAGAAGTATGAACATGATAATAAGAAGGTTAAGTGAAAATAACATCAGTCCCTGGTACATTTCTTTACTTAAAACATTGCCCTACTTCTCAAACTCCCAAGCAGCTCATTTTCAAAAATGTTAAAGGAAAATACATCTGTTTTAGTACAAATCTGGTGTATAGAAGCTGGCAGTGATTGCCATCCTGTGTACAATGATCTCTGCTTAAATGCGTGCTGCCTGCTTTTCCTGGCTTACAGAGACCATCAAACTTTAAAATAACATGAGCATCTTACATAGCATTTTCTTTAGTTTTGTAAAGTGGAGTTACACCCCTTTCAATTACCCTAGCCATTAGAAAATGACTTGTATGCCTTGGTATATGGCATTGGTGTGCACCTCTATGGGGAGCATGTAGGGTTACCACCTGGCTGATATTTCACCAGCCTGGCCAGTTTTTTTATAGATTTGCCAGACGAATAATTTAATCTGCCATGGTTTTTTTACGTGGGTCTAAAGATTTGCATTATTCTCCTAATACACTGGGATATGTAATGTTAAAAGTGTGTGTGTCCAGCTAAAGATGCTGCAGTGTTCCCACTTCCACAGTTCAAGCGATAACAGATTGTAGTGGTGTGGTGATTGTCCCTCCTCCTTTGGGTCGGAGAGAGGCCACACCGCCTCACTACATCGTCAGGGCCTCCGCCTACTATCAGGGGAATTAGCCTTCGGCGTTAACGTCCCGACCGGTCTAACAGGCTAAGCAGCCAACCGTTTATAGCCCTCGGGCCCTTCAAGCCGAGGCTGCGCACAGCTTAGTGTGGCAGGGCTCAGAGCCCACACAGGCGACAAGTAGCTCCAGGCCCTTCAGCCAGGAGTGGAGCAAACACAGTAGTCGATTAGCTCTGGCCTCTGGAGGCAGAGACAGAGGAAACCCCGCAGTCAGTTAGCTCTGGGCTCTAGTTGCAGGGCCAGAGCAACCCCAGGAGTCCATCAGCCCATGTCCCTTGGTGCAGAGACTGGGCAAGCCAGCAGTCAATTAGCCCAGATCTCTTAACGCAGAGACAGGGCAACACCAGTAGGCAATTAGCTCTGGGTTCGGGTTTCAGAGCCAGAGCACACCCAGCAGTCAATTAGTCCTGGTCTCTTGTGGCAGAGACAGGGCAACACCAGTAGGCAATTAGCCCTGATCTCTTAAGGCAGAGACAGAGCAAACTTCAGTAGTTAATGAATTCCGGTCTCTAGCTGCAAAGACAGAGCAAACCCCAGGGGTCAGATGGCCTAGCTTCGGGGGACACCCTATGAGCGCAGGCCACTGGACCTGGCGAGGGGAGGCTGCCACCCCAAGGGTGGGGTGGCAGGTGAGGTCCGGGTCCACCCTACTCCACCGGACCCCAACCCAGGGCCCTAACAGTTGCGGAGTGGTCCGCCACTGGGTCAGCAGGGATCCAGCCGCAACACGCCGACCGTGCCTCAGGCAGAACTACAGCCTGACTGAGGTCTGCTGTCCCTGGGCCACTTCCTCCCTCCCCTCAGGGTGCACCAGCGCAGCATCCTCCACCTCTTCAGCATAGGTGGCAAGCAGCAGTCCCAGCAGGTCTGTGGCAGAAGCAGGTTCCCCGGTGCGTAGGGCGTTGCTGGGCTAAGCAGCAGGGTCAGTGGCCAGGAGCAAGCGGGGTCCGTCTGCCTCCTTCGATGTCTATTTTCCAACTGAGTGGGAAGCCCTGACTTCCTTTCCCAGTGACGTACTTCCGGCGAGAGAAGTGGAGCAGGCCTGGCTCTGCCCACTTGGGCACGGAGGGTGGTTCCTCCCCCTCTGGCTCAGCGGGAGGCCACACCGCCTCACTACACAGATCAAAACTGTTGAAAATACAGCAGCTGTCTGCCCACCAACACGCAAGCGCATTGCGCATGTGTGTGTAAGAGGGGGTTTGAGTCACGCGGGAGTGAGGAGACGTGCAATGTTACCAATTTTGTCTATATGTGTCATCTCTCTAGATCAGGGGTCCCCAACGCGGTGCCCGTGGGCACCATGGCGCCCGCCGGGGCGTCTAAGTGCGCCTGCGTACGGGCTGGCGGACGAGCATCCACCGAAATGCCCCCGAGAAGCAGCGTCATCCAGAGGCGTTGCCACCGAAATGCCGCTGATTTTCGGCGGCATTTCAGCGGCGACGCCTCTGGATGACGCTGCTTCTCGGGGGCATTTCGGCGGCGACACCTATTGATGTTGCCGCTTGTCGGTGGCATTTCAGCGGATGCTCGTCCGCCGTCACGGTCAAGGTTGGGGACCACTGCTCTAGATACTGTGAGTGGGTGTTGAAAGGGGGGTTGCAGAGTTGCCTTGTGGTTGGGGAATGGGGTTGTGACAGGCTTGCCATGTCAGGGGTGGGGGTGCCAGTTTGTTTTTTTCATTTCAAAGGTGGTAACCCTAGGAGCACAACAAGGTTCCCAGGAGTGTGTAAGGCCTGATTGTCCTCTCAGTAGCTGGGTCTCCTGCTACAGTTCTTGCCACAGCTGCCAGGCTAGAAGAACAAGGAGAAGGGGGAGGGTCAAGGAGTGAGAAGACATGGCCTCTCCCTGATCCTTCATCCACAAAAATACTGCTGCTTAGACAGAGGGGGGCATGAATCTCCAAAGGGGGGTGCAGCAAAAAGGGTTTGGAAACCTCTGGCATATGGTAATACATATGTAACTATAATTCTGTGAAGATAAGTGCTATCTAGGGATTCCTAATTGTAGGCCACTTGGCTTCCAGTGCAAAGCATTGGGGAGACAGTGAATTCATAGAATAATTAAGTCTTTTTCTGAAAGTAAAACCATTAGATTGAGATGTATACCTTAGAGGTATAGTACGATATACAATATTGCTACTCATTGACATGATAGCTGGTTTCTAGTCTCTAGATGCTGTTGGAACAATCCATCAGTTTCACATAGTAGTCCATTTATTGCAATATTTTACTGGTTCTTTCCTTGATCCTAGCAATTTGTGTAATGATCAGGTTCTGTAGTGTGACATTATCTTGATAGGCCTTAGTTTAATTAATTAGCATGTGTATATACTAGGCATTGTTAAATATTAAATCCACTCTATTGTTTCAAGACAAACAGTGGAACAAGGAATGTAGGCCATACTTACAGGATTGGGACTCTATCCTGGGAAGCAGGGACTCTAAAAAAGATGTGTGGGTTGTGGTGGATAATCAGCCAAGTATGAGCTCCCAAAGTGACACTGTGGTCAAAAGAACTAATGTGTTCCTGGGATGTATAAACGGGAATCCTGAGTAGGAGTAGAGAGGCTATTTTACCTTTGGATTTGGCACTGTTGCGACCAGTGGTGGAATACTGTATCCAGTTCGGATGTGCACAATTCAAGAAGGATGTTGATAAATTGCAGCGGGTTCATAGAAGAGCCACAAGAATGACTGAAGAATTTAAAAAAAATGTGTTATAGTAGTAGACTCAAAGACCTCAGTCTAGTTAGCTTAACAGAGAAGATTCAGGGATGACTTGATTACAGTCCGTTAAGCAGGGCCGGCCTTAGGGAAAATAACACCCTGGGCAAACTTGTATTTTGGTGCCCCGGGCCCCAACTGTCTCCCCATTCACCCCCCATCACCCCAGCCCCTGCCGTGCCCCCGCCCCCATTGCCCCGAGCTCCCTTTTGTGACCTCGCACTCCAGGCCCGCCCTGCTTTTTGCCTCTTAACCACAGCATCCCCCTGACCATGTCACCCACTTGTAGGGCTAGCCCTGCCATGCAGTGGCTCACATCTTGATGCCACGGTGATGGGCATCATAGGAAACCCCACAGCAGTCACTTTGCCCCCTCTCCCCCCCCGCCCGTGCCACAGGGACCCCTCATCTGCTCGTTGAGCGGGACAGCCAAGACGATGTAGCAGGCGGTCTGCTGCACTGACAGGGTGAGCGGGCTCTGGGGCAGAGTCGTACCTCTCCTGCATCTCCCAACCTCTCCCACTTAGCACGGCCTCCAGCTCCTCTGGCAGAGCCCCAGAGGGTTGGCAGCCCAAGGGGAGGCGCAGTGACAGGAGGGCACCAGTGGACTGTGGTGGCAGGGGCGCATGGTGACCTGAGAGCCCCAGAAAGTGGGGAGGGAACCAGAGGTGTCTAGCTAGTCTCACTGGTGTGGGGATGCAGGGTGGGGGGCAGTGACATGCGGGCTCCAGAAGGACAGATTTCTCCCACCCCCATACTGAGCATCTCCAGTGTTCAAGTGCTCCTCCCCAATCCCAGGAAAGGTGGGTTATTAGGTGTGTGTGGGGGGGGGGGGGGGGGGGGGGGTTAAAATGCAAATGCTCCAGTGCACTGGAGGAAGCTAGGGTGGGTGNTGCAAATGCTCCAGTGCACTGGAGGAAGCTAGGGTGGGTGGTGATGGTGGAAGTTTCACTCCCAAAATATCCCCACGCCCCTGCACTTACACCTTCCTTTGGGATGAGCAAGAAAAAGGGGGAGCCCCTGAGAGCTGGAGAGCATGGGGAACTGTGAGGGTCAGAGTGTGGCATTCAGAAGGGGGATCTTGAAGATGTGAGGGACACCCTGAGAACTGGGGGAGGTGGGAGCTAAGAACTGGGAGGCTGGTACCTGGGGGGCAGAGGGAGGGGCCTCCTGGGAGCTGTGTGAGCATGGAGGGGGGCTGGGACCTGGGGGCACAGGGAGGGGCCCCCGGGAGCTGGCGGGCCTGGGAGCTGGGACACAGAGTCAGGACCCCCTAAAACTGACTGGTGTCTTTGCCCTGCAGTTTTAGCTCCCTTGCCTTCCCCTCCCAACCCAGAAGAGACTGGCAATTTCCAGCTCGCATTGGCCAGCTGAGATGCCATGCTCACCTTCCACTGAGTGGCATTGCTTTCATTCAGGTTGGGACAGTCTCAGAGGGCGCGGGGGGAGGAGGGGAGGAAGATCATGCCGGCTTGCAGAGTGCAGAGGCGGGAGTAGGAGCCGGGCTGGGAAACCATGTGGGGCTGCGAGCAGGGGATCTCCACTCTGAAGCAGGGAGGCGGGCACTCCTGCTGCACTGGGCTGCATCCCGCAGGCAGTGAGGGGATGCCCGAGCCCCTTGCCTCTGCAGCATAGTGCCCCCCGACTACAGCGCCCTGGGTGGGTGCCCGGATCACCTAGCCCTAAGGCTGGCCCTCCTGTTAAGTATCTACGTGGGGAACAAATATTTACTAATGGACTAGCAAAGAAAGGTGTAACATGATCCAATGGGTGGAAGTTGAAGTGAGACAAATTCACACTGGAAATAAGATGTAAATTTACCAAGGGGTGTGGTAGAATCTCCATCACTGACAATTTTAAAATCAAGATTAGATGTTTTGGTCTAAAAGATTTGCTCTAGGAATTATTTTGGCTAAGTTCTCTTGCCTGTGTTATACAGGATCACAATGGTCCCTTCAGGCCTTGGAATCTATGTAATCTATGAAAGACATGCTTTGCATGAAGCATAAATAAGCTATTTAACCACACACACACACCCACCACCACCCCCGCCACCTGCATACTGTGCAGCATACTGGCATAGAAGGCCTTTGGAAGTTCTCTGATGCCTGCTTTGAGAGCTCCTATGAGTACACCATGATATAGTGGGACTAAATTTTGAGGCAACAGTCCCAAAATTCCATGGCAATAACTACTAAATTCTGCAGGAAAATACCTTAAATTACATGGCAATATTAATGTATTCAATTGTCATGAATCAGAGGGGTAGCCGTGTTAGTCTGGGTCTGTAAAAGCAGCAAAGAATCCTGTGGCACCTTATAGACTAACAGAGGTTTTGCAGCATGAGCTTTCGTGGGTTGCATCCGAAGAAGTGGGTATTCACCCACGAAAGCTCATGCTGCAAAACCTCTGTTAGTCTATAAGGTGCCACAGGATTCTTTGCTGCTTTTACAGACCCAGACTAACACGGCTACCCCTCTGATACATGACAATTGAATACATTAATATTGCCATGTAATTTAAGGTATTTTCCTGCAGAATTTAGTAGTTATTGCCATGGAATTTTGGGACTGTTGCCTCAAAATTTAGTCCCACTATATCATGGTGTACTCATAGGAGCTCTCAAAGCAGGCATCAGAGAACTTCCAAAGGCCTTCTATGCCAGTATGCTGCACAGTATGCAGGTGGCGGGGGTGGTGGTGGGTGTGTGTGTGTGGTTAAATAGCTTATTTATGCTTCATGCAAAGCATGTCTTTCATAGATTACATAGATTCCAAGGCCTGAAGGGACCATTGTGATCCTGTATAACACAGGCAAGAGAACTTAGCCAAAATAATTCCTAGAGCAAATCTTTTAGACCAAAACATCTAATCTTGATTTTAAAATTGTCAGTGATGGAGATTCTACCACACCCCTTGGTAAATTTACATCTTATTTCCAGTGTGAATTTGTCTCACTTCAACTTCCACCCATTGGATCATGTTACACCTTTCTTTGCTAGTCCATTAGTAAATATTTGTTCCGCACGTAGATACTTAACAGGAGGGCCAGCCTTAGGGCTAGGTGATCCGGGCACCCACCCAGGGCGCTGTAGTCGGGGGGCACTATGCTGCAGAGGCAAGGGGCTCGGGCATCCCCTCACTGCCTGCGGGATGCAGCCCAGTGCAGCAGGAGTGCCCGCCTCCCTGCTTCAGAGTGGAGATCCCCTGCTCGCAGCCCCACATGGTTTCCCAGCCCGGCTCCTACTCCCGCCTCTGCACTCTGCAAGCCGGCATGCTCTTCCTCCCCTCCTCCCCCCGCGCCCTCTGGGACTGTCCCAACCTGAATGAAAGCAATGCCACTCAGTGGAAGGTGAGCATGGCATCTCAGCTGGCCAATGCGAGCTGGAAATTGCCAGTCTCTTCTGGGTTGGGAGGGGAAGGCAAGGGAGCTAAAACTGCAGGGCAAAGACACCAGTCAGTTTTAGGGGGTCCTGACTCTGTGTCCCAGCTCCCAGGCCCGCCAGCTCCCGGGGGCCCCTCCCTGTGCCCCCAGGTCCCAGCCCCCCTCCATGCTCACACAGCTCCCAGGAGGCCCCTCCCTCTGCCCCCCAGGTCCCAGCCTCCCAGTTCTTAGCTCCCACCTCCCCCAGCTCTCAGGGTGTCCCTCACATCTTCAAGATCCCCCTTCTGAATGCCACACACTGACCCTCACAGTTCCCCATGCTCTCCAGCTCTCAGGGGCTCCCCCTTTTTCTTGCTCATCCCAAAGGAAGGCGTAAGTGCAGGGGCATGGGGATATTTTGGGAGTGAAACTTCCACCATCACCACCCACCCTAGCTTCCTCCAGTGCACTGGAGCATTTGCATTTTAACNTACCTGCCCCGTGGGCGGGTGGCGTATGTGTGCATTCGGTGCAAGGAGCTCCTGGCCCTCAGAGACCGCGTACGGGCTTTGGAGGCCAGGGTGGCGGAACTGGAGGAGCTAAGGGAGGCAGAGAAGTATGTTGATGAGGCTTTCCGGGACACTGTAGAATTGTCCCACCTCCGGTCAGACAGCCCCTGCGCTGTTGAGGAGGATGAAAGGCCGAGGGAAGCAGAGCAGTCAACGGGAGCAGAGGGAAACCGTCCCATAGTTGGGACCCTCCTTCCAGATGGTGTTAGGGTATCCTCCCGCACTGAGGTTACCGCTCCGGGGGAGGGAACTCCAGTCACTAGGAAAAGGCAGGTGTTAGTAATGGGAGAGTCGATCATTAGAAACATAGATAGCTGGGTCTGTGATGACCGGGAGAACTGTATGGTGACTTGCCTGCCTGGTGCGAAGGTTGCAGATCTCTCGAGGCATCTAGATAGACTTATGTGTAGTGCTGGGGAGGAGCCGATGGTCATGGTACATGTAGGTACCAATGACATAGGGAAGGGTAGGAGAGACGTCCTGGAGGCCAAATTTAGGCTGCTAGGGAAGAGACTGAAACCCAGGACCTCTATGGTGACATTCTCAGAAATGCTCCCAATTCCACGCGCAGGGCCAGGTAGGCAGGGAGAGCTTAAGAGTCTCAATGCGTGGATGAGACGATGGTGTAGAGAGAAGGGGTTTAGATTCATTAGGAACTGGGGAGCCTATACAGGAGAGATGGGCTCCACCTAAACCAAAGTGGAACCAGACTGCTGCCACTTAACATTAAAAAGGTTGCAGAGCAGTTTCTAAACTAGGTGATGGGGGAAAGCCGACTGCTGCAGAGGAGCATGTGGATCGAACAGAGACTTCTCTTAGAGGAGAGTCTAGTGATAGAGATTCTCTAGGTTTTAGTCAGGAGCAGAGGATGGAAGAGGATAATGTAAGGGCCAGATCAGACGAGAAACATTCACATAAAAAAGAATCGGACACATCAGAAAAGGGCAGACAAATAAACAGTGACAAGTTTTAAAGTGCTTGTACACAAATGCTAGAAGTCTAATAAGATGGGTGAACTAGAGTGCCTCGTGATATAATAGGCATCACAGAAACCTGGTGGACTGAGGACAATCAGTGGGACACAATCATTCCGGGGTACAAAATATATCAGAAGGACAGAACAGGTCGTGCAGGGGGGAGAGGGGGGGAGTGGCACTATATGTGAAAGAAAATGTAGAACCAAGTGAAGTAAAAATCTTAAGTGAATCCACATGTTCCATAGAATCTCTATGGATAGTAATTCCATGCTCTAATAAGAATATAACATTAGGGATCTATTATCGACCGCCTGACCAGGACAGTGATAGTGATGATGAAATGCTAAGGGAGATTAGAGAGGCTATCAAAATTAAGAACTCAATAATAGTGGGGGATTTCAATTATCCCCATATTGTCTGGGAGTATGTCACCTCAGGACGAAATGCAGAGACAAAATTTCTCGATACTTTAAATGACTGCTTCTTGGAGCAGCTGGTATGGGGACCCACAAGGGGAGAGGCAACTCTCGATTTAGTCCTGGGTGGAGGGCAGGAGTTGATCCAAGAGGTAACTATAACAGGACCGTTTGGAAATAGTGACCATAATATAATAACATTTAACATCCCTGTGGTGGGAAGAACATCTCAACAGCCCAACACTGTGGCATTTAATTTCAAAAAGGGGGAACTATGCAAAAATGAGGGGGTTAGTTAAACAGAAGTTAAAAGGTACAGTGACTAAAGTGAAATCCCTGCAAGCTGCATGGACGCTTTTCAAAGACTCCATAATAGAGGCCCAACTGAAATGTATACCCCAAATTAAAAAACACAGTAAAAGAACTAAAAAAGAGCCACCATGGCTTGGCTTAACCATGTAAAAGAAGCAGAGACAGATAAAAAGACTTCCTTTAAAAAGTGGACGTCAAATCCTAGTGAGGTAAATAGAAAGGAGCATAAACACTGCCAAATTAAGTGTAAAAATGTAATAAGAAAAGCCAAAGAGAAGTTTGAAGAACGGCTAGCCAAAAACTCAAAAGGTAATAACAAAATGTTTTTAAAGTACATCAGAAGCAGGAAGCCTGCTAAACAACCAGGGGGGCCCCTGGATGATCGAGATACAAAAGGAGCGCTTAAAGACGATAGTCATTGCGGAGAAACTAAATGGATTCTTTGCTTCAGTCTTCACGGCTGAGGATGTTAGGGAGATTCCCAAACCTGAGCCAGCGTTTGTAGGTGACAGATCTGAGGAATTGTCACAGATTGAAGTGTCACTAGAGGAGATTTTGGAATTAATTGATAAACTTAACAGAAACAAATCACCGGGACTAGATGGCATTCACCCAAGAGTTCTGAAAGAACTCAAATGTGAAGTTGCGGAACTATTANATGTCCCTAGCCTCTGTTTGTCAGAGATGGCAGGAGAGAGATCACTTGATGGTTACCTGTTAGGTTCACTCCCTCTGGGGCACGTGGCATTGGCCACTGTCGGTAGACAGGATACTGGGCTAGATGGACCTTTGGTCTGACCCAGTACGGCCGTTTTTATGTTATGTTTTTATGTTGTAAGATGTTCTCTAGGCAGCCTGGTGCAGAATCACCTCCCTCCCAGGTGTCTCAGGGAAGGGAAACACTTCTGGTCTGTTTCAGTGGCTCATCTTCCTGGCTCCACTGCTGTGCTCTTCTTTAGGCTCATCAGCCTATGCTTCTGGCTCCATCGAACAGTGTAGAGTAATAATTAGCAATTCCATGTAGGGAAAACCAGAGAGCAAGAGGCAGCTACAGGAAACGTCCCAATAGGGCGGAGCCAGAAAACCAAATGGCTGCAGCAAAATGGCAAATTCTATGGTATCTTGGGGGAACAATTAGGTATTCTGTGGTCATGGAATGGTGGAGTCCATGGGGCCTTGATTCAGAAGATTGAGGCAGTTCACATTTTTGAAAGCCATTGTTGTAAGTTGTCTACAGACTCAGGGTTTGTCTAGATAGTAAGTTCGCTGACTTGCCATGTAGACAAACCCTCAGGCAGGCAACACTGCATTCATTTTGTTCATGTTTTCAACAACCATGAAAGCTGGAAACTTTGTTTCCATGAAAACTGGAGCACACTTCTGTGGCAAAGAGAGAAATTAAGTGGCAGATACCACAGCCACAGAGCTGCAGATTACATGGCCTCTGCTTGAGTCATAACTTTTTAAAAAAGCCTTCAAGCAATGAAGGAATCTTGACAAGAGGCCTGGTCAATTAGTTATTCTTTGTTGAGAACATCCTATTAATCCCACTTAATATGAGTGAAAAGGAATTTTGCAATATGGCCATCATTATAGTATGCAGATGAAAATTGAGGCAATTCTTCCATCAAAACTAGGCTGTGGTCCACATGTCTCAGTCCAAGATCTAATCTCGGCTCCAGGTAGCCCAGGTAGTTCAGACCGTTTGGTATATTAGGACTGTTCAGCAGTTTCCATCAGATGCCTTCCAGTGGTGTTTATACTATACCAATTGAGACAGTTAGCACAATATATGCATTCTTGAAGTACACTCTGAAACCATGATGACATAGCATCTGTGATGTAGTTTATATCCATGCTATTAATGTTTTTGGTACACAAAACACCTATCATTTTACAGTGGACTGTTCTGGGATAGACCCCCATGAAGTTAATACATCTTACTTTTGTCCAAACTCTGCACTCAATGACAGAAAAGCAGAATAACGTCCCAACAATTTCAAGGGCATAACATTTGAAGAATTGTTTTGTACTTATAAGGGACTAAAGAAGAGAAAGTACTATAGGTTACTCTCCCATATCTTTTTGAAGTTTGTAATAAGATGGATGGCTCAGGTTATTGCTTCTAAATTAAGAGCTTTACATTTGTTGTTTAGTTTTTACAGTGTAATGAACTGTGAAAACAAAATAGATAATTCTGCAGGTATATGTCTCATACAAAACTATATACGGTAACTGGTTTAAAATCCAAAAATTAAAATCTAGCAAGCGGTAAGTGCAGATGTTTTTCCTACAACATGTGAGTGTTGTTACTTCAGGGAGACATAGAGATTTACAGCTAAGTAGTCCGGAGCAACTATTGTTTCTGAAATGAAATATTGGAACTATATTAAAAACCTACTCCAGACTACTCAAAGTAATGTAATAGTCCTAAATCTGAATTAATTTCTGAAAACACGTACTGTATGTGAATGCACAGTATTTTCTGACATTTTATCACAGAAAGCAGTAATAATAGAGTGCAGTTTGGCTGGGTGATAGAGGAAGTATCTTAAATAGCACCTCTAATACTGTATATTTTAAATGTTAACATTAAATTATAGGTCTTACGGCTAAACAAAGAATATTACATGACTTGCAACTCTCACTAGCTATTGGTGAATATCTATTTCTATGTAGGATATTACTGTCTTTGAATTATCTTTTGAATTGTGTGGGAAAAAATTAAAACAAAACAAAAACTCCCAAAATTAAACCCTCTCTCATATTCCCAGCTCTAACTCAGAGGGAAGATGGGAATAACATCACCCTTTTCTGTAGGTGTACTTGCTCCTTCAAATGAAGAAAAGTACACAAAATTTGCTGCTGAATTCAAAGCTTTTAAGGTAGTTAAACTTCTTATCAGTGAATAAAAGTGGGACAATTGCACTGTTAAAATGGCATTCTTATTAATTAGGTGAGGTAAAAGGTATGATTTTAATTATTGGGCAGCATTTAAGTAGCAAAATGTTTTGCCATTTAAAATGTAGAGTTTGCAAAAGAGTTGGACATAGTGGGAGGAAACTACAAACTAAACACAGTTTGCTACGGGGTGGATTTGATTTAAATCAAATTGATTTAAATCATGATTTAAATTACTAGTCAGGAAGACTCAATTTAATCATAGATTTCTACATAAAAGTGCATTCTTGTTGGTTGTTACTAACCTGAAGGTCCTGCATGTTCAGACATGTTCCTTTCATCATCTTCAACGCAGCTTCCTCCTGAGAAGGAACACTTCTCATGATGTTGTTTCATTTGGGCAACCAGACCTTGCCTTGTTTCACTGTTTGCATTTTGCACTTGTGCCTGTTTTACCCACAGGTAGAGGAACTTCATTAAAATATTCCCAAACTGGGTCTCTCTTACAGCCTGCTGCCATTATAGGTTTTCCCTTGTAGTGAGAGAATGGTCTGGTAGATCTCAAATCAACGAAGGTTACACTCAGAAAGACCTCAAGACTTCTGGAATATGCTGCTCAGACAGTTTCACTTTTGTTTCTACTGCCTGTCCCTCCTTCCTCACATTTATCTCCAGACTTCTTCTCCTTGTCCAGATCTATTCTGCCCCCAACAATCTTCTATTCACTGAACTTTTAGAAACTTTTCACTTTCAGAGAGAGGTCAAGGATTGACTCTGTGTACACAAATTTGCAGAGGGACAATAGGGTTGAGGTCTGTTATTTCTCACCTCTATATTATTTATTTACTTATTTGGTTATTTAAAAACATTTTTGCTCTGAACAAGCATGTTATCTCCGGAGACACAAATCCACAGTGAGAATTGCAAAACGAAGTATCTCTGATGGTACCTTCTAGACTGAGCACTGAGTCCCATTGGGTAGATAGAAAGATTAACCTACATAATCTATACAGAAGCCCCTGGAACCCCATAAGATTCGGTCCCTAATCCATGAACTATTTACAAAACTTTTCTTAAACTTTCTTAAACATTACATGAAGATATTGTCTCATACTATAGAATTAGAATTTATAATCCCTATTCCGTGATGAGATATCTTTGAGCTATAATGTATCTTAATTAATCTATCTTTAGATAGGTTTTTTCCTCAAAAAACATTTTATCAAAAAAATCCAATTTTTTTTATTTATGTTTTTAAAATAATTGATTTTTATCCACCCTGGTTTGCTATATATTCATGGCTATGTACATAAGCATGGTGCACCAAGACACCTGCAGTCCGTGGGCACAGAGCCAGAGAAAGACAGCCCTCCTACAAAAGGAGCACAGTCCCTTGTTCTGCATGATGCACTGCACCTCCTCCCCCAATTTAAAATGTTTGACTTTTCGTAGTCTGAATTAAAAATATTGGCACACGTTTTAAAAAATGAACATGCATTTCTGCATGCATTCAGGTTTCGTGTATGTATGCAATTTCCCAGCCTGCATATATGCACTGAGCATTGTGTACACAACTGCACATGCATTTCTAAAAAATTGGGCCATTATTTAGTTAGCACCACTATGAGAGGGTGATCTGTAGCTGTCTGGATCTCTCCCCCTCCCTCCACCCCCACCCCCCCAAAGCATTCACCTTAGTTATATAGATTGTCATTCACAAATACATCCACTTGGGATGGCTCGTAACAGCTGTGGGAGTCAGTTGCATCAGTTCAACCTATCAGTTTAAAAAGAAACTATAACACTATTGCTATTATCAAGTGTTGAGAAATCCTGAGACAGGCCCCAAAAATCATGAGATTGGCTTGAGTCATGATTTTAAGAATCGACAAAGAGTCCTGTGGCACCTTATAGACTAACAGACATATGCTCTGGCTGGCAGTTGGAGGCAGGTTTGAAAGCTCGAAGCCTCTGGTAATTGGCTGAGCCTTAATCAGTGGGCGGGGCATTCACTCAGGCCAGGGCTTTATAAAGCCGCGCACAAGCGACCAGGGACTGCTAACAGGGAGTTTCGAAGGGGAGTGGGAAGGGAGTGGGAGCCCCTCGCCGCCCGTAACCCCTTCCCCGCGGCCCCCCCTAAAACCTATAAACCGAACCACATTCCAAAACCCCTTCCTGTAAACCACCCTTCCACTAACTAGGAGACAATGCAGGCAGAAGCCCAGCAGCAGAGTGGGGGCTATCCAGTTTATTGCACTGAGTGTTGCATGTATGATTACCTGCCCCGTGGGCGGGTGGCGTATGTGTGCATTCGGTGCAAGGAGCTCCTGGCCCTCAGAGACCATGTACGGGCTTTGGAGGCCAGGGTGGCGGAACTGGAGGAGCTGAGAGAGGCAGAGAGGTATGTTGATGAGGCTTTCCGGGACATTGTAGAATTGTCCCACCTCCGCTCAGACAGCTCCTGTGCTGTTGAGGAGGAAGAACGGCCCAGGGAAGTAGAGCAGTCAATGGGAGCAGAGGGAAACCTTCCCGTAGTTGGGACCCTCCTTCCAGATGGTGCTGGGGTTGCCTCTCGCACTGAGGTTGCCTCTCCGGGGGAGGGAACTCCAGTTTCTAGGAAAAGGCAGGTGTTAGTAATGGGAGATTCGATTATTAGAAATGTAGATAGCTGGGTCTGTGATGACCGGGAGAACCGTATGGTGACTTGCCTGCCTGGTGCGAAGGTTGCGGATCTCTCGAGGCATCTAGATAGACTTATGTGTAGTGCTGGGGAGGAGCCGGTGGTCGTGGTACATGTAGGTACCAATGACATAGGGAAGGGTAGGAGAGATGTCCTGGAAGCCAAATTTAGGCTGCTAGGGAAGAGACTGAAATCCAGGACCTCTATGGTGGCATTTTCAGAAATGCTCCCAGTTCCACGCGCAGGGCCAGGGAGGCAGGCAGAGCTTCAGAGTCTCAATGCGTGGATGAGACGATGGTGTAGAGAGGAGGGGTTCACGTTCATTAGGAACTGGGGAAACTTCTGGGATGGGGGGAGCCTATACAGGAGAGATGGGCTCCACCTAAACCAAAGTGGAACCAGACTGCTGGCACTAAACATTAAAAAGGTTGTAGAGCAGTTTTTAAACTAGGAGATGGGGGAAAGCCGACTGCTGCAGAGGAGCGTGTGGATCGGACACAGACTTCTCTTAGGGGAGAGTCTGATGATAGAGAATCTCCAGGTTATAGTCAGGAGCAGAGGACTGAAAAGTATAATGTAAGGGCCGGATCAGATGATAAACAGTCACATAAAAAAGAATCTGGCACATCAGAAGAAGGCAGGCTAGTAAACAGGGACAAGTTTTTAAAGTGCTTGTACACAAATGCCAGAAGTCTAAATAATAAGATGGGTGAACTAGAGTGCCTTGTGATAAAGGAGGATATAGATATAATAGGCATCACAGAAACCTGGTGGACTGAGAGCAATCAATGGGACACAATCATTCCGGGGTACAAAATATATCGGAAGGACAGAACAGGCCGTGCAGGGGGAGGAGTGGCACTATATGTGAAAGAAAGTGTAGATTCAAATGAAGTAAAAATCTTAAGCGAATCCACATGTTCCATAGAGTCTCTATGGATAGAAATTTCATGCTCTAGTAAAAATATAACATTAGGGATCTATTATCGACCACCTGACCAGGACAGTAATAGTGATGATGAAATGCTAAGGGAAATTAGAGAGGCTATCAAAATTAAGAACCCAATAATAGTGGGGGATTTCAATTATCCCCATATTGACTGGGAACATTTCACTTCAGGACGAAATGCAGAGATAAAATTTCTCGATACTTTAAATGACTGCTTCATGGAGCAGCTGGTACGGGAACCCACAAGGGGAGAGGCAACTCTAGATTTAATCCTGAGTGGAGCGCAGGAGCTGGTCCAAGAGGTAACTATAGCAGGACCGCTTGGAAATAGTGACCATAATACAATAGCATTCAACATCCCTGTGGTGGGAAGAACACCTCAACTGCCCAACACTGTGGCATTTAATTTCAAAAGGGGGAACTATACAAAAATGAGGGGGTTAGTTAGACAAAAGTTAAAAGGTACAGTGACTAAAGTGAAATCCCTGCAAGTTGCATGGGCCCTTTTTAAAGACACCATAATAGAGGCCCAACTTCAATGTATACCCCAAATTAAGAAAAACAGTAAAAGAACTAAAAAAGAGCCACCGTGGCTTAACAACCATGTAAAAGAAGCAGTGAGAGATAAAAAGACTTCCTTTAAAAAGTGGAAGTCAAATCCTAGTGAGGCAAATAGAAAGGAGCACAAACACTGCCAACTTAAGTGCAAGAGTGTAATAAGAAAAGCCAAAGAGGAGTTTGAAGAACGGCTAGCCAAAAACTCCAAAGGTAATAACAAAATGTTTTTTAAGTACATCAGAAGCAGGAAGCCTGCTAAACAACCAGTGGGGCCCCTTGATGATCAAAATACAAAAGGAGCGCTTAAAGATGATAAAGTCATTGCGGAGAAACTAAATGGATTCTTTGCTTCAGTCTTCACGGCTGAGGATGTTAGGGAGATTCCCCAACCTGAGCTGGCTTTTGTAGGTGACAAATCTGAGGAACTGTCACAGATTGAAGTGTCACTAGAGGAGGTTTTGGAATTAATTGATAAACTCAACATTAACAAGTCACCGGGACCAGATGGCATTCACCCAAGAGTTCTGAAAGAACTCAAATGTGAAGTTGCGGAACTATTAACTAAGGTTTGTAACCTGTCCTTTAAATCGGCTTCGGTACCCAATGACTGGAAGTTAGCTAATGTAACGCCAATATTTAAAAAGGGCTCTAGGGGTGATCCCGGCAATTACAGACCGGTAAGTCTAACGTCGGTACCGGGCAAATTAGTTGAAACAATAGTAAAGAATAAAATTGTCAGACACATAGAAAAACATAAACTCTTGAGCAAGAGTCAACATGGTTTCTGTAAAGGGAAATCGTGTCTTACTAATCTATTAGAGTTCTTTGAAGGGGTCAACAAACATGTGGACAAGGGGGATCCGGTGGACATAGTGTACTTAGATTTCCAGAAAGCCTTTGACAAGGTCCCTCACCAAAGGCTCCTACGTAAATTAAGCTGTCATGGGATAAAAGGGAAGGTCCTTTCATGGATTGAGAACTGGTTAAAGGACAGGGAACAAAGGGTAGGAATTAATGGTAAATTCTCAGAATGGAGAGAGGTAACTAGTGGTGTTCCCCAAGGGTCAGTCCTAGGACCAATCCTATTCAATTTATTCATAAATGATCTGGAGAAAGGGGTAAACAGTGAGGTGGCAAAGTTTGCAGATGATACTAAACTACTCAAGATAGTTAAGACCAAAGCAGATTGTGAAGAACTTCAAAAAGATCTCACAAAACTAAGTGATTGGGCAACAAAATGGCAAATGAAATTTAATGTGGATAAATGTAAAGTAATGCACATTGGAAAAAATAACCCCAACTATACATACAACATGATGGGGGCTAATTTAGCTACAACGAGTCAGGAAAAAGATCTTGGCGTCATTGTGGATAGTTCTCTAAAGATGTCCACGCAGTGTGCAGAGGCGGTCAAAAAAGCAAACAGGATGTTAGGAATCATTAAAAAGGGGATAGAGAATAAGACAGAGAATATATTATTGCCCTTATATAAATCCATGGTACGCCCACATCTCGAATACTGTGTACAGATGTGGTCTCCTCACCTCAAAAAGGATATTCTAGCACTAGAAAAGGTTCAGAAAAGGGCAACTAAAATGATTAGGGGTTTAGAGAGGGTCCCATACGAGGAGAGATTAGAGAGGCTGGGACTCTTCGGCTTGGAAAAGAGAAGACTAAGGGGGGACATGATAGAGGTATATAAAATCATGAGTGATGTTGAGAAAGTGGATAAGGAAAAGTTATTTACTTATTCCCATAATACAAGAACTAGGGGTCACCAAATGAAATTAATAGGCAGCAGGTTTAAAACAAATAAAAGGAAGTTCTTCTTCACGCAGCGCACAGTCAACTTGTGGAACTCCTTACCTGAGGAGGTTGTGAAGGCTAGGACTATAACAGTGTTTAAAAGGGGACTGGATAAATTCATAGTGGCTAAGTCCATAAATGGCTATTAGCTAGGATGGGTAAGAATGGTGTCCCTAGCCTCTGTTCGTCAGAGGATGGAGATGGATGGCAGGAGAGAGATCACTTGATCATTGCCTGTTAGGTTCACTCCCTCTGGGGCACCTGGCATTGGCCACTGTCGGTAGACAGATACTGGGCTAGAAGGACCTTTGGTCTGACCCGGTACGGCCTTTCTTATGTTCTTATTGGAGCATAAGCTTTCGTGAGTGAATACCCACTTCATCAGATGCATGATTTTAAGAATAATACATTTGAAGTTCATTTTATTTGCCTTCTGGCTTTTGAATCCCTATGGTTAATTTTTTCCAGTTTCTTGGAGATTCTGGTATAGTCACATGACTCCAGGGTCTATGGCTTCAAAAAAACCCATCAGATATTGCAAGCCTCACAATAAAATCATGGGCATTGGCAGCACTAGGACAGAAGCTTCAGTAGAAGTGTGGAGTAGAGCTAGCCAGGAATTTTTTGTTTTCTGGTAAAAACAATTCTTTTCATTTTTGTCAAAAAAAAAAAAAAAGTACTTGTCTCCTTTTCTACAATTTTCTTTGAGTTTTTGTTGAAAAAGCAGAAAACAAAAAATGTGGCCACTCTGATAAAATGTTTGGTTTTGCAGAAAAGTTTCACCTGACTGGCCAAATTTTTCATTTTCAAAATTTTGTTGTTTTTAATGAAAACCCCCAAAATGTTTAAAACAAACATCTCCTTCAAAAATTACTAGTTTTGAAAAAAAAGCGCCATTAAAAAAACAAACCAACAAACATTTTGAACAAATAATGTCAACCAGTCCTAGCTAGGAGTGCTAGCCAAGGAGCACTGTTCTGGAGCTGGGTAGAGAGCCACGGTCCTCAGGCTTTGTAGGGAGTCTTGTATTGTTGATATCCTATGCTATGTTTTGTTGGCTTATTTTTGTTTTGTTCATTTTTTCCATACTGTTGTGGGTGTGAAGGACACCTTATTCTCTCCCCACTCTCCGCACTCCCTCCCAATAAAAATCCCACACCTACCCCAACAATAAAATCCAGACAACCTCTTAGTACAACAGACCACCCTGTTACGACCAAAGATCTTCATGTCACTTGCAGTGAGGTTAAGATAGAAGCAGACCTGTAGAAAGGTAAGGATAAAAGGGGTAAAAAAAACCCAAGGGTGATGTCGTGGTAGGTGTCTACTATAGACCACCTAACCAGGAAGAAAAGATGAATGAAGCTTTTTAAAAAAAACTAGCAAAATCATCAGTAACACAGGACTTGGCAGTGATGGGGGACTTCAACTACCCAAACATGTGTTGGGAAAATAATACAGCAGGGCACAGATTATTCAACAAGTTCTTGGAATACATTGGAGACATTTTTTTTTTTTAATAACAGAAGATGGAGAAAGTGAGTAGGGGAGAGGCTATTCTAGATTTGATTTTGACAAATAGGGAGAAACTAGTTGAGAATTTGAAGGTGGAAGGCAGCTTGGGTGAAAGTGATTATGAAATGACAGAGTTCATGATTCTAAGGAATGGTAGGAGGGAAAAGAGCTGAATAAAGATAATGGATTTCAAGAAGACAAACTTTAGCAAACTCAGAGAATTGATGCATAGGAACCCATAGGAAGGAAGTCTGAGAGGGAGGAGAGTTGGCAGTTTTTTAAAGAGACGTTAGTAAGGGCTCAAGAGCAAAGTATATCAATGAGTAGGAAAGATAGGAAGTGTGGTAAGAGACCCCCCCGGGCTTAAACAGAGATCTTCAATGACCTGAAACTCAAAAAACGGGTCTTACAAAAAATGGAAACTAGGTTAAATTACTCCCTGAAGAGTAGGAGTACTCGTGGCACCTTAGAGACTAACAAATTTATTTGAATATAAAATAAACGCAAGCACGTAGGTACAAAATTAGAAAGGCCAAGGCAAAAAACAAGATTAAACTAGCTAGGGGCATAAAGGGTTACAAGAAAACATTTTACAAATATATTAGAAACAAAAGGAAGACCAAGGTTTTTGATACTGTCTTACATGACCTTCTCATAAACAAATTAGAGAAATATAATCCAGACGAACGTACTATAAAGTGGGATCGCAATGGGTTGGAAAACCATACTCAGAGACTAGTTATCGATGGTTCGCAATTAAGCTGGAAAGACACATTGAATGAGGTCCAGCAGAAATCTGTCCTGGATCTGATACTCTATTTCTTCATACATGATTTGGATAATGGCATAGAAAGTACAATTACAAAGTTTGCAGACAAAAGTATGAACGCGAAGTACTACACTTGTGAAGGACTAATTAATTGCACAAATACAAAATGGGAAACAACTGCATAGGAAGGAGTTCTGCAGAAAAGAATCTGGAGGGTTATAGTTGATCACAAACTAAATATGGGTCATCAATGTAATACTGTTGCAAAAAGATTAAACATCATTCTGGGATGTATTAGCAGGAGTGTTGTAAGCAAGACACGAGAACTAATACTTCTGCTCTACTCCGCATTGATAAGACCTCAACCAAAGTAGTTGCGTCCAGTTCTGGGTACCACACTTGGGGAAAGATGTGGACAAACTGGAGAAAGGCCAGAGAAGAGCAAAAAATATGATTAAAGGTCTAGAAAAAAGTGACCTACAAGGAAAATTGAAAAAAAAATGGAGGAGTTTAGTCTGGAGAAGAGAGGACTGAGTGCGGACACAAGTATGTAAAAGGTTCTTGTAAAGAGGAGGATGATAAATGGTTCTCCTTAACCCCTGAGGAGAGAACAAGAAGTAATGTGCTTAAATTTGCAGCAAGGGAGGTTTAGGTTTGACATTAGGAAAAACTTCCTAACTATAAGGATAGTTAAGCACTGGAATAAATTGCTCAGGGAGGTTGTGGAATCTCTGTCATTGGAGGTTTTTAAGAACAGGTTAGAACAGGGGTGGGCAAACTACGGCCCACGGGCTGGATCCGGCCCGCGGGATTGCCACCCCTGTAGCCCCGCAGGCCACGCCCTCTGCAGCTTCCCTGGGCTCTGTGCGCTGGCCTCGCCTGCAGGCACCGCCCTCTGCAGCTCCCATTGGCCGAGAACGGGGAACCACGGCCAATGGGAGCTTCGGGGGAGGTACCCGCAGGTGAGGGCAGCGTGCGGAGCCCTCTGCGCTCCCCTCTTCCCCCCCCCCCCCCCCCCCCAGAGGCCACAGGGACGTGGTGCCGACCGCTTCCAGGAGCGGTGCAGTGCCAGGGCAGGCAGGGAGCCTGCCTGAGTCCCTCTGCATGCCGCTGCCACCCTGGAGCCGCTCAAGGTAAGTGGCGCCGGGCCGGAGCCCGCACCCCACACCCTCCTGCACCCTAACCCCCTTCCCAGACCCCCCTCCCACACTCTGCACCCCCTCTTCCACCCCAACCCCCTGCCCCAGCCCTACATTCAAGGCCCTGCATGCAATTTCCCGCCCAGATGTGTCCCTCAGGCCAAAAAGTTTGCCCACCCCTGGGTTAGAACAAACACTTTTCAGGGATGGTATAGAAGATAATACTTAGTCTTGCCTCAGTGCAAGGGACTGGACTAGATGACCTATCGAGGTCCCTTCCAGTCCTACATTTCTATGATTCATAGGTGCATAAAAGACACCAGTTCCTCTTTTTAGCAATTTACAGTCTAAATAGGGATGCACAAATAACAAGAGATCATGCTTGGTGTGGGAAAGTTTGGGGGAAGATGGGGAGAGAGAACAAGGAGTAGATAGATATTCCAGAGGAATATGTATGTGCTCCAAGGCAGAAGATCCTGAATTATGCACTATTTTGTTAGTTGGAATTGGATTTTTTTCAGTGAATCTCTCGTAATTAGTGAAAATAACTTGTATGGTGGATCATCCTAAACTGTTCAGAAGAGTCCTCCTTTAAGGCGTAATTTGAGTGAAGGAAATATGATCAACTGGAAACAGTTTGAAACTGAAAACAAAGTTTGAAACTATTCCAAACTTAACGTGCACCACGGAAGAAGGGATAGCTGTGTGAGGAACAAACAGAGGGAGTAGCCAAGTGTCTGGCTTATACTGAGTGAAGGCAATGAGTGGAAAGAGATATCAGAAATGTAAGCGGAAGCAGAGTATTTTTAGAGCCTTTAAAGCAATGATGAGAAACATGAGGGGAAGGTGTCTTTTGGCAGCAGCATTTGTATGGGCTGCGTCATTCCATGAGAACTGACCCAAGGTGTAGAGAAGTGTTGACACTAGGTTTTGAAGTAAGGTTAGATTTTTAGATCTGTAGACGAAGTAGTAATAGGGTGGATTGGGGGCGGGGGGTATATGCTGGTGTTTGGTGATTGTGTGGATAGTGAAGAGTTAAGGGAGGTGGGAGAAGATTCTGGTGATGTTGGGTTTGCATTGGCAGCAGGACATTCAGGACTGAGATGTTTTGGAATCAGAGATACAAGACAGGTTTTTAAAAAATTCTGAAGTACAATGAAGAGCTTTATAGTTACCAAATTATACTAATATCTCTCATAACACTTTCATTACTAACTCATGTAGTGTACAAGGAGCAGCTACTTGAAGAGGGAAGTAGATGCTTTAATTTCCCTTTGGTTGCCATAAAGTTGACTGCTATCTATCTCTTTAAAAATATGGGAGAAGTTGTAGTCTCCCAAAATCTTTTCTCATGGATTCCCAGAGTCACACATGCAGACCTGGTGGCAGTAATTTGACTCTCTGTAGCTTCATTTCTGAAATTTAAGAACTATAGCCAAGATGTCCAAAAATAGGATCTTAAAGTTAGGCTTCTGAGTTTATACGAAACTTCCTAAATAAGTTACCAGACTTTCAAAAGTGTTGAGCACCGAGCAGCTCCCACTGAAGTCAGTGGGAGCTGCATAGGGTTGCCAACCCTCCCAGTTTCTCCGGGAGTCTCCATCTCCCGGAGGCTATTGAAGCCAATCCGGGAGATTTTAGGCTGCTAAAAGTCTGGCTGCGCAGCAAGGCTAAGGCAGGCTCCTTGCCTGGCCTGGCCCCACGCTGCTCCCGGAAGCGGCCAGCATGTCCCTGCTCCCCTGCGGCCCCAGGGTGCGGGGGCAGGAGGACTCCACAGCTCCCATTGGCTGGGAACTGCGGCCAATGGGAGCTGCGGAGTCGGGGGCAGGGGCACTGTGCGGAGACCGCCTCCTCCCCCTCCCCCCCCCCCGGGGACTCAGGGACATGCAGGCCACTTCCGGGGGCAGCACGGGGCCAGGGCAGACAGAGAGTCTGCCTTAGCCCCGCTGCGCTGACAACCGGGAGCCACCCGAGGTAAGCACCACCCAGCCCACACCCCTCACCCCCTCTTGCACCCCAACCCCCTGCCCCAGGCTCAGCCTGGAGCCCCCTACTACTCTCTGAACCCCTCAGCCCCAGCGCACACCCCAACCCCCTGCCCCAGCATGGTGAAAGCGAGTGAGGGTGGGGGAGAGTGAGCGACAGAGGGAGGGGTGATGAAGTGCGTGGGGCAGGGCAGGGGTGGGGCAAGGGTGTTTGGGTTTGTGTGATTAGACAGTTGGCAACCCTAAGCTGCAGGGTGTTCAGCATTTTGAAAATAAGATTGGTGACTTGGCTCCTTTATTTCAAAAACTTTGCCTTTTATTAAATGACTCAGCCTTTTTTATTGGTTCTGGTATTAATTAATTTTGGCTGCTTCTCTCATTTTGTGGGCTGTATAAATTACAAAACGTATATGCATTCTATCTCCCTGTCTTATTTTTCGTTGTTTTTGTTTGCAGTCCACTCCTTTGCATCTAGCAGCAGGCTACAACAGAGTTCGAATAGTCCAGCTTTTGCTTCAGCATGGTGCTGATGTTCATGCAAAGGACAAGGGGTATGTATATCAGTTTTTAATTCATTCTCTGGTTTCACTAGTTAGTTACATTTTAAGAATTATTTTTATCATTGTTCTGTTGTATGCTGTAATTCTGTCTGTATCTGAAAATGAGTTCATCTAAAATTGGAGAGGAGAATTCGGGCACAGTTGTTTCCAGAATCAAAATTTGTTTTTGTGGTAAATAATCTTTTGTAAAAGCCCAAGTGAGGATTGAAGTGGGATGGTGTGCTCCTTAGTTATGTAGATCTTCTATTTTATGGATTATTCCTTCATTAAATAAGTGCATTTTAAAATCTATATTGCTTGGTTCATTATGGGTCCGCTGTGTTATTGGAAATTCTGTGCACAATTTTGAGTGTTCGTGGACTTCTGGTATTATTTTGGCATAAAAAAATTAATGCAAGGTGTTAGAGACAAAAGGCATATTCAGTTACACTTTTCTGCGACCTGATTATCTTGTCAGGTGTATGTATGGCAGCTCCATGAGATTTGCACGTGCACAAGTGATGAGATAAACAAGCAAAGCTATTACCAGCAGTAAACATCATATGAAGAGAAGAGAGCAGAGCAGTCTTTTCTAAAGTGAATTAACATATTTCATAGATTACTCAAGCTAGTTAAGTCCAAAGCTGACTGCGAAGAGTAACAAAGGGATCTCAAAAAACTGGGTGAGTGGGTAAGAAAATGGCAGATGAAATTCAGTGTTGATAAGTGCAAAGTAATGCACAGTAGAAAACAAAATCCCAACTATATATATATATACAATATGATGGGATCTAAATTAGCTGTTACCACTCAAGAAAGAGATCTTGGAGTCATTCTGGATAGTTCTCTGAAAACATCTGTGCAATGTGCAGCATCAGTCAAAAAAGCTAACAAAATGTTAGGAACCATTGGGAAAAGGATAGAAAATAAGAAAAGAAAACATCATATTGTCTCTCTATAAATCCATGGTTCACCCACACCTTGAATATTGTTCTGATTACTCCTTCTCAAATGAAATATATTAGAAAAAGTATATATATTGGAAAAAGTACGGAGAAGGGCAACAAAAATGATTGGGGGTATGGAAAAGCTTCTGTATAAGGAGAGATTAAGAAAACTGGGCCTTCTTCATCTTAGAAAAGACGACTGAGTCCTATGATAGAGGTCTGTAATATCACTAATGGTGTGGAGAAAATGAATAGGGAAGTGTTAACTTACACCTTCATGCAACACAAGAACTAGCGGTCACCCAATGAAATTAATAGGCAACAGATTTAAAACAAACAGATGGAAGTACTGCTTCATACAACACACAGTCAATCTTTGGAACTCGTTGCCAGGGGTGTTGTGAAGGCCAATGATATAAAAAGTTCAAAAAATAATTATATAAATTCATGGCGGGTAGGTCCATCAATGGCTATTAGCCAAGATGATCAGGGATGCAACCCTGTGCTCTAGGTGTCCCTAAACCTCTGCTTGCTAGAAGCTAGAACCGGACGACAGGGATGTATCACTTGATAATTACCCTGTTCTGTTCATTCCATCTGACACTGGCCACTGTCAGGAGACAGGATATTGGGCTAGATGGGCCATTGTTTTGATCCAGTATGGCCATTATTATGTTCTTGTAAGTGTGGTAGTTATATAAAATTCTATTTTTGGGCGGGGGGGGACGAACGACATGATTTTGTTCTCTTGGTATGTTGAATCTGTAGATTTATTTCCAGAGTGGTTCTAAATGATGGTATGATGGGATTTTTTATTTGTAGTCAAGATCAGCACCCTATTGTTGTAGCTGTTGTGTATATACTTAGTAAAAGTCACTCCTGATCGCAAACAGCTTACTTTTATATTTGTAGACTTTAGAAAAGAAAAGGAGCTGTCAGGCCATCTTGTCCATCTGTCTGCCAACATGGGAATTTCTCTGTTAATTATCTAATGTTATCTCCAGTGTTAAATGAGAACTTGAGCTCCCAGGTCTCTTAAATGAAAAGCTCAGTTTACTTTGGGTATGTCTATACTACATTTTAAAACCTGTGGCAGCAAGTCTCAAACCTTGGGTCTACAGACTGGGGCTCACACTACAGTGCTAAGAACAGCAGAGTAGACATCGCAGCATGGGCTGGAGCTTGGGCTCTGTAGTCCATCCTGGGCTTCAGAGCCCAAGCCTCAACTTCTATGCTGCTTTTTTTAGCACCCTAGTGCAAGCCCATGGACCTTGGCTCTGAAACTTGCTGCCATGTGTTTTAAAACTCAGTGTAGACATATACGAAGTCTCTCTAAAACAATTCTAAGTTTATTGGAACATTTGGAGATTGATTTGTAGCACTTTCATCTGTATATTTGCTTCTATTTTCTGTCAAAGAAGTTATGAAACTAACTATAGAGCATTGTATATAAAGTTTCAAAATGAATAATGTTTAAGGTGAATATTCTGTATACTTGCATGTATACTTGCATGTGGTGTTACACCATTCCAAACGCTAATCAACTGAGAGAGAATTTCAGGATAAACAGACGTATGAACAGTGGTCTGAGGTTAGAATTATCTATTTGAAAAATGTATTCTAGGCACAAACTAGGTGGCTTGAGAGTTGGTATCAGTAACTTAGGGTAGTATACATTACAGGGATATGTTGCATTTATTCCAAAAACAACTATTATAAACATAGGAAATTCAGAGTCAAGTTTAAATTTAAAGTAATCTAAACATGTTAAGATATGTTAAGGCACCCAAGCAACTTTAACTTTGCCCTTTAGTGACACCATGTGATTATGATTGACATATTTTAGTGTTTGTGGACCTAGATTAGATTGAACTGATTTTTATGGACACTTTTCAAAATGGATGCTGTCTCCGATTGTTCTCAACAAGGACTCAGGCGAAGGGTTCTCCTAGTTAAGATGCCCGTTTTCAAAATGCCCATTGTGTCCCAATTAGAATGAAGCCAAGCTGCCCCTAGGGAAGATAGGAGAGAAAATATGCAGTCAAAAGGCTGATAGGGACACTGAAGAAGAGCAGGTGAATGGGGGCAGTAGCCCTCTTTACTAAGGGCACCTGGTGGTCTCAGTCCTACTGAGAACACTAGAAGATGGCAGGTATTTTGAAAGATTGCAATTTTTTGTAGAATTGTCTGATGTGGAAACTTATATTCTTCAGACTCTATTTCTCAACTTTCAAATATAAAAAAATAACAATGGAAAATAACTGAGAATTCTAAAAACATTTCTTCAAAAGTAGCTTATGTTCAAGAGTTCCGTTAACTACCTGGGAAGTTTGAAGGGTATGCATTGTTCCTCTGTTAAGATAAGTAGGGACAGTGGATGCTATATTTATTAAATAACCTAATTCAAATTAATTTAAATTCCTAAATTAATGATTTTACTTGTAAATTTTCAGAATAGGTATTTGATACTCAGAATAAGTGCTGTAATTTTGGAGAGGGTATATTTCATACATAAACAGGTTGATCTTCTGCTTTAAGTACAATACTCAACCATATCTCTGGAGCCACAAATGCCATATGAACGTTTGGTCCATCTAACCCAGTATCCTGTCTTCCGACAGTGGCCAATGCCAGATGCCCCAGAGGGAATGAACCGAACAGTGATCCATCCCCTGTCTCCCATTGCCAGCTTCTGGCAAACAGAGGTTAGGGACACCATCCCTGCCCAACCTGGCTAATAGTCGTTGATGGAACTATCCTCCATGAATTTATCTAGTTCTTTTTTGAACCCTGTTATAGTCTTGGCTTCCCAACATCTTCTGGCAAAGAGTTTCACAGGTTGACTTTGTGAAGAAATACTTCCTTTTGTTTGTTTTAAACCTGCTGCCTATTAATTTCATTTGGTGACCCCTAGTTCTTGTGTTATGAGAAGTTCTTGTGTTATGAGAAAGTGCCCCGTTTTGGTTTACCTGCACACACAATTCATTTTGTTTTATTGCTTGTCACTTTTGCCCTGCTTTTCAAATGTATAGATTTCTCATTATATATGACCTTTGCTTATGATTAGACCCATGTCATTTGCTTTACCACTTTCATTTTGAAGTGCAGACTCCAGTGATGTTACTGTACAAAAATTCCAATAGCCCTCAAATAGGTGTGAAATTTCTACAAGTATATATGTTTCAGTGTATAACTTACTTCAGAAAAATGCAGCAGTCAGCTCATCCTATAGTCTGGAGTAGCTATATCAGTCCGCTGCGTATAATATTTGTACATCTTCATAATACACCTAGCAGCCAGGTAACCTTATATGGGGACTTCTCCCTTAACATACCATTTAAAATAACTGTGGTTGTACTTGCCTTCACCAAGATTAAAATGTAATGTAGCTTTTTTTCCCTTTCTGGCTGCAAGAAAGATAATGCAATGAGTGCTATTTCTTAACAGTAATATATGGTAGATTAAACATCTATGTTACATTACTCAAAAATGTTTTTAATGCTATTCTTAACTAGTGCATTATTTTGGAAATAAATGTAAATGTATTTGGTTAAGATTCCATTTGATTTTGAAATCTGCTAATTTTACAGCATGAAAATAGTTCAAAAATCTTTGAAAATGCTTCCTAGAGATGTAATTTTATTTTGTTTTATTTAATCTAGCGGACTTGTACCTCTTCATAATGCATGTTCATATGGACATTTTGAAGTCACAGAATTGTTACTTAAGGTAAGTGGAGAAATGGAAGAATACGTAAGCATTGCAATATTGCAAAATTATTGAGAGAGATGGTTACTTCATACAATAGTTAAGGCTGTAGCCTTATTTCTGTTTAAAAAAAAAATCCTGATTTTCACACCTGTAATAAATTATTTCAGTGGTGTGGGGCTTTGGGGCTTTAGACATACACCTGTACCACTAAATTAAGTATGTGTTTTTCCACATAATCTCTGCAGCCAAGCATTAGAATTTAATTAACTAGAATTTTTTTGAAGCAAAGGTGTCTTATTAAAAATTAAGTTCATTGCAAATTTCAGATTTTGGTAGATGAAGATAAATCAATAATTTTTCATTTCATTTGAAAATAACTTAACGAGTATTAAAGTTATTAAAATGAAAATCTTGTGATCTTTGTCATGGTTATTTTTTTTTTTACTAACATAAACATTTCTTTCCCATTCCTAGCATGGAGCCTGTGTTAATGCTATGGATCTCTGGCAGTTTACCCCCTTACATGAAGCTGCTTCCAAGAATCGTGTAGAAGTCTGCTCTTTGTTGCTTAGTCATGGTGCAGATCCAACACTGGTCAACTGCCATGGC
Organism: Platysternon megacephalum; assembly: GCA_003942145.1. Classification (NCBI taxonomy): domain Eukaryota; kingdom Metazoa; phylum Chordata; order Testudines; family Platysternidae; genus Platysternon; species Platysternon megacephalum. Next base: position 250,306 of record QXTE01000380.1, read on the forward strand.
AAGAGTGCTGTCGATATGGCTCCAACACCTGAGCTAAGGGAGAGACTGACTTGTATGTGAAAAAGTTATCAACTATGAAATAATTATTAATATAAACTGACTTGCCTTTCAGCCCAGTTCCTTGTTAGTAATGGGAAAATGCAAAACAACACGATATAGAGGTCTCCATTTCTCACTTCTAAACTTGTAGAAATCTATACATGTTCTCCTTCATGAAACTGCCTTTATTCATAGAGTTTAAGGCCAGAAGGGACCGTTAGATCTTCTCTGACCTCCTGCACAACACAGGCCAGGGAATTTCACTTAGTTACCCCTGTAGTAATCCCTATAACCAGAGGCGGATTAAGGTTTCCTGGGGCCAGAGCAAGTGGGGGGGGGCTCCCCACCCCTTCTGCCTGTGGCCATGCCCACAGCCCCACCTCTTTCTTCCCCTTCCCTGGGGCCCACCCCTGTTCCACCCAAGGGTCCCCCCATTCTTCCCCTCCACTGCAGCCCTGCAACCCCTTTTCCTCCTTTCTCCCCGTCCCCCCCTCTGCGGCCCCAAGACCAGAGAAGCTCTGTCCCTGCACCATGGCCCTGGGGCGCAGCAGGGAGAGAGAGCTCCTCCAGTCCCAGGGCTGCAGCGGGGATCTGGGTGACGAGGGTCAGGGCACTGGGGTTTCTCCCCCATCACCCTCTTGCCAGTGCTTCTGTCAGAGAGCAGGGTTCTGCTGAGAACATAAGAACNGGACATTTTGAAGTCACAGAATTGTTACTTAAGGTAAGTGGAGAAATGGAAGAATACGTAAGCATTGCAATATTGCAAAATTATTGAGAGAGATGGTTACTTCATACAATAGTTAAGGCTGTAGCCTTATTTCTGTTTAAAAAAAAAATCCTGATTTTCACACCTGTAATAAATTATTTCAGTGGTGTGGGGCTTTGGGGCTTTCGACATACACCTGTACCACTAAATTAAGTATGTGTTTTTCCACATAATCTCTGCAGCCAAGCATTAGAATTTAATTAACTAGAATTTTTTTGAAGCAAAGGTGTCTTATTAAAAATTAAGTTCATTGCAAATTTCAGATTTTGGTAGATGAAGATAAATCAATAATTTTTCATTTCATTTGAAAATAACTTAACGAGTATTAAAGTTATTAAAATGAAAATCTTGTGATCTTTGTCATGGTTATTTTTTTTTTTACTAACATAAACATTTCTTTCCCATTCCTAGCATGGAGCCTGTGTTAATGCTATGGATCTCTGGCAGTTTACCCCCTTACATGAAGCTGCTTCCAAGAATCGTGTAGAAGTCTGCTCTTTGTTGCTTAGTCATGGTGCAGATCCAACACTGGTCAACTGCCATGGCAAGAGTGCTGTCGATATGGCTCCAACACCTGAGCTAAGGGAGAGACTGACTTGTATGTGAAAAAGTTATCAACTATGAAATAATTATTAATATAAACTGACTTGCCTTTCAGCCCAGTTCCTTGTTAGTAATGGGAAAATGCAAAACAACACGATATAGAGGTCTCCATTTCTCACTTCTAAACTTGTAGAAATCTATACATGTTCTCCTTCATGAAACTGCCTTTATTCATAGAGTTTAAGGCCAGAAGGGACCGTTAGATCTTCTCTGACCTCCTGCACAACACAGGCCAGGGAATTTCACTTAGTTACCCCTGTAGTAATCCCTATAACCAGAGGCGGATTAAGGTTTCCTGGGGCCAGAGCAAGCGGGGGGGGGCTCCCCACCCCTTCTGCCTGTGGCCATGCCCACAGCCCCACCTCTTTCTTCCCCTTCCCTGGGGCCCACCCCTGTTCCACCCAAGGGTCCCCCCATTCTTCCCCTCCACTGCAGCCCTGCAACCCCTTTTCCTCCTTTCTCCCCGTCCCCCCCTCTGCGGCCCCAAGACCAGAGAAGCTCTGTCCCTGCACCATGGCCCTGGGGCGCAGCAGGGAGAGAGAGCTCCTCCAGTCCCAGGGCTGCAGCGGGGATCTGGGTGACGAGGGTCAGGGCACTGGGGTTTCTCCCCCATCACCCTCTTGCCAGTGCTTCTGTCAGAGAGCAGGGTTCTGCTGAGAACATAAGAACAGCCGTACTGGGTCAGACCAAAGGTCCATCCAGCCCAGTATCCTGTCTACCGACAGTGACCAATGCCAGGTGCCCCAGAGGGAATGAACAGAACAGGTAATGATCAAGTGATCTCTCTCCTGCCATCCATCACCACCCTCTGACAAACAGAGGCTAGGGACACCATTCCTTACCCATCCTGGCTAATAGCCATTAATGGACTTAACCTCCATGAATTTATCCAGTTCTCTTTTAAACCCTTTTATAGTCCTAGCCTTCACCACCTCCTCAGACAAGGAGTTCCACAAGTTGACTGTGCGCTGTGTGAAGAAGAACTTCCTTTTATTTGTTTTAAACCTGCTGCCCATTAATTTCATTTGGTGGCCCCTAGTTCTTATATTATGGGAACAAGTAAATAACTTTTCCCTATTCACTTTCTCCACATCACTCATGATTTTATATACCTCTATCATATCCCCCCTTTGTCTCCTCCTTTCCAAGCTGAAAAGTCCTAGCCTCTTTAATCTCTCCTTATATGGGACCCGTTCCAAACCCCTAATCATTTTAGTTGCCCTTTTCTGAACCTTTTCTAATGCCAGTATATCTTTTTTGAGATGAGACCACATCTGTACACAGTATTCAAGATGTTGTCATACCATGGATTTATATAAGGGAAATAGGATATTCTCTATCCCCTTTTTAATGATTCCTAACATCCTGTTCGCTTTTTTGACTGCCGCTGCACAATCCGTGGACGTCTTCAGAGAAATATCCACGATGACTCCAAGATCTTTTTCCTGATTAGTTGTAGCTAAATTAGCCCCCATCATATTGTATGTATAGTTGGGGTTATTTTTTTCAATGTGCATTACTTTACATTTATCCACATTAAATTTCATTTGCCATTTTGTTGCCCAATCACTTAGTTTTGAGAGATCTTTTTGAAGTTCTTCACAGTCTGCTTTGGTCTTAACTATCTTGAGCACTTTAGTATCATCTGCAAACTTTGCCACCTCACTGTTTACCCCTTTCTGCAGATCATTTATGAATAAGTAGAATAGGATTGGTCCTAGGACAGACCCTTGGGGAACACCACTAGTTACCCCTCTCCATTCTGAAAATTTACCATTTATTCCCACCCTTTGTTCCCTGTCTTTTAACCAGTTCTAAATCCATGAAAGGATCTTCCCTCTTATCCCATGACAACTTAATTTACGTAAGAGCCTTTGGTGAGGGACCTTGTCAAAGGCTTTCTGGAAATCCAAGTACAGTATGTCCACTGGATCCCCCTTGTGCACATGTTTGTTGACCCCTTCAAAGAACTCTAATAGATTAGTAAGACACGATTTCCCTTTACAGAAACCATGTTGACTTTTGCCATGTTTGACTTGGGAGAGAGGTTGCTGGGGGGGAGGGAGGGAGGCTTCCCCTGTGTCACGGCTTCTGCTTTGGGGAGGGAAGGCTTCCCGCGGCTTCTGCTGGGGACAAGGTTGCTGCTGGATGGGGCTTTTCCTGTCCCGTGGCTTCTGATGGGGATGGGTTCGGGACGGGGCCGCTGGGTGGGGAGGGGCTTCCCCCGACCCACATCTTCTGATGGGGATGGGGTCAGGCTGGGGCCGCTGGAAGGAAGGGGGAGCTTCCCCCATCCCATGGCTTCTGCCAGGGCTGCAGGTGTTGGGGGGGATTCCCCCACCCGCCCGGCACTGCTGCCAGGGAGTGGAGTTGGGGTGTCCGGCTTATCCCACCTTGCCAGCCCGGGGGCTGGAGCTCCAGGCTTCTGCTGCCTTTTGGGGAATTTTTGCTGGACCCCGCCCCACAGTTGGCCAGGCCCCTTGGGGGCTAATCCACCACTGCCTATAATTTGGGCTTGACTAAAGCATATCTTCCAGAAAGCCATCCAGTCTTGATCTAAAGACTTCAAGAGATAGAGAATCCACCACGTTCCTTGGTAGTCTGTTCCAATCACCCTCTCTGTTAAAAATGTGTGCTTTAATTCTAATTTGAATTTGGCTGGCGTTAACTTATAGCCATTGGTTCTTGTTATGCCTGCCCCTGGTAGATTAAAAGGTCCTTTGGTACCCAGGATTTTCTTCCCATGAAGATACGTATACACTTTAATTAAGTCACCTCTGGAGCTTCTCTTTGACAAGCTAAGCAACTGAGCTCTGTTAGTCTCTCACACTAAGGCATTTTTTCCAGCCCTTGAATCATTTGTGATTCATCTCTGCGCCCTCTTCAAATTTTCAGCATCCTTTTTAAAAGTGTGGGTACCAGCACTAAACACAGTTTTCCAGTATCTGTCTCACCAGTGCCATCTACAGAGGTAAAATCACCTCCTCGCTCCTATTCATGTTTATACATCCAAGAATCGCATTGGTCCTCTTTGCCACAGTATTGCACTGGAAGCTCATGTTGCATTGCTTCTCCACTATGACACCGATATGCTTTTCATTAGGGCTGTCAAATGATTAACAAAATTAATTGCGATTAATCGTGAAATTAAAAAATAATTGCAATTAATTGCAGCTTTAATCTCACTGTTAAACAATAATAGAATATTGTTTGTTTAAATATTTTTTGGTGTTTTCTACATTTTCAAATATATTGATTTGAATTACAACACAGAATACAAAGAGTACAGTGCTCACTTTATATTGTTTTTCATTACAAATATTTGCACTGTAAAAAGATAAACAAAAGAAGTAGTATTTTTCTATTCACCTCATACAAGTAATGTAGTGCTCTTTATTGTGAAAGTGTGACTTATAAATGTAGATTTATTTTTTATTTTTTACATAGCTACACTCAAAAATAAAACAGGGTAAAACTTTACAGCCTACAGATTCACTCAGTCCTACTTCTTGTTCAGCCAATCGCCTAGACAAATACGTTTTTTTACATTTACAGGAGATAATACTGCCTGCTTCTTATTTACAATGTCACTTGAAAATGAGAACAAGTGTTCACATGGCACTGTTGTAGCTGGCATTGCAAGGTATTTATGTGCCAGATATGCTAAATATTTGTATGACCCTTCATGCATAGACCACCATTCTAGAGGACGTGCTTCCATGCTGATGATGGGTTCTGTTCAATAATGATCCAAAGCAGTGCAGACTGATGCACGTTCATGTCCATCATCTGAGTCAGATGCCACCGACAGAAGGTTGATTTTCTTTTTAGGTGGTTTGGGTTCTGTAGTTTCCAAATCGGAGTGTTGCTCTTGTAAGACTTTTGACAGCATGCTCCACACCTCATCCCTTTTGGAAGGCACTTCAGATTCTTAAACCTTGGGTCCAGTGCTGTAGCTCTCTTTAGAAATCTCATTCTGGTACCTTCTTTGCGTTTTGTCAAATATGCAATGAAAGCATTCTTAAATCGAACAACATATGATGGGTTGTCATCCGAGACTGCCATAACACGAAATATATGGCAGAATGTGGGTAAAAGCAGGAGACATATAATTGTCCCCCAAGGAGTTCAGTCACAAATTTAATTAACGCATTTGTTTAACGAGCATCATCAGCATGGAAGCATATCCTCTGGAATGGTGGTCGAAGCATGAAACTTCTGCCACCTGCTACTCATACCACTCTGACACACCCCATTCTGACGGCTCCATTGGCACCGCCATTTGTGGAAGTCTCCAGTTCTGAGGATACAAACGTTTGGCGTGGCCCACCACTTCTGTTCCAGAAGCACGACTACTGAAGGGTTCCGATGGCACCGTGACAGTTCCCCACTTTGCCTTACCCACAGAGGTAGTACCCAGCTCTTTGAGCACAGGCTTAACAGCAGCAGGATCAACCGGGTTGGTCATATTGGAGCTCATGGCCTCAGTATTCACCTTGAGAGCGGTCCCGTTCAACTTGGGAGGATTCCCCATCTCACTCCTACAACCTTCGTCCGGTTAGATGTTCGGACATGGGGTTAGAGGATGCACCGATTAGCCCGATTCTTATGGTACTGGCAGATCTGGAGAGATTCCCTTGGTCGTCTCCAAATGTTGCCATGTCATCGACACCTTCCTTGCCACGAGACGACTGACGGTTTCAAGAGCTGCTACAGAGGATAGCCAATGCTCTTGATCCTACTAGAAGAAGTGCAGGACAGTCAGCATCAGCTACTAGACATTCTGCACACATCAGTACTGGCAAGGGTGGCTCTACCAATCAATGAGGCCATTCTTTAACTGGCACGCACCATGTGGCATACCTTGGCCATATGCACACTGACCCCAAAGGGGGCCGAGAAAAGATGGACCGAAAGTAGATACTACGTCCCCCCCTCAGAGGGCAGAATTTCTATTTTCATACCCTCCACCTAACTCCTTGGTGATACAGACTGAGTCAGAGTAGACGAAACAACACCAGTGCTCCGCCTTGGCAGACAGGGTGAGTAAGACATTGGACCTTATGGGTCAAAGGTCTTCTCGGCTGGACTACAGTTCTGGACCTCTAACTACTTGGCACTGATGGCCAATTATGACTTTATAAACTATGGCTGGATGAAAGGCTTACGGTCAGGCTTGACAAAGCCCTGGCTGGGATGATTTAGTTGGGGATTGGTCCTGCTTTGAGCAGGGGGTTGGACTAGATGACCTCCTGAGGTCCCTTCCAACCCTGATATTCTATGATGCTATGAAAGAATTTACAGACAAGTTACCCCAGCAGGATCATAATAGCTTCCAGGCAATTTTACAGGAAAGCAAGTTGGTCCATACTTCATATTGGTCCATATCCATACTTCAGGCTGCAGCTGATTCAGCGGACACATCCTCACGTGTATTAGCAATGGGAATTGTCATGAAGAGGGAATCCTGGTTACAATCCTCAGCTTTCCCTAGTATATCTGCTGGGAGAGCAATACAGCGGTGCACCGACAATCCAGGAAGTTTTTGGAAAGTGTAGGGGACAATTTCCTGGTGCAAGTGCTGGAGGAACCAACTAGGGGCAGAGCTCTTCTAGACCTGCTGCTCACAAACCGGGAAGAATTAGTAGGGGAAGCAAAAGTGGATGGGAACCTGGGAGGCAGTGACCATGAGATGGTAGAGTTCAGGATCCTGACACAAGGAAGAAAGGAAAGCAGCAGAATACGGACCCTGGACTTCAGAAAAGCAGACTTTGACTCCCTCAGGGAACTGATGGGCAGGATCCCCTGGGAGAATAACATGAGGGGGAAAGGAGTCCAGGAGAGCTGGCTGTATTTTAAAGAATCCTTATTGAGGTTGCAGGAA
>QXTE01000380.1:257937-273466 GCA_003942145.1 Platysternon megacephalum
GGTCGGTCCTGGGGCCGGTTTTGTTCAATATCTTCATTAATGATCTGGAGGATGGCGTGGACTGCACTCTCAGCAAATTTGCAGATGACACTAAACTGGGAGGAGTGGTAGATACGCTGGAGGGTAGGGATAGGATACAGAGGGACCTAGACAAATTAGAGGATTGGGCCAAAAGAAACCTGATGAGGTTCAACAAGGACAAGTGCAGAGTCCTGCACTTAGGACGGAAGAATCCCATGCACTGTTACAGACTAGGGACCGAGTGGCTAGGCAGCAGTTCTGCAGAAAAGGACCTAGGGGTTACGGTGGACGAGAAGCTGGATATGAGTCAACAGTGTGCCCTTGTTGCCAAGAAGGCTAACGGCATTTTGGGCTGTATAAGTAGGGGCATTGCCAGCAGATCGAGGGACGTGATCGTTCCCCTCTATTCGACATTGGTGAGGCCTCACCTGGAGTACTGTGTCCAGTTTTGGGCCCCACACTACAAGAAGGATGTGGAAAAATTGGAAAGAGTCCAGCGGAGGGCAACAAAAATGATTAGGGGGCTGGAGCACATGAGTTATGAGGAGAGGCTGAGGGAACTGGGATTGTTTAGTCTGCAGAAGAGAAGAATGAGGGGGGATTTGATAGCTGCTTTCAACTACCTGAAAGGGGGTTCCAAAGAGGATGGATCTAGACTGTTCACAGTGGTACCAGATGACAGAACAAGGAGTAATGGTCTCAAGTTGCAGTGGGGGAGGTTTAGATTGGATATTAGGAAAAACGTTTTCACTAGGAGGGTGGTGAAGCACTGGAATGGGTTACCTAGGGAGGTGGTGGAATCTCCTTCGTTAGAGGTTTTTAAGGTCAGGCTTGACAAAGCTCTGGCTGTGATGATTTAGTTGGGATTAGGTCCTGCTTTGAGCAGGGGTTGGACTAGATGACCTCCTGAGGTCCCTTCCAACCCTGATATTCTATGATTCTAGAGAGGTGCAAAACACAATCCAAGTACCTTCCATTTGACGAGTCAGACCTCTTGAACCAGAAAACTGATGATTACTTACACTCACTAAAAGACTCTAGAGCCACTTACAATCCGTGGGCATTTATACACTGGCACCAAAAAGAAAATGTTATTGCCCACCGCCAAGCCAATGCTGTAGAACACCACATTTCTATCACCAATGAGCCTACGAGCCTCCTCAGAAGCCCCATAAGGTGCACAGAACCCATCCACCTGTTCGGGCAACACAGACCCCTTCACAACACACTCAATTGTTGTCAAAATGGTATTTCTGAGTGCGGCTAGAGAGCTGTCAGCCACTCCGTATACCAATGTTCCTACCATCAACCTCTTTTGGGGGTCATCTCAAACTCTTTCTACCAGCATGGAGAGCTATAGCAACGGACAAGTGGGTCCTGGACATGGTTCGACGCAGCTACACCCTCGAGTTTATGATGAAATCTCCTCCACATCCCTCCCTGCTGAGATCACTCTACACGATAGTATTCTTACTAGGGCTGTCGACTAATCGCAGTTAACTCACGCGATTAACTCAAAAAAATTAATCGCAATTAAAAAAAAATTGTGATTAATCGCACTGTTAAACAATAGAATACCAATTGAAATTTATTAAATATTTTGGATGTTTTTCTATATTTTCATATATATTGTATTCTGTGTTGTAATCGAAATCAAAGTGTATATTATTTTTGATTATAAAAATTTGCACTGTAAAAATGATAAACAAAAGAAATAGTATTTTACTCATACAATACTGTAGTGCAATCTCTTTAATCGTGAAAGTGCAACTTGCAAATGTTTTTTTGTTACATAACTGCACTCAAAAACAAAACAATGTAAAGCTTCAGAGCCTAAAAGTCCACTCAGTCCTACTTCTTGTTCAGCCAATCGCTAAGACAAACAAGTTTGTTTACATTTACAGGAGATAATGCTGCCCTCTTCTTATTTACGTCACCAGAAAGTGAGAACAGGCATTTGCATGGCACTTTTGTAACTGGCATTGCAAGGTATTTACATGCCAGATATGCTAAACATTTGTATGCCCTTCATGCTTCGGTCACCATTCCAGAGGACATGCTTCTATGCTGATGACGCTCGTTAAAAAAAATTGCGTTAATTACATTTGTGACTGAACTCCTTGGGGAAGAGAGTTTTTGTACAGAATTCTACATTTATAAGTTCAACTTTCATGATAAAGAGATTACACTACAGAACTTGTATTAGGTGAATTGAAAAATACTATTTCTTTTGTTTTTTACAGTGCAAATACTCGTAATCAAAAATAAATATAAAATGAGCAAGGTACACTTTGTATTCTGCATTGTAATTGAAATCAATATATTTGAAAATGTAGAAAACATCCCAAAATATTTAAATAAATGGTACTCTATTATAGTTTAACAGTGCAATTAATCGTGGGATTACTTTTTTTTAATCGCTTGACAGCCCTAAATCTTACCCTTGAGATGGACTCCCTCCTGCAGAGACGAGCAGTGGAACCAGTCCCTGCACCCTTTCAGGACACAGGGTTCTATCCCAACTACTTCCTGGTACACAAGAAGAAGGAGGATGGAGACCCATTTTGGATCTCCAACTCCTCAACTGCTGAATTCACAAGCCATCATTCCCTTGCTAGAAAAAGGTATGTGGTTGTGTGTCTTGATATGCAAGACACCTACTTCCATATCGATGTACACCTGACCCACAGGAGATTCCTGAGGTTCAAGATAGGACCTCAACACTTCGAACACAGAGTTCTCCCATTCAGTCCTTGTCTTCCTCTATCTGGATGACGGGCTACTAGCAGCGCAGTCTAGAGAGGAAGCTCGAGCATCAACATCTCAGCTTCTTCGACTCCTCCCTAGGAGTGAGCATTAATGTCGAAAAATTGACTTTGCACCTTATTCAGTCCCTGGAATTCATAGGAGCTCGCATCGATGTGGCTTCTTCACGAGTTATCTGCCATGGGACAGATTCCAGAGCCTACTGGACCAAATAGTAACCTCTAACCCTTTGGTTTCAGCCAGGACCTGCCTTTCCCTCCTATAGCACATGGTGTACACATATGTCACGCCATTTGCCCAGCTGTAGCTTTGCTGTCTACAGCTATGACTGCAAAGGATTTACTCTCTCATACACCAATCCATGGACACTATACTCATTGTCCTGCTGGAAGACATCTCCTCACTTTGATGGTGGAGAGACCCGCTACATGTCTGCTCCAGATGCCCTTCCTCCCATCTTTGCTGAGCGTGACAGTCGTAACAGACATGTCACTCGCAGGTTGGGGCGCTCACATGGGAGATCACATGGCACAAGGCATCTGGATCACGCAAGAGGTCAAGATGCACATAAACATAACGGGACTTCGCGCAGTGCACAAAGCATGTCACGTGTTCTTACCAGCTATCCGTTATCACCACATCCTCATCACATCAGACACCACCACCACAGTATACTACATAAACAAACATGGAGGCATAAGATGCCCAGCACTGTGCATGGAGGCAATATGCCTATGGAAATGGTGCATAGCATATCATATCCTTTTATTGGCAACCTCCCTGCCTTGCACCGAGAACGTGATTGCAGATGCCTTCAGCAGGAATTTTACTACCAACTATGTATAGGAGTTGCTTGACACAGTAATCGTGGACATCTTTGGCTGCTGTGGGATGCCTGCCAGAGACCTTTTTGCATCACAGAATACCAAGTGCACCCAGTATTGCTGAAGAGGGGACACGGTCTCCACTCACAGGGTGACACTGTGGTCGTCAATTAGTCGGACTGAAAGAACTATGCTTTCTCCTCCATACCACTCCTATCATGTTCCTGCCACAAACTCTGTCAGGAGAGAGCGATGGCCATTTTGATGGCCCTGTTCTTGCCTTGCCAATTCTGGTTCCATCTTCTCCACATGTCAAAGCATTCTACACTCCCGCTCCAGACATTCCCGGAACTGCTGATGCAACACAACCACAGACTCAGGCACCCAGATCTACGGACGCAACACTGAAAGCTAGGTTTTTGGCTGAACGCCTCCGTTAGCACGAGAATACCCATTAGCAGTGCAAGATGTCCTCTCCAGTAGCCAAAAGGAATCCACGAGATGCTCCTGTAAGGCCAAATGGAAACGTTTCACTTCCTGGGCTGAACGGCAAGGCCTTGTCCCCATGGCCGTGGGCATGCAGATACTCTTAGTCTATTTTCTCTATCTGAAAATCTTGGGTCTCGCTCTCAGCTCCATCAAAGTTCATGCAGATGCCATTAGCGCTTTCCACCCTCTAGTGGATGGACATTCCATTTTTATGCACCTCTTGACTGCCTGATTCTGGAAGGGCCTTTTATGTAAATACCCGCCCATTCAACCTGTTGCTACCCAATGGGACCTCAACTTAGTCTTCCTCATTAATGAACCCCTGGCCTCCTGCTCTTTCTCTCCTCTCCATGAAGGTCACTTTCCTTGTTGCCATTACTTCAGCGAGCTGCGTTGGTGAACTGGGAGCCATAGTGGCAGGCCCCTCCCCCCTTTCACTGCATTCCATAAAGACAATGTCTCACTCTGATTGCATCCAAGTTGCTACCAAAGGTGGTTTTCTGATTCCATCTCAATCAGCCCATACATCTACCTACCTTCTTCCCCAAACCGCACGTCTTTCATGGGGAACGGCGACTTCATTCTCTTGATGTGCTTAGGGCCCTGGCCTTTTCCCTACAAAGGACAGAGCCATTCCGGAAGTCTCCCAGGCTATCTACTTCCTTTTGTTTGTTTTAAATCTGCTGCCTATTAATTTCATATTTCCATCCAGTGAATCTTTAAATGGGTTTCCAGGTGCATTACACATTGCTATCAATTATCGAGACAATCCCCACTAGGTGGGATAGGCTTACTCAATGAGAGTGCAAGCATCAACCACAGCCGTGCGTCATGATGTGTCCCTTGCAGATATATGTAAGACTGCTACACACTTATTCCTCCCACTACACTCTAGTATGTGATTCCACAGCAGATGCCTCATTCAGCGCAGCAGTCCTCCATTCTGTGATTCCATCATCTTCCTCGCATTCTCCTCCTAACTACGAACTGCTTGTCAGACATCCTCAGTGGAATACAATAGGGACCATCACTCAAAGAAGAAAGAGAGGTTGCTTGCTGGTAACTGGGGGTTCTTCGAGATATGTGGTCCCAACTTTATTCCAATCCCAACCTCCTTCCCCGCTGCTGGGTATCTGATAGGTCTGTGGTAGAGAAGGAACTGGAGACACTGGCAGTCCACCCTCCCCTTTATCACCTCAGGCGAAACCACGAGGCAATACATGGGCGCATGTGCGGACCGCCGAACGATACTACTTTCAAAGGTTCTGGCTCCAGGCATATGGTGCATGCACATAACCCTCAGTGGAATACAGATAGAGACCACACATCTCGAAAAACCTCGTTACAGGCAAGCCAACCTCCCCTTCTTCTTTCCCTTTAGTAAAGTCATATGTTCTAATTTGGGAACCCTACCCTCTCCACTTTAATCAAACTCAAAACGTATTGTTTCATTATTAAATAATAATAATTAAGAGCAGATCAGAGTTCAGGAAAATGATTTTAATTAACTTTGTAAAGCAAAAACATGACTTTCAGACTTCATTCAGAGATTTATCTGTTCCTGCAAATCAGCCTGTGCTAATCAACGAATGTGATTGATTTTTTGCTTTTGCAAACTAATGACAAGGAAAGAGAGGAGAAGCATCAATGATGCTTTGTTTTCCAGTATTCTGTAAGGCCTGGTAGCATTGCTGGGCTATCTGAATCTCACTGCACTATGCCAGGCTTATTCTCGGACAGGAGAAGATGGTTTTGACAGAACCAGTTCAATACTTTTTGGCACAGATGGCTGTGAAGCAGTAAAAAGGCTTTTGATTTGTTTTGTCATCCAGTTTCATATATGTGTTCTTCCTGGGCTGGCAAGTTAGACTAATCTGTTGAAGCATGTCATCAGTTTGACATAGAAAATGCTGGCATGTGGCCTTTACAGAGTGAAGTTGCCACTGATACTATAGCTAATTCTCGCAAAGGTATTTAATTATTTGGAATTCATTCTCAAACGCTCTTGATTACTTCATGATGGTCAGTGTTATAAACTTAGGTATGACAGTATAAAATATAACTATTCTAGAATTCAGTTTGATTGTAATTATGTTACCAAACTGCTGATTCATCATTTCTAACTTAAATAAAGAGCTGCTTTCCACAAGAGCCTTCATTACTCAGTCTTGTTTTTCTAAATTCTTTTTTCTGATATCTAGTCAGAAAACCAAACAAAAAGGATTCCTCCTAACCCGGTTGTGGGAAAGTTAAGTCCTAACCTTGAGTCTAAATTTCTCTCACTTATCTGTTTTTGTCTCACTCTTATAACAGTGAGAGACAATTAACACAAGTTATAAAGTTACAGAAAACTGCTAATTCCACAAGAAATAACTTAAATAAGTTAGAAATTTTGTACCTGCTGACTTTCGGTTTTGTTCATCATTTATTAAAGGGTACTTTTACATATTTGGATATTAATATATCCTGCTCTCCTTACTCTCACCAGTGATCCCAGTGTCATCAGTGGGATTACTTGCAGTAACAAAGTGAGCAGGATTTGATGCTTGGCCATTTTTATGTTAAAGGAGCAATATAATGGTGAGATTCTATGCTGCACCTCCAACAGGTGCAATACTGAGCTCTCAAACAGGGGGGAGAGGGTTAAGTAAGCCACCTTTGTGCCCTCTTTGTCCTGGATTGATCTCGAGGCTGGAAGGTCCACTGGTGTAATTTGGGCCTGAAATCTCTCTAGTGCTGTGTGATGCAACCCCACCCTGGCATGCCTCCTATGCTGGAGCTTGCGGTAGGGCTCTCGGAAGGTGGCCTGGCAGCTGTCTTCTGTAGTGCTGGTCCTAGAAGTCTCCTCCTCTGGCTGGGTACAGAGTTTTTAGGGATCCTTATAACACTCTTTATCTTGGGGCTGGAGAGGGGGATGAGGGTTTTGCCCTGGAAACTGGAACTTTCCTTCCCATCTCACCCCAAGAATATATTTCTGCCTTCACTGGGACAGAGTTTAGGATTCTGTCATCATAGCTGATGTTACTATTTAGGGCAGTATAGAATATTTTTCTTTCCCCTTTGGTTAATTGTAGTTAGGTTTCTGAAATAAGATTTATAAATCTGATGTGTTGCTGAATATTAAGTATGTCTTATTTCTCCAACAGATGAATTCAAAGGACATTCTTTACTGCAAGCAGCCAGAGAGGCAGACCTAGCCAAAGTGAAAAAGACACTTGCTTTGGAGATCATTAATTTCAAACAGCCACAGTCACATGAGACAGCTCTGGTGAGATTATATAGTCAATCCTTTTATTTATGATATATGTGGAAGTAGTGCTAGTTGAAGAGTTTTTTATTGCTAGACTATGAAAATGTATTCATCTAAAATTGAGGATGTGCCACCAGGCATCTTATGTGTTGAAAGTAAATCACTGCTATAGAAGAAACATTGTACATTTTTTTTCACCCTTGAATTCAGTTTTTATGCAGGATTTCTCCAGAAACCTGCAAGTAAGCTACTGCTCATTTCTTCATGTTGAACCTGTGTGTTCTCCCCACCTGATTACCTTCCCTGTAGTGACAGCTGCTAGAGGGTTTCTCTGTGTTCTGCGATCACTGCAGTTGCTTGTTTTTTCTCTCTATCTTGTCTTATGTTTTATGGACACTTGTTGCAAAAAATGTTTTGGGGTGGCAGAGGGTTGAGATGAGGCAGGCAACAGAAACGTATCATGCTGGCTTATGGGGGATTGGAATAAGTTAGCAGGCTGCCCTCTATCTTTCATCTTTTATTTTTTAAATCAAATTTTTCACCGGAATCCCAATTAGACTTGCTTCTTGATTAAAATCATTCTCCAATATTCCCACACAGATGAGATTATTAATAATACTTAATTCTTTCAGCATCTAATAGAGGTCAGCAGTG
The DNA here is from genome assembly GCA_003942145.1 of Platysternon megacephalum. Lineage (NCBI taxonomy): Eukaryota > Metazoa > Chordata > Testudines > Platysternidae > Platysternon > Platysternon megacephalum. The sequence continues at coordinate 265,942 of QXTE01000380.1, forward strand.
AAATGTTTGATGCCATTCCTGCTGTATAAGGGCTTTCTGGCTCTCACTGATGGATCAGTTGTTTCCCTTGTCCAGCTGATCGGTATAACTCTCTGCTGGCGAAGTGTATTTGTTGTGATAGCATTCAGACTTGTCTAGCATTACATAAGAACATAAGAGTGCCATACTGGGTCAGACCAAAGGTGAATTTAGCTCGGTATCCTGTCTTCCAACAGTGGCCAATGCCAGGTGCCCCAGAGGGAATGAACAGTACAGATAATCAAGTGATCCATCCCGTCGCCCATTCCCAGCATCTGGCAAACAGAGGCTAGGGACACCATCCCTGCCCATGCTGGCTAATAGCCATTGATGGACCTATCCGCCATGATCTTATCTAGTTATATTTTGAACCCTGTTATAGTCTTGGCCTTCACAACATCCTCTGGCAAGGAGTTCCACAGGTTGACTGTGCGTTCTGTGAAAAAATACTTCCTGTTGTTTGTTTTAAAACTGCTGCCTATAAATTTAATTTGGTGTCCCCTAGTTCTTGTGTTATGAGAAGGAGGAAATAACACTTCCTTATTTACTTTCTCCACACCAGTCATGATTTTATAGACTTCTGTCATATCCCCCCTTAGTCATCTCTTTTCCATGTTGAAAAGTCCCAGTCTTATTAATCTCTCCTCATATGGCAGCCGTTCCATACCCCTAATGATTTTTTTGTCCTTTTCTGAACCTTTTCCAATGTGGGGCGACCACATCTGCATGCAGTATTTAAGATGTGGGTGTACCATGGATTTATATAGAGGCAGTATGATATTTTCTGTCTTCTTATCTAGCCCTTTCTTAATGATTCCCAACATTCTGTTTGCTTTTTTGACTGCTGCTGCACATTGAGTGGATGTTTTCAGAGAACTATCCGCAATGACTCCAAGATCTCTTTCTTGAGTGGTAACAGCTAATTTAGACCCCATCATTTTATATGTATAGTTGGGATTATGTTTTCCGATGTGCATTACTTTGCATTTATCAACATTGACAGTTATTACTGGATTTGCCTGTGGTAGTTGGCCCACCTATGAGTTCTCAATTCTTGTTGAGGTCTTTGACATGTAACACTGTTAAATATCACAAGACACAAAGCACCCCAGCAGTATGCTCAACTTTGTGCTCGCTGTGGTCATGGCATTACCTAGCAGGGGGCTAACAGTGTCAGTTGTGTGTATTTTTGTGTGTTAGTGACTTCACTGGAATTAGCCTCTGCTCTCAGTTCATCATTTGAGCTAGCAGTGAAGTCAAAGAACATAGAACCAATGTCCCAGCAGTCTTTGACATAGACATAGAAAGTGAAGTGGGATGGAATTGATGATCCCATTCAAATCAGTGTGACTATGTTGTTTTACTCTGAGTGTTAGAAGAAGGAATTCTTCACAGCAATAGGTTATAACTATTATGTATGACTTTTGTGCTTGCTGTTTAAAAACCCTGTGGCTGGGCTCAGAAACATCAGAAGATCAATAGGCCCTGTGTTACAAGGACCAATAACTAGCATTTGTCCAAGATGGTGTCTCATCCTAGTGATGATCTCTTCCAACCGTTACTCAGGAATTTAGGACCTGATTTTCAGTCACTTGGAATTGTGGGTGCTCAGTTTCTCTGAAATTCAATCCTTTGGCATCTCAGTTTGGGGCCCAAAATTAGTGGACATGTTTGAAAATTTCAGTCCAGGGGGTGACTGGCCCTAATGCAGTGGTGCAAAGGAGTAAGAGGGAGCATGGCCCATCACCCCACCCTACCTGAATGCATGGCTTCATGGGCAAAACAGAGGCTGCATGCCCAGTACTCTGCAACCCTCCCCACAAACCAGCCAGCAGAGTTGACCCACACAAAGAGGAGAGAGGGAGTATATTGCACCTAGTTTGTTCCTGTCTTCCCCTGGGCAAGGGAGGTTATGGAGGCCCTTGCTTCCAAGACACCCCACTAAAGATACCTCTCACTTGGAACATTTAATAAAACTATTCCATGCACAATGCTTTTACAGATGGTGACTTAACCATTTCTCATGTGTGACTAATAGTTATAAAATCAAAATTGTTTTAAATGCAGCATGATTTAGCTTTAATAACTAGCTTACATTTTGTTTGGTGTATTTTATATTGAGGCAGAAATGTGATACATTTCGGTAGGATTCTATTTGTAAGCTTCAGTCTAATGTTCAGTGGGATATGTAAAAATGATGTAGCACGCGTCATGAAATATTGCATAGTCTAAGTAGTAGATAATTTTTGTTTTGCTTTGTTTTGCAGCACTGTGCTGTTGCTTCCCTGCATCCTAAACGGAAACAAGTTACAGAACTGTTGCTCAGGAAAGGAGCTAATGTTAATGAGAAAAACAAAGAGTAGGTGTCCGAAAATTTAAGCCAAATTTTACATTTCCAAAGGACTAGGTAATACAGTATTTGGATGATAAAACTAACATCTGCCATTTTTCACCTAGCTTCATGACGCCTTTGCATGTTGCAGCTGAAAAAGCTCATAATGATGTCATGGAAGTTCTGCATAAACATGGAGCAAAGGTAAATATATTCTAAATGTAGTAGAAGGTAGATGGTCTTGAGGTTAAAGCACATGGCTAGCAGTCAGGAGAACTATTGCCTTTTCCTTACTGTGCCTTACACTTCCTGTGTGACCCCAGAAGTGCGCTTCTATTGAATCAGTGGGAAATGCTGAGTTCTCAGCACTTGAAATTCACCCATTGTGAAGTCACCCATTTCTTTAAAAGTCTTGCTGTGGATTTTCAAAAATGCCAAACACTTGGTGGGGGCTGTTGAGTTCTCAGTACTTGTGCAAATCAGGCCAATTTTAGTTAGATGTCTAGCTATAGATTTTTGAAAACTTTGTTCTCAGCCTTCAGTAATTAACTCTGTTCTTGTTTTCCCATCCAAAAAAACCTTTTATTAATTCACCCTTTTGCTGTAAATAATGACCACTACCCACACAAGTCATTTGTAAGCTCACTGTGAGCTGTGGTTTTAAAGGTCATGTCCTGGAAGTCATAAGATTACAGGAAAAGATGAAAGTGTAGCCCCACAATTAGTATGTCTTCTAAACATCTTTCAGATGTCTCTTTGTTCCTTCAGAAGTGTCCCTTTTGGATGACTGTAGCAACTAATTAGAAAATTGTTATTGTGATCATTATCGTTTTGCCACTTACCTTCTCTCGAAGACATTTTCTGAATGAAAGGCATTTTTTATGAATCAGTTAAAATTTGAACAATCTTATTTTTGCTTTTAGGGTAGTTCAGTTTGCTATAGCTGAGTCTGCATCCAGGTAGCTAGAAATGAAGAAGTATACCTGTAATAACAATCTATAATGTCACTTCTGAAGTACTAGGAGGTGAGAGCAATGTAATTGAACATATAGTTAATACAAATCTTTTTTTATTTTAAGACAACTGAATTACAATTTAGGTGCCCATTTTAGAGCTAATTTGCAGTTCTCAGTATCTGACTCACTTCCAAAGAGGTTTAATAGAATCATAAAGTATTTTAATGACTGTACCATGGCACAGTGTGTCATGTTCTAGAATTCTGATACAGCTGTAGCTTGCCTAAGTCTTTTCCAAGAAGATTTTTTTTTTTTGAGAAAAGCATTTGCACTCATTCAAGCTGTTAATTATAATCATTTCCCCACATTATCTCCTGATAATATAGCTATATGCTAGAAACAGTAATCTCATCTGTTGCTTACAGCAGCAGATTGAGATTTCATAGGATTATGGGCCAGATTTTTCAAGTGTTCAGTATCAGCAGATATTGGGGGCGGGGAGGGAATAACAGCATTGGGGAGATTAAAATAATAGCTATCCTAGAACAGATCTCTGGTATCGTCTAAGAACAGTAGTTTTGATAACTCATGGTTAGGCTTGGAAGGATTAGATCTCTATCAGTAAATATCAGTAAATGTTGATTTCACCTTACACACACACCAACAAAAATATTTTCATCAGTAGTAATCAAGAATTTTCAGACAGGCAAAGTATGAAAAATGCTGCTGGAGAATTTATTAGAGTTTCATGTAAGGATATTTACTTTGTATGTTTTGACATGAAGTGGACAATTTGTATTTTAATGATTATAAAGCTTTTTTTTTTAATCTCTGTGTCTATTACATAATTGTTTGTCCTCGGGGGGGACAAACAATAATTTTTCACAACTGTGACCATTTAAATCAAAAATTGACTTTTTTCTAAACGCTCAAAAATAAACACTGAAATTATACACATCTGGAGGTGGGAGACAAATGTATAGGAAGCACTAGAGTACCTTGGGTCAGGGCCTTCATTTGAGATGACTTAGCACTATTTTATACATTCAGTGAAAGCTCTTCTGCTCTGTGGGGAGTAGCTGCAATGTGTGTAAAATTGTGTGTAAAATTAAAAAATAAACCGGACAGAGGTATGATGTACTTGGGCAGCTATTTGGGTGGGCAGGGGACGGTTCTTTTTCTTGTGTGGGGGTGGGGAAGAGAAACTGATTGTATTCCACATTTAGGGCTCAGTCCTGCAAGTTGCTAGGCACTCTAGCCCTAATCCAGGAAAACACTTAAGTGGGTGCTTAATTTTAAGCATGTGAGCAGTTCAGTGGGACCAGATCAGAGTAAGAATTGTCAGCACCTTGCTAGATTGAGCCCTGACTGTATTTATTTTGTAGATTAAACATAGAACTTTTTTAAAGTGCAGGAATGTGATTTTTGTTTCGTGTGTGTGGGGCAAGATCTAAAAACAGCTTGGTTGGAGACGAGATTCCAACAGACACCTTAGCATTTGTATTCCCTTTTTGGTCTCAGGGATTTAATTATCTTTATTCTTAACTCAAGGTGAGCTACAAAATTGTTGATGTTGTTGACTGCTCAGGATCAAATGGCAAGGTGAAGGCTGTGTTTATAGTAATATCTCTTGTCTGCTTGATCTATGTAGGTACCCTTTATTTATTTTCAAAGAATAGTTGTAAAAGCCTCAAAACCACTAAAATGTTCATCATCAGCTAAAATATATGAAGAATTTGCCATAAATATTTTGGCAAGAATTACATAACCAGCTGATCTTTGTCTACTTCATTCCTTGTGGGATTGAGAAACACAACAGATCTAAACTAAGAGCAGGAAAAAGTCAAACACTCCTTCCATGATATTCTTACAATAAGCTGATAAGTATGCCAGATATGATTAGTCATATCATGCACATCCGCAGTTTGTTGGAACTGCTTTGTGCCCAAAGGTGTCATTTAGTGGGAATTGGTCCTGCTTTGAGCAGGGGGTTGGACTAGATGACCTCCTGAGGTCCCTTCCAACCCTGATATTCTATGATTCTATGGAGCAGCCATCCAAACTGTCTACTTCCCCTTTAAGCACAAAGAATGCAAGTCAACATTTGGGTAAATGACCCAAGGCTAGACTTCATTCATGCTTGGTGGCATGTTGTAGATGGACACTGTTCAGTCACATGGACTTCTCTGCCAGGAAGTTCAAATGAGCACTGTGGTGGGTATGGCAATTTCCTACAATATTTTTGGGAGACCTTATTGAATGAAATATAAGTGTCTTTGGAGTCCATTGTATTAAATGAATGGTTTATGTCTTATGGGCCAGGATTGTATTCAACCTCTTAAGGGGAAAGATGTGACACGTGAGACCTGGGGGTTCAAAGGACTATGTTAAACAATGTGCCAAACAAGGGTGGACTTTTGGAACAAAAAGTGTTAAGGGGTTTTCCTGGGGAATCTCTAGGGGGAGGTGAATGCAAATTCCCCACCTCTGGTTATGCAAAAGCCAAGCTTTTTAAAGCCATGTCCTGAGGTTTGGGCCATTGTCTGCTGATAACCAGTTACATGAGGCCGGGCTCAAAGGCCCAAGCTGTATAAAGGAAAGATTGAGCTATTCATGTTTACTCTGGTTATGAATCTTAGATTTATGAGCTGTTAATCACAGGGAAAACCCAGTTATGGGTTTTGAATGACTCTCACCTACCAGAGCCCAATGTTGGAGTTGGGGTGATCTCTGGTAAGCTTTTTAGTAGGTTCTTCTTTTTTAATATGATTTCTCTGTAATGGTTTCATCAAAGAATAAATGTGCTTGATTAGAAAGTGCTGTGTGGTATGGGCAATACACTGGGCATAGCCTCTGGAGAGAAAGCAAAGTGCAGATGCTGGCTTTTAGATAGTTTGGCATGCTGGGCATATCAATGTGAGCAGGGGATCATACAGCCTGGAAAAACCTTGGTTGAGAGAGAGAGAGAGACGCAGGTCTCCACCCTAGAGAGGTGATGGCTGAGGGGGCGGGAGCCTAGAATGGGTGCCCTCCGTGGACCACATGAGAGGTAACAGGTGTAATTGCCCTGTTACAAACACTTTTAATAGAGAGAATGGTATATTTTTACATGATTTCTCACTGGCTGATATTACAGCAGCTTCATTTAAATGAAAATGTTTCTGCAGTGATATGCCTGTAAGCTGAGCTACCCTAGCAGAAATAGATTCTCTCTAAAGATACTGAGCTGCATCCCAGCACCATCTTCCTTTAGCCACTCTAGCAGCTCAGTGGGGAACAAGAGCTGCCCCAAGAGGGATGCTGTGGATTCCCCTAAAGTAGGGGAAATCCTTGTGTAGCATAAAGTCAGTGTAGCTATTTGCACCCACCTTGTGTGCCAGGGGCCAGATGGAGTGGTCCCCACCCTAGGGGACTGCTCAAGCTGTGAAAGTTTAGAGGAGCGGTTCCTAAGCTGCTGTAGGTAATGTGAGGAACAGAATATAAAGGTTGTTTAGAGCCACCTTACCCTTCCCCACTAGCTCCTGTGCACCTGTCCCAGTCTGTCCCCACACTAGCCCTTCTGAACCCCAGTCTATGTGACCCCCAGCAGTCCTGTGCGCCCCAGTCTGTCCATCCCCCCCATATCCCATGCCTCCTAACCTGGCCCGGTGAGCAGGGCACTGTGAGGAACGTAGCCACTGTCCCCTCCCTCTCCGTGGCTGGCTTTTCCAGCCCGTGAGCCAGATGCCCTATCTTCTGGCACCACAGCAGCCCCTGGTGGGCAAAAGGTATAATTGCAGCACCTCCCTGGCAGAATCTAGTTTCTGCAAGGGAAAAAAAAAATCTGTTGCGGGACATGAATTGTGCATGTGTGCAATGGCACAGAATTCCCCCAGGAATAACAATAAAAATCTTACCACAGAATCTTTATGGATAGACATTCCAGGCTTGAATAATAAGAGTATAACAGTAGGTATATACTACCAACCACCTCACCTCACCAGGATGGTGACAGTGATTGTGAAATGCTATAGATCGGCTATAAAAACAGAAAATGGGAGATTCTGGTTATCCCCATACTGACTAGAAACCTGTCTCCTCAGGATGGGATGCAGAGATAAAACTTCTAGACACCATTAATGACTGCTTCTTAGAGCACACAAGGGGAGAGGCAATTCTTGATTTAGTCCAGGGGTAGGCAACCTATGGCACGCGTGCCGAAGGCGGCACACGAGCTGAT
>QXTE01000380.1:275723-316660 GCA_003942145.1 Platysternon megacephalum
AAAGCTTGTGCGTTGTTTTACAGTACAGAACAGTTCCCGAAGTAAAGTGCTGTCCCTGGGATTGTTTGGGATGAGAATGCTGTATAGTTTTGAAGGCAGATTGGCTTTAAGGAGACCACACTCCCAACTTTAAAGATGGAAAGCAAGTGTACATTCTGTTAATAGTGCTCTAGGGACCCAGAATAACAACTAGTTCAAATCCTGCTTACCTCCCCAGCCCCCTTCTGTCCAGGAAGTGAGCATTTACTTGTTCAGATTGCTTGTGTTTGTCTGCTGCAAGGATTGGTTGTGGGGAAAATTAGTTATTTGAGAACTAAGGAAAGATGTGTATGCCATATAACAAAAGGGCTAATGTGATTTTAGGATGCATAAATGGGAATCTCAAGTTGGAGCAGAGAGGCTATTTTACCCGTGTATTTGACACTGGTGCAGCCACTGCTGGAATCCTGTGTCAAGTTCTGGTGCCCACAATTCAAGAAGGATGTTGGTAAATCGGAGAATGCTCAGAGAAGAGCCACAAGAACGATTAAAGGATTAGACAACATAATTTATAGTGTTAGACTCAAGGAGCTCAATCTATTTAGCCTAACAAAGAGAAGGTTAAGAGGTGACTTGATTACAGACTATATAAATACCTACATCAGGAACACATATTTAATAATGGGCTCTTCAGTCTAGCACAGAAAGGATGAACATAATCCAGTGGCTGGAAGTTGAAGCTAGGTAAATTCAGACTGGAAATAAAGCATACATTTTTAACAGAGTAATTAACCATTGGAACAATTTACAAAGGATTTGGTGGATTTTCCACCAGTGGCAATTTTTAAGTCAAGATTGGATGATTTAGTTGGGGATTGGTCCTGCTTTGAGCAGGGGATTGGCCTAGATGACCTCCTGAGGTCTCTTCCAATCCTAATATTCTATGATTCTATGATTTTCTAAAAGATATGGTCTAGGAATTATTTGGGGGAAGTTCTCTGGCCTGCCTTATACAGGAGGTCAGACTGGATGATCACAGTGGTCTCTGCTGGCCCTGGAATCTATGATTCTGTTAATAGAGTCTTCTGTGACAGTAAACCTGGTCACATAATTTCATTCATAAACTTATCAGTCTCCATCCTAAAACTAGCTAGGTTTCTTGCCCCCACTACTCGTATTGGAAGGCTATTCCAGGAACTCATGCATCTGATAGTTAGAAATCTGCTGTAATTTTCAGTCTAAATTCATTAATGGTCAGTTTATACCAATTTGTTCTTATGCCAACATTGTCCTTTTGCAGAAACATCATTTCTCTCTCCCTGGTGTTTACCCCACTGATGTATGTACTGAGAGCAATCATACTCTCTCTCAGATTTTGTTTTGCTAGGCTGAACAAGTCAAGGTCTTATCCAATACTGAGAGACACAAGTCTCCTCTTGTAAGATAAGCTTTCCATTTCTATAGCCTAGTAGTCTATATCCTTTCCATTTCTATAGCCTAGTAGTCTATATCCTTTCCATTTCTATAGCCTAGTAGTCTATATCCTTTCCATTTCTATAGCCTAGTAGCCTTTGTCTGCACTTGTTCCAGTTAGAATTAATCTTCCTTGAACATGGGTGACCAACACCGTACACAGCATTCCGTATGAGGTCTTCACCAGTGTTTTGTACAATGGCACTAATACTTCCCTGTTTCTACTGGAGAAACCTCACCTGGTGCATCCTTTTATTGCATTTGCCTTTTTTGCAGCTGCATCCCATTGGTGACTCATAGTTTTCCTGTGATCACCTAATATAACCAGGTCTTTCTCCTCCTCTGTCACTTCCAACTGATGAGTCATTAGCTTATAGCAGAAATTCCTACTAGTCCTTAAGTGCATGACCTTACACTTTGTACTGTTAAATTTCATTCCATTTCTGTTACTCCAGTAGTAGATCTGATGACTTTGCCATTGTCCCTTTCATGTGTGCATTATTTTCATTGCAGTGTTGAGGCTGAGGGATACAATATAGCTGCTGTTATTCTGTGCTGTCAGTCACAAAGTATAGAAATTAGAGAAAGGGAAGGCCTCTGCTCTAGTTCATCCCCTTGGCCAAAATGCAGTATTATTGCCTACAGTCAGTTTACCTTAGTTTAATTTTATCCTAACCTTGCCATCTATAACCCTGGGCAGCCATAAACTCCTTGTTGTACCCCTTGTCGATGGTTATGGTAATCTTGGGTTCCAAGTCAGAAATAAATTCTGTTGAATAAAACTATGGATTTTAATTCTTCAGTGCCTGGTTTGTGTTTATGGTTTGTCTAATCTTTTATAAAAGTATTTTTGGTAAGTGAGCATGAAACGGAGGGACTTAATAGCACTGGTGTGAGTCAAACCTGTTTGCAGGTGGATGTTGTGCAAACTCCCTATTCACTTTCTGTAGATCATTGAATCATAGAATATTAGGGTTGGAAGAGACCTCAGGAGGTCATCTAGTCCAATTCCCTGCTCAAAGCAGGACCAATCCCAACTAAATCATCCCAGCCAGAGCTTTGTCAAGCCGGGCTTTAAAAACCTCTAAGGATGGAGATTTCACCACCTCCCTAGGGAACCCATTCCAGTGCTTCACCACCCTCCTAGTGAAATAGTTTTTCCTAATATCCAACCTAGACTTCCCCCACTGCAACATGAGACCATTGCTTCTTGTTCGGTCATCTGCCACCACTGAGAACAGCTGAGCTCCATCCTCTTTGGAACCCTCCTTCAGGTAGTTGAAGGCTGCTATCAAATCCCCCCTCATTCTTCTTTTCTGCAGACTAAATAAGCCCATTTCTCTCAGCCTCTCCTCATAAGTCATGTGCCCCAACCCCCTAATCATTTTCGTTGCCCTCCGCTGGACTCTCTCCAATTTGTCCACATCCTTTCTGTAGTGGGGGGCCCAAAACTGGATGCAATACTCCAGATGTGGCCTCACCAGTGCCGAATAGAGGGGAATAATCACTTCCCTCAATCGGCTGGCAATGCTCCTACTAATGCAGCCCAATGTGCTGTTAGCCTTCTTGGCAACAAGGGCACACTGTTGACTCTCATCCACTGTAATCTCCAGGTCCTTTTCTGCAGAACTGCTGCTTAGCCAGTCAGTCCCCAGCCTGTAGCAGTGCATGGGATTCTTCCATCCTAAGTGCAGGACTCTGCACTTGTCCTTGTTGAACCTCATCAGATTTTTTTTTAGCCCAGTCCTCCAATTTGTCTAGGTCACTCTGGACCCTATCCCTACCCTCCAGCATATCTACCTCTCCCACCAGCTTAGTGTCATCTGCGAACTTGCTGAGGGTACAATCCATCCCATCATCCAGATCATTAATGAAGATATTGAACAAAACCAACAATACTGGCTGCCAACTAGACATCGAGCCATTGATCACTACCCGTTGAGCCCGATGATCTAGCCAGCTTTCTATCCACCTTATAGTCCAGGGGTAGGCAACCTATGGCACGCGTGCCGAATGTGGCACGCAAGCTGATTTTCAGTGGCACTCACACTGCTCTGGTCCTGGCCACCGGTCCGGGGGGCTCTGCATTTTAATTTAATTTTAAATAAGCTTCTTAAACATTTTAAAAACCTTATTTACTTTACATACAACAATAGTTTCGTTATATATTTTAGACTTATAGAAAGAGACCTTCTAAAAATGTTAAAATGTATTACTGGCACGCAAAACCTTAAATTAGAGTGAATAAATGAAGACTCAGCACACCACTTCTGAAAGGTTGCCGACCCCTGTTATAGTCCATTCATCCAGCCCATACTTTTTTAACTTGTTGGCAAAAATACTGTTGGAGACCATATCAAAAGCTTTGCTAAAGTCAAGGTATATCACGTCCACCACTTTCCAATCTACCAATATATGTTTGAGCTGAAAAATCTCTGGTTTACCAGTCATGAGTGTTTCATGAGCACTACTTTCAGTTGTAGAAGAAGAAATTCATGCAGTATCAGATCGTGAAGTAGTCATTTGTTCTTCCTATGGAGAGATCCAATAGACTTTAAAACATATTATTGTGAATAAGGCTTCATTTATCCTGCCCAATAACAAATATTTCTCTGTATTAGGTATGCTCCTAATTATTGTTATTTAGTCACTGTTTAAATTAAGATGTGGATTCCTGTTTTTACTTACCTGCTGTGGACTTGAAGGCAGGACTTTTAGTCAGGAATTGAGGCAAAAACTTTGTTCTATTCTACCAAGGTAAAAATTTGGGAAAGTCAGATGGGAGTTCTGTATCGTAATTACATCTGTGATGCATGCAGCTCAAAGCCTGGAATCCTTACAGTTGGAAGGTGATGTCAAGTTATTTGTGACAATGTCCAAAGAATATAGATCAGTTTGTGTTTCCTAAATTGGCTAAAAAAACCCAAAGCTGTTGGATATCTGCATTTACATTTGCCATGAACGGCCATTAGCTACAAAGGTTCTACTGAAAATCTTTTTAAAGTGCGTCTTGGCTATTATTCTTACTTTCTCTGTGAATGTTCTGCATAAACTCCAGATGTTTAGATTAGCTTATTATATTAGATCTTGTCAGACAGGTAGGTTTCCATTAGATGAGACTTTTTATTAGGTCACTTGGAGATGCCTATTCATTGCTTTATGCTGAGCTCCTGCATTACCTAATTCCTTGTTGCCTGCTTATAAAATCTTTGTTAGTCTTAGATTTCTGTTTCATTAAAAGAATTAACAAGTAACAAGATGATGGACTGAATTTGTGATAACTGAATTTAGGTTTCAGGCTTGCATTTTTCTCCCTGAAGAATTCTCCTCCATCTGACCTCTTTAGATGGGTTTTTGAATTATTGTTATTAGATAATGTTGAGTTATTTCTCCTCTGAGGATGGCAGATGGTAATTTTCTTGCAGTTTGGCCCTGCATGAAATTCTTATGTTAGATGTAAATATATTAACCAATCATCCACCATGTATTAGATTTTTGCTCATACAGTTACTTTTGTTAAAGGGTGACTTTTTTCAAAAAGATTAATTTTTCCAAGTGAACTTTGTCAAAATATTTAATAAAGTTTTAAAGTACAGATTTTTCTGGTAATCCTATTTCATTTTATGAGCAACATAAATTAATAACTGCATTATATAAGAAGTTAAGAAATGTAGTCTGAAATAATTAATTACTTTTAATTAGGAATATGTTAATTGATCCTCCGTTATTCTGTCTTAATAATGTGGCAAGGCAGTGGGGTTTATAAGTAAATTAGCATGCGCTGAAATTTTACTTGTTACTCTTCTTTCATATTAAGGTTGTGGGACGGGGTGGAGGCTTGCAATTATAAAGATACTTATTTTTATATTGCTGAATGATTTTTCAGATGAATGCACTGGACACACTTGGTCAAACAGCTTTGCATAGGGCTGCTTTGGCAGGTCACTTGCAAACCTGTCGCCTCCTGCTGAATTACGGCTCTGATCCCTCCATCATCTCCTTACAAGGTTTCACAGCAGCACAGATGGGAAATGAAGCAGTACAGCAAATTCTAAGTGGTGGGTAGAAATAGACTTCATATTTTAACATTACCCCCCCGTTGTAATGACTTAAATGTGATTTCTCTTAAACTGATTCTTTTGGTGTTATATACAGTTTTGTCTTCCCTCTGCTACTGCACCACATGCACAAATGTCTGCAATTTACTTTGTGTTTGATACCTTTTATAAATATCTGCTCTAGTTCTCCAGTTATTTTATGTAATAAAACACTGCCCAGTAGACATTTAAATGTAACCTGCTACATTGCAAAAAATCAATATTTGTTGAATGACCTGAATAACCCAAGGTAATAAGAATGGCAGAGAGCATATTTCTCATTTTAATTTTATTTATTTCTTCTGTCCCAAAGTACAGACCTGTGGATTGCTAGCTACAGCTGCCCTCTGCTGGGGATGTAATACCTACTAGAAACTGGACCCTGCCTATAAAGATATTTGAGTCCCATTTCTAACATTTTGGATTTTTCTAAAGCTTTTAATATTGGTGGTGGGAAGACTCAAAATAAGAATACTTTCGTAAATATAGGCAGGTATATTTTGCATGTGAGAGTCATACCCTCTTCAACTCCACCCCCATTTAACTGTCCTACAGATGATCTCTCCAGACATTAGCAGTGTCTGTTGTCACCAGAGGGCATGCTGCGGCATCATACCTAGTACGAACTATCACTCCAGAGATCATCTCTACAGATATGAAAGTGGGGTTCCCATTAAATGTATAAATATGCTCGCTGCTTATCTTATCATTTGGGGTATTCAGCATATAATTCTAAAGGTTGTGTTTTCTTATACACCTCTACCCCGATATAACGTGACCCGATATAACACGAATTCGGATATAACGTGGTAAAGCAGGGCTCGGGGGGGGCGGGGCTGCGCACTGCAGTGGATCAAAGCAAGTTAGATATAACGCGGTTTCACCTATACCGCGGTAAGATTTTTTGGCTCCCGAAGACAGCGTTATATCGGGGTAGAGGTGTATTTGGAAGTTACTTTTAAAGAGTTCAGAAGTGTTAAAAAAAAGCACAGATCAACAGATTAAAATTACCATTCAGAGGAATTCCTGAAAGGGCACGAAGGTTAGATTGTTTTTTCTAAATTGCAAACGGACAATTTGTGGTTTGTATGATACAAAATTATCCAGTAGGAAAAAGCTTGTTTAAATATATTGAGCAGAGTTATTTAAATGGTACTTAAACTCCTAGTGCCTTTAGAAACACTAAATATTTCTTCTTATTGCTCTCTTGAGGTATAAGGCATGAGCAGAAAAATATATCAATAGTTGTAAAAGCAATCGAACTCCCACTTCAGATGCTTTGATTGTTCAGTAACAATACACTTTCTCTATTCAAAACAACTCACTGGATGTGATTTATAAAATCAAAGTTTATATCAAATATAGAACAGCAAACATATGTGAAGAGTATCACTGTTTTTCAAGTAGTTCATTAAGCACTTCCATCTTTTTATGCATGTGCCTTTTTGCATGCCTGTGCCTATCACACTATTATTATTTTTATTTGTACAAATTAAACAACACTGGGTAGTGGTTTTTATGCCGGGATTTGCAAGGAGCCAGTGAACGCCAGTAGGAATTGGGCACCTATTTCCCTTAGTCTCCTTTGAAAATTGCAAACTGAAATGATACCACGGACCGGGTGTTTTCTAGCAAAAGAAAAAAAATCTTCAATGTGAAGGGGGTGCCATTTTAAAAACCAAAGCTTGTAAAGTGTGTGTACGTAAAGGAGATACATACCTATGTATACATTAGATATGTATATTATCTCTCTGTGTGTGATTTTATATATGTATATTAGAGAGAGAATCAGAAAGAGAAATAAAAATTTAGGGAATAAATGTGGAGACAGTAATTAATCATGTTTCCCTTACTGTTAAAGAGATTATAGGAATTTAATTTCAGGAAGAGGTAAGGCAAAGCTTTAAAATTAAGCATTTTGAAAAGTAAGCACTTATTTGTCTTCTGTGGAAACTTTAATTTCGGACATCATGCAACACTGTTTTTCAACACAGAAGGCAGTATCTTTGCACCTATCTCCCTCCTCCATATACACACACAAAACCCCCGCAAAGATTGAGGCTGACATGATGCATGCTAGTGCTTTGTGTTGTCCTCAGAACAACAAAGGGTTGTTGAGCATTTGTTTTGTTCTGTGTTCCAGGCAATCAGATGTTTTAATCCTGTTTTTATATTAAAATCATATAAATATTTCTGCATATTTTTGTTATGTTGGATTGGTTTGAAGAAATATTTTTAAAGATTCAATTTAGCTTGATGTAAAGACTTATTTAGCTCCGTTATTGCATTACTGAGATTTATTGGTTAAAATTATGTTGGAGTATTCTTGATTTTTTTCCCCCCCACACACACGTTTGCAAGCAGGGATATTTCACAGCTATGAGATCACAACCGTTCAAACAACTTTCTGATGACCTCATGGGCAGGAGGTCTGCCTTTACTCAGACTGGTATTGATTTTGGTTATGACCATGAAATACAAATTTCTAATGTATGAAAGTTTATCAAATGGGCTGATTAGAAAGTTTTCTAAACTCCTGTTAGAAAAATGCTGTTTGTTTATCTTCTCTTAAAGCGTAAGTACCTTTGTTTCTTTGCTCAGCTTAGCTTCTCAAATATTCAAAGACTTTCCTTAATCAAATCTCAATCTGGTGGAGTTTTTAATTTCCATTTCCAAATTTAATTAGATTGTATTTCTGATTTTTGTGATCCTACCTTCGTTTCCCAGTTGAAGTCAGTTCCTGGGCCATATTGTGGTGTTAGAGGGCAGAAGGCCAGAGAGCAGATAAGGAAACAACAGCTGAAGAGCCAAGTCCCAGGTGGTGTTCTGTGACCCTATCAAAGCAGTAAGATACCCTCCATTGAAGCCTCCCTACTTCAGAGCTTTGAGGAGGCTGTGGTCAGGTGAACTCCCGCAGCTGTTGGTGAGAGGCAGGGAAATGGGGTAATAGACTCGCACTCAGATCATTACTGGAGGGAGAGGGCTAAAATCGGAACCTTCTAAAAATGAATTTGGTTCATGCCATGATCTGCCCAGGGCGGCTGATACTAGCAGCGAGCCTACTGCATCCCCTTCCAGCAGCTCTTGGCACATCGCTACTAATGTCCATGCTGGCAGCTGCCAGTGCTGCTAGCTTCCTGGCTAGGCTCAAGAGAAAGGCGTAGCATTTCCGGACATAGCAGAGGTGCTGATCCCATTCCTAGATGGTTACGATTTCATTAGTTTCCTCTGCCCTTGCTCTTAGTGAGCATTTCCCCACCTTTGCAAGTGGGTTCCTAGGTTCTGCCTTTCACCTTCCCCCGTACCTAGCACTGTCCATCTCTCTCCCCTGCCTTCCCCCCTGCCCCCCAGCATAGAGACAAAGGGGAGGCAGATCAGTTTACCTTTGTGGAAGGGTCCAAGAACAGCAACTGGGATATCTTCTGCCTGTGTGCTTTGAAACCTACTGCCTGCTATATCATCACAGGATGTGTCAGAAAGAGAAAACAGGGTATACGAATGAGAAAAACAACCTCAGATTGAACTGGCAAATCAGTATACATACCCAGCACAGTTTCACAGCTAGCTGGGAATTCAGATGTCCATTTGTACTAGTTGTGCTCTCCTGCAAACAACTGATTTGACTAACTGGTTAGAAATAGCAAATAAGTGAGAATTGTGTAGGTTTTAATGACACCAAATCACTCTCTTTGTGTACTTGCAGAAGGTGCTTGTATGGTCTGTTGGGTTAATTTTCTTAATGATAATGAAAGTTTTATACACATTTAAAGCTTTTTTTTTGTCCTTCAGGAATTACCGCTGCAGCCCCACTTTCTTGTGAGCACACTCCTTGGCGCTGCAAGCTCTGAACGTCTAGAAACACTGGCCCCTGGGGCAGTGTGCCTGCGGTTTGAGGGCATATAAAAGACCCCATCCCCAAGTGCTCTGTCCCTGTTGGCCTGAAGTAGGAAATAGTCTCAGAATCACCGATTAGGCTACATTACAGAAATAATTATTCCTCAGCTCCTTAAACTGAATGGGGGGTTAAGCAGTGTGTCCTCTCACTCTGAAAAATAGTCTCCGGTAAAATGATAGGAGAAAAGAGTACAGTTGCCAGAAATGTTTGTGGCACAGATGCCACTTTCAACTCATATTTTGTTGTAAAGCTTGAAATATTGAAGAGTTTCCAATTCAGCAGGCAAAAGTGGCCAGAGGACAATACACTTTCCAGGGTAGGTTAAGATCCCACTCCTTTCCATCCAGCCTCTTCCTCTCTTCCCAAATGACTGTCTTTCTCACTCAGGTGCCTCAGATCCGCACAGCTCTCAGTTGGGAGAAGAGGAAGCAACATCTGGTCAAGATGGGGAAGGAAGGGGTACAGTTTATGGCTGGGTTTGGAGCCAATGCCTGTAATTTTTAACTATCTATTAAAAATAAGGAAAGGTATATTTAAAATGCATCTTTTTTATTACCTCCTCATTCCCATTCACTTTTTTTTAACTGACCCAGTAAATAGAGGCAGAGAGATTTTGTTTTTCAATTTGGCAGTTGGTGCTGTTGTGACACTTGGGCCTACAAATTTACCCAGATTGTTAGTTTAACTGTAAAAAGTGTGTAACAATTCATAAAATGTTACAATAACCTATAATAGCAAATGTTGACGGGGACAGTATGAAAGTAGTGCAAAATAACTCTGTTAGTCTAAACAAAATATCTAAGTCAATATAATTCAAAAAATGTGTTTTGCTATCCCTCACTTTTTGGGTCCTTAAAAGAATGAAATTTTGTGGGGAAAGTACAGAAGAATTTTTAAAAAGCACACTTGAAAGAACAGACGGAGGCTACTGAAGCAAGCTTCACCATCATGGCTGCCACTTCCTCTGTTTCTTGGGACCCTGGGCCTTCCTTATCCTGATCTTCAGAAATGTCCTGACCAGGCCAGGCCAGGGAGAGAGAGAGGGAGCCGGATTACAACCCAAATACCACCTGGGATGAAAGAACTTTAACAGCAGCAGCAATAAAAGCAGCTCGAGCCCATGTCAACTAACATCTTCTCTTTTTCTAAAAAGGAACAGTTATTAGCATCTTTGATACCATCTAAGAGACTGTCAAACAAGGAGTTTTTCTTTTTAAAACTCTCTCCAAGTAAAGATATAGAAAACAAAAAATGTTAAAATGAGAGCCTTATTTAATACTTTACGTTTCAAAGGTTTTAACTGTTTCTCCTTCTTTTCTATATCTTTAATAAAAGGTTTAAAAAAAATTTTAATAGTATATTTGCCATGGTGCTAAGCAGGCTGAGGTCTCTGTACACCAAACCCCGGACCTTGTTTAAAACCGTTTAATATTAGGCAGTAACTTAGTTATGTTAACACCTCTGGCCCATTTATTCCTTCTAAATTAATATAACTGTGTACAATTGTTACATCATCAAGAAATCCCACCCAGCCAATCAGAGTGCACCCTGGACAATCATTGCCCAAAACAGATTCTAGAGTTCAGTTCCCTCTCCCTTTGCTGTGTTGGCTCTCCAGTACTACCAGGAGTAAAAAACTACAATCCTATTCCAGTCTCTCAAGTCAGCAGCTCTGCGCCTTATTGCCTACGTGATTTTTGAAAATGGGACTTAAGCTGTGCTAAGTTGCTTAAGCCCTTTTAAAAAAATTGTGCCTGTAGGTCTCTTTGGTCAATTTAGAAAATGTGTGAGGCTGAGTTTGTCAGTATAATGCATCTTAATTGTAGAGCCCTACACCAAAATACCTATCAGAGTTTCTTTTCTTTTCTATAGAAAGTACACCTGTACGCACTTCTGATGTGGATTATCGACTGTTAGAAGCGTCCAAAGCAGGAGATTTGGAAACTGTGAAGGTAGGTTTGTCTAGGTGATACTTATAGGATAGAAAGTATTACTGAGCAAGACCGTCTCTGCTCGGAGAAGGTGGAATGACCTAAAAATCAAAAGGGAATCCTACAAAAAGTGGGAAAATGGACAGATTGCTAAGGAGGAATACAAAAGAATAGCATAAGTATGTAGGACAAAATCAGAAAGGCTGAGGCACAAAATGAGTTGCACCTGGCAAGGGACATAAAAGGCAATAAGAGGTTTGTTAAATACATTAGGAGCAAGAGAAAGAGAGAGGAAAATGTAGGTCCTCTACTTAGTGGAGAAGGAGAACTAATAATTGATGACATCAAGAAGGCTGAGGTGTGTAATGCCTGTTTTGCCTCAGGGTTCACTAAAAAGGTTAATGGTGACCAGATAGTCAACACAATTAAAATTACCAACAAGGGGGAAGAAACGCCAGCCAAAAATGGGGAAAGAACAGGTTAAAGAATATTTAGATAGGTTAAATATATTCAAGTCTACAAGGCCTGATGAAATTCATTCTAGGGTACTTAAGGGACTAGCTGAAGCAACCTTGGAACCATTAGCAATTATCTGTGAGAGCTCTTGGAGGATGGAAGAAGTCCCAGAGGGCTGGAGAAAGGTTCTATTGTTTACCCATCTTCAAAAAGGGGAACAAAGAGGAGCTGGGGAATTATAGATCAGTCAGTCTGTCTTTGATACCTGGAAAAATACTTGAACATTTGTGAACACCTAGAGGATAATAGGATTATAAGAAATAGCCAGCATGGATTTGTCAAGAACAAATCATGCCAAAACAACCTAATTTCCTTCTTTGATGGGGTAACTGGCCTAGTAGAGGGGGGGAAGCAATAGACAGGATATTTGACATTATTATAAACAAATTAGGGAAATGCGGTCTAGATGAAATTACTATAATGTGGGTGCAAAACTGGTTGAAAGACCATATTCAAAGAGTAGTTATCAATGGTTTGCTTTCCAACTGAGAGGATGTATATAGTGGGGTCTTGCAGGGATCAGTCCTGGGTCTGGTATTATTCAATATTTTCATTAATGACTTGGATAGTGGAGTGGAGAGTGTGCTTATAAAATCTGCAGATGACATGAAACTGGGTTGTGAGCATTTCGGAGATTAGGATTAAAATTCAAAATGACTTTAACAATTGGCTAATTGGTCTGAATTCAATAAGATGAAATTCAATAAAGATAAGTACTTTGCAGTACTTCACTTAGGAAGAACAAATAAAATGCACAACTAGAAAAGGGGGAATAACTGGCTAGGTCGTAGTATTTCTGAAAAGGATCTGGGGGGTTATAGTAGATCACAAACTGAATACGAGTCAACAATCTGGTGCACGGGAAGTAATTGTCCCACTCTGCTCAGCACTATTCAGGCCTCAGCTGGAGTACTGTGTCCTATTCTGGGCACCACACTTCGGGAAAGATGTGGACCAATTGGAGAGAGTCCAGAGGAGAGCAACAACAATGATCAACGGTTTAGAAAACCTGACTGAGGAGGAAAAGTTTTTAAAAAGGGGGGGAGAGGGGCAGGTCTTGAGAAAAGAATCTTTAAATGTGTTATCAATAGTTCTCTATTTCCACTGAAGGTAAAACAAGAAGTAATGGGCTTAATCTGCAGCGAGGGAGATTTAGGTTAGATATTAGGAAAATTTTCTAACTATAAGGATAGTGAAGCTCTGGAATAGGCTCCCAAAAGAGGTTGTAGAATCCCCATCATTAGAGATTTGTAAGAACAGGTTGGACAAACACCTGTCAGGGATAGTGTAGGAATACTGGGTTCTGCCTCAGCTCAGGGGGCTGGACTGGATGACTTCTCAAGGTCCCTTCCAGCACTACATTTCAGTGATTCTGTGATCATGGTTCTGTCACTGCTTTCTTTTAAATGTTCAGAAATGTTGTTTTTCCTTGTTCCTGTAGAATGACCCCACCCTCCCATGCTTGGGTGCTTGGGCACATATGAGTTCAGGCACACGCGCCATAATGTGATCATAATACGGTGTTTTCCCTATCTAACCACTGTTTCTTCCATTAACTGTGAAATGCAAAGCACCCGTGAGCGAGTATTCATTAATGCCAGTTCCTGTAAATGTGGTGACCGTACATAATTTGTTTTATCTAAAAACACCCACAAAAGTCAGATCTGGCACGTGGCACGTACCAGAATTATGGTTTAAATAGAATTTCTCTTTTCAGTGTTCTCCACCAATCCAAACATTTGGGATTATAGTTCCTCCCAGCCATCTGATGGCGACAAAGCACACATGCTTTTGAGAATGTCACATGTAAGGGTCCTGATATCCCTTAGCCATTAGTAGGTGGAGCACACTGTGTCCCCCAGCAGGCTGCCAGAGGCGAGAAGAAAGAAGTAGGTCCTTTAGACCTAAAGGAAGCTGCGTGGCACACTTTGGTGTGTGGCTGCCATGACAGCACATATGAGGCATTGAAAGCCAGTGAGCCTTAGCCCCACCTGCAGGGCTGATGAGAAGGGGAGAAGAGGGGACAATTATACTGGGGCCCCAAGCTCAGGGGCCCCCTAAAATGTCTTTAACTAGGGTGAAATTGGAGGGGTGGGGTCCCAGAGAACATGATGAACTGGGGCCCCGAATTTTTCTCGATAGGCTTGCCCATGTGTAACAGGGAAGCCCCCACCCCTTTACTAGCTATCCAGCATGGTAGACCCTAGCAAGAGAATGAGGCCCCAGTCCAGGGCTGGGCGCTAATTTTGCTAGCATTGCCAGACCCTCCTCCTGCATGAAGTGCCAGGGCAGCTTGGGCTTGAGAGGGTGAGCAGGGCTGAGTGGCCCCTCAGAAAGCCCCGTAAAGGTAGGAAGCGCCACACCAACACGTGGCCTCTTTAGAGCAGGAAGGGAGTCAGGAGCCCCACAACAGGATGACTGCTCCTTGGACCCAGCATCTCCAGCTCGCAGGATAAAGAAAAGGGGTAGAAAACAGGGACAGATCCAACTCTGCCCCTTTCTTGGGCAGGCGCAGCACTTGCCTTGAGGAGGGATACTGGTCCTAGGAAAGCCCCCTGTAGCTTTCATAGTCCTGACTTGGTTTGAGCCACAAATTGAACTGGGTTGGATCCTGACCGCCTTCCACCCACACCCATGCCAGCTGATGAGCAGGTCTAGCAGCAGTCTTCTTCCTGCAGAAGATTTGCTCTCCACCATGTAGCAGGGAGTGTACCGGCAGCCCCGGGAATCAACTTCCCACACACACACCATTGCCAAGCAGACTGGGGGCAGAGAGGAGAAGCTGCTCCAGTTCTTCTTAACAGCACTTTAGTCCTCATAGAAAATGCGGGGTGGGAGCATCTTGCTGGAGTGTAGCTCTGCCTGCAGATGCTCATCAGACCCTGTCAGATCAGAATTCCAGCTCCCACAGGGGCAGGTAGGAGATTAAGGACAAAGAGCAGCCACCATTCTGGGTTACCCCTGAGAGGGGAAAGGGATGAGCTAAGGAAAGGAAGCAATGTGCTCTTCCCTCTCCATGCCCCCAACTGACTATGCCCAGCTTGGTTCCACATGGGCGGAGACACTGAAGAAGAGAAACCTCTACAGCTGTCACTTGGAGCAGGACCACACCTCCAGCTGCCTCCTCCTATTCCTCCCGGTAGGGCTCCCCTGCTGTTCAGTCCAGACTTCACAGAGATTTGGGGCTTTGCCTTCTGGTCTTTAAAGAGCAAGCCAGGACAGAGACAACAGGAAGAGTGCAGCCCCCATCCACTCCATTGCAGAGAAAAAATAGCTGAGTCCTGGTCACAGAATACCACTCAAGATGTCAGTCCAGTCAGAGACCACTCAGTCTGCAAGGCCTGGCTGAGGAGGAGGTCGAGCAGTGAGAAATAAGCTTCCCCAATCTTAAGAGAAGGCTGAACCCCTTACGGAGGGGACCAGCCAACATTGTTAGAGGTTGGCATGTACTTGAGAGGTATTTGCTGGGGCCAGGGTACTCTTATCCTGCACTTACAGGGATCTACCCCCATGTTGGAGCAGAGACACGCTGTTGGGGCACCCTAGACAGAAAACCAGCCCAACAATGCACTTTGACCTCTGGGTGTCAGACATGGAGGTGCTCCTTTAGAGCCTATGGGGTGGATGCTGTCATGTCAGAGGTGGCAAGGAGAACAGCAATCCCTGGGGAAGGAGAACTAGCTCTCAAAGATCTTGACAAATGAGGTATGCCTGACAAGGTCCTTCATGGTTACTATAGCTTAAGTACATGTGGCATGCACCTCCCATGGGGCAGTGAGGTGGCTACTGAAGCTTGGAAGGTTTCCAGAGACCAAAAATGAGCGCTCTGAGCAGACCAACGCTCTCCCAGTTATGCACTCGACTATGTTGTCCATGTATGACACCACACAGGATATAATCCTATCAATGGGAGCCTCAGCAGAGGGCCAGAGAGCCCTGCATGTAAAACAGGGGTTAGCGTAGCCTGCCTCCAGCGCCAGGCTGGCAGCCGTTCCCTTTTTCAAGGCAGGCGTTTTTCAGGAAGAAGTTGCAGAAGATCCACTAGCTCTGAGCGTCTTCAGAGAATCGAGGTCCAAGAGATTCCCAGAAGGTCCCCAGGATTTCAGATCGAGAGGTGCAGATCCAGGGAGACGAGGACCTACTGTCCAGTCCAGTAAAAAAGGCAGACTAACAAAAGGATTTGCTTTTTATGTTACCAAAGAAGAGGTAACAGACTGCAGGAAACCCCTTCAGGCTTCAGATCATTTTTCTGACAGTACAAGGGCCTGAGCGCCGAGTCCCAACATCACAGGAAGGCTGAGGGATTTCTTCCACATATGGGTCTCACCATGGGTCCATGGACTTGATAATAGACCAGTATGCCTAGTTAAGGGCAATGTGAGATGATCCAGGGACTTTTATCGTTTTGTTGCCCTGGTGCCATGTCAGTTACAGATACAGGCCGATCTGCTGAGCTGGGGAGAAGAGGGGGACACAAGGATCTACTTAATTGTCTCCAAAACAGTGGGGGAAGGCTGTGTCCAGTTTTGGACTTGAAAAGAGTCACCTCCTTCCTCGAGATTCAGGATGGAGCCACTAATGCCTGTTGTTCAATCTGAACTGTCTCCAGGATGTGCCAATCCTTGAATCTCACCAGAAGTATCTGAGATGCATGGAAACAGGAGCAAATGGAACAGATATCCTGGAAATACTCTGGACCTTGGATTTATTGTACATTTAACCCCTTGTCCCACCCATGATAGTCAGAGTATTATCTAGGGGAGCCTTTTGTAGCTCCAGGATGGCCAAGAAGGCAGTGGTACCTGGAATTGGTGAAGATGTCTGTCTCCCCCCTCCCCACCCACCCCCAGCTCTTGTTAATTCTGTACCCAGGGATAGTGTCCAGTACTTCATGAAGGCCCAGCACGGTTTGTGATCTCAGTTGAGGCAACACTGCCAGTCATCTTGGATATCTTGCAAGCTTGTGTAACTTTGAGCCTGAGCGTCAGGTACATTCGAGTTCAGGCACTGACAGTCAGTGTTCAGAGGCTCAGAGAGATATAGTCTCAGTTGGCTATCACCCCCAAAGTTTCCAGGTTCCAGAGGGCAGTGGATAAACTGAGAATGATCGTTCATTGTCCGAAGCCTGCATGGGGCTTGAATCTGGTGTTGAGTGTTTCCATGGTTCTCCCTTTGGGACATCTGAGAAGTATTTCTCTGCGACGACTATCCTTAAATCCTGTTTGTAATAGAATTATGTTCAGCAAGAAGATAGGGGAGCACAATCCCTTTCCTGCAAACAGCTGTATATAATTTTTCTAGGACAAAGTCATGCTCAAGACTTGGCCGGAACTCAGGCCCAAGACATGGTCTGTCTCTCACCTGAACAGAGAATTTGCCCTACCTACATTTGGTCCCAACCCCGAGATGGCTACATTGCTCAAGGCCTGCAGATTTGTGTGGATAGGACAACAGAGTTCAAGTAGACTCAGAGCCTTTTCATCGTGAACCAGGGTTTAAAAGGCAATTGCTATTCAGATCTGCTATCTCTGGATCCATCAGAGAGGCTATATGGCAGGAAAGAAAGTACACCTGTAAAGTTCATCCTATCTGATAAGAAGGATTTGCAAGGTTACTTCCCACATCTTTGTCAAACTTCATGGAATAAGCTTGCAGATGTGCCCTTTGTCAAAAGGTGTTGCAGGCAGTGGTCTAATGATGATCGCACCGGTAATAAAATGATTAACTTCTTTGGGGAGGTCTGAACTATCTTCACTGTTCCTATAAAATGCTGGTGCCTGTCTCAAGCCTGAGAATGTCAACGCAGAGTCCCTATTATGGTCCAATTGCTACTGTTACTACAGTTATTTAATGGTTTTTAAATAGCATCAGTCTACATTTTTCTTTAATACTGCTTTCGAAGTACTCAACTGAAGGCTGAGTGATGATATAGACCTTGATAGCTGAGTGTATGGCATCCTCAAAAGTCTCAGTGTTATCCTTTGAATGACTGTGCACATATACATTGCATTATGCGTGTATGTGCTCCCAATGCACTCAAGTTGGAGACTTTTGCCAGCAGTATCACTACACAGCACATGTGCCCCTGCTCTCCTTGTGCTCTCAGGCAAGGACATAAAAGGGGCGTCCCGCTGCCCTCCTGTCAGGTCCTTCTCGCTGCCCGTGGCAAGAGTTGGAGCTCCCTAAAGCCTTAGCTTTGGTCAGCCAGATTTAGAAAACTTTGTCCATAGTTGTTATAGTTATACTGTAAGTGTAGTTTAGTGTGTAGCATATATTAAAGTACAGAGTAGCGTAGTATAGTTATGTATATATAGTTCTATTAGTACCTGGAGGATTTACTATGAAGAAATCCCCAGGTTTTAGACAGTGTGCCACTTGCAGGGCCGTTATCCCTTTCACAGATGGGCACAAGAGTTGTCTGATTTGTTTGAATGAGGGGCATGTGAGGGTCAAATGCCTTATTTGTACCTCCTTTCCCACACGGACTAAGAAGCAGAGAGAGACTGTTGTTTGCAGGTTCTCCTCACGAAGGAGGTGATGTGACCTGCCTCTGAGCCGTCTCCCAGTTGTGATCCTGGGGCCTCTGGATTGACTCAGAGTGCTCCTCCAGCTTCTTCTGAGTCCAAAGATAAGTTTGGGAGCAAACATCATGCTTCCCCATTTCTGTCTGAGCTGAAGAGTTCTAAATGTGCAGTATCTCACAAGACCTCTTAATCTAGGTCTTCTCCCAGAAATGCATCTAGTAAGTCCTCCAGCACCCCTGGAAGGGGGGAGCACAGAGTGTGGCACAGCCAGAGGGCTGTGTTCTTAAGAGGACGCCGCGATCCTTGGAGCGACACAGGTCGAGAAGCAGAAGTGATATCACCAACAGTCAGCGTCCCAACCTGTGGAGCTGATCCGCAAGACAACCAGCAGGAGGCGCTAGCGTGGTGAGTCCCACCCCATCACAGGGTCTGAAAAAACAGATGATACCATGCACATGGTTCAGTGGTAACAGCCGACACATCTGTTGTTTGGACATTCAAATTTTCCCTTTCCTGGACAATTGGCCAATGCAGGCAGCAGCATCAGATGAGTGTTATCATCATCATCACTTATCTAGGCTTGTCTCAGAGAATCTTTCACTGGATTTCTGACTGTATCAGACTCTGCTACCAGCTTACTAAAGTCTCTCCTCCATCAAGAATGACAGCTCACTCCACCAGAGCTCAGCTTTCCTGGGCAATGTTCTAACAGCTAATATATGCAAGGCAGCAACATGGTTTTCTGTACCTCTTCTACTGATTATGCCATTGCACAAGCTCTCTCGATGATGCCAGCAAGTCAGTGCACAGTCTCCGTTTTGGTGATCCAAACTCCCTCCACCTACATTGGAATGTATATGAGCACAGTCAATCAAAGGAAAAAAGAAACAGGTATTTACCTTATAATAACTGTTCTTCAAGTCATGTTGTGCACATATACATTCCACGACCCTCCCACCTTTCCTGCTACTTTGGTCATTGCTTACAGTGGTGTTAAGGAGTGGAGAGGGAGGTGGTGGACATGCCTCTTGTATGCCTTCACCTGAGAGCAAGAGGAGAACACCCATATTGCTGGCAAAAGTCTCCGACTTGAGTGCACTGGGTGCACGTACACCTACAGTGGATGTTTAGGTACCCAACACGTCTTTAAGAACAACAGTTACTGTAAGGTAAGTAACCATTTTTGCTGTCTGTTGATTGGAGAAACTATAACCCCCAAGTGTCTGGACTGGTACAGAAGATCTCAAAAAAAGAACATTAACAGGTAAAGAAAATTTCCCCTTGCATTACAACTGCCCCTCTATCTCACCACCTCCAACACACCCCCAGCTTATCATAGCTTTGGCAAACATAAGTGTGGCTGAAATACTGCACTGTTGGTTTTAGACACAAGGTATCGTCGAAAAATTGAGCAAAATTGGTTCGGCCTTGTATGTGGTCTGGTTTGTGTATATGTGTTGTACAAACATATGAACACTTCCCACACTGTGTGTTACAATAAAAAATGTTGTGTGTGCACTAACTCAACAGCTGAACTGACTTTGTTCAAGCGTGACTTGTTCTGTATATTGCTCTGAGATCTATAGAACAAACCAAGTCTGAAAAAAATGGGTTCATTGGTTCTTAAGGTAAAAATTGAAAGGTTTTTCATACATGTGTAGAATTTGTGGCAGGAGAAGTCAATTCAGCCTAAGGCTTACAATGTTGGGGTTGAATATGCACAATAGACTTGCCAGTAGAATTTGTGCTGCGGAGGTTACCAAACAGAAGTGTCAGCTACAGTACTGTGGGGATTTCCCTATGCTTTAGAATAGACTAAAACATTGTGTGGTTATAGTTGGTAAATGTTTACTCTTTAATGATGACTACTGTAGATCTAAGGCAGGTTTGGATGTTAGGGCCACTGTGAATATTTTTAGCTTGATCTAAACTTGCAAGCGTTTTTAAAGCCTACCAGACCTTACAAAGACTTCACCATTTCCCAGACTATCTTGTGTCTGAAGAGGGAGACAGAGGGGTAATGGTGCGGGTAATGGTGCCTCCCTCTTCAAAGCAAGTGACCTAGACAAAGGAGCACATGGCTGAGACAAGAATTCAAGAGTTCTTACCTCTGCCACTTAGTGGCCTTAACTTTTCATTTTTACGTAACACTTTACAAGTATTGTTTAGCTAGATCTCGCAATATTCTGTAAGAAAATAGCATCTTATTACATGGGTTAATAGATGGGTTAACTAAAGTAGAGAGGTTGTGATTTCTTCAAGATCATACAGCAAATTGGTATAAGAGCCAGGATTAGAGCGTAGCTCTCCTGACTCCCCATTCCACTAGATGCCAGTGTTTAATTCAGTAGACCACAGACCTCCCTAAACAAGCCACTAACATGTCTTTCTGATTCCCCATCTGCAAAATGGGGATAATACCTGCCTGCCTCATCTCTTGACCCAACTAGACTGGGATTCTGTTTACCAGTATTCTACTTGTGGATTTGGAGAGGTGAACTCAAAATATACTGCCTTAAAATAGGGGGGAAAGTCGTCAAATTGAAGCCATGAACAGTTAGGAAGTGCCCATGTTCAAGTTTATGAAATAGTCCACTATCAGAAAAGAATATTTTATTTACTTTTCAAACTTTAATTAAGGGTGAAGAAATGAGTTGAAAACAAAAACAAGTTTTGAACTGTGATCAAGTTCTGTAGTAAACGTTTTGTTTCCCCTTTGATCTTAACAGCAGCTTTGCAGTCCTCAGAATGTGAATTGCAGAGATTTGGAGGGACGTCATTCAACCCCGCTGCACTTTGCTGCAGGTTATAACCGTGTATCTGTAGTAGAGTATCTGCTGCACCATGGGGCAGATGTGCACGCCAAAGACAAAGGGTAACTTTTCAGTATTGTTTCTTATTAACCAATGCTCCTCACATTCATTGGTAGTACTGGTATCAAAATATTAGACGATAGTATTCTAGTTGGGATAACTTTACTTCTTTAATCTCTGCAGCTTTTTCCTCCTCTGTTCTCTTTTTTATTTGTTTGTTCTTTCTGCTTAATAGCAGTTTATCAAATATTTTGGAAGGTCTAAAATTAGCTTTTTAGTTATCTGATGTGAAATAGCCAGGATGAACTCTGTACATTTTTCTCTTCTTCACAGATGGTTTATATTAATGCAGAAAGCTAACTTTTAAAAATTTAACGATTGGGCTCTATAACTATTACAGCATGTTTTCCCCCTTTTAAATCAAACTATCTGGAAAGGCTAGAAATACTACACAATCTCTTTATTATTTCTAGCCTTTCCGGATAGTTTGATTTAAAAGGGGGAAAACATGTCACAATAGTTAGAGAAACCAATAGTCAACTTTTTAAAAGTTAGCTTTCTGTATTAATATAAACCATCTATGAAGAAAGAAAAATAAACAGAGTTTCAAGGTTAGGTTCAGGTCCTAAATGTCCTGAAGTTTTAAGCTCCTTCCAAATGGAATTGAGTAATTTTTCCCCCACAATATTACACGTACAGGGCTTACTAATGCCCCAACATCACATGTCAGATGGGATTTTAGTCACCCACCAAAAACCCTTTTGGGAAATTTACACTCAAGTGTCCAAAGTCAACATTACGGCAGTGGTTCTTGCAACATACGGGTATTGTTAGCAATATTGATATGGCCTGTTTATAGAAATTATTAATAATAACAATTGGTCGAACATCATTAGTTAGGAACATCATTGGCAGGAGCTGAAGAAAAGCTGTTTTCATTCGTTGCTTGGAAAAGCGATGTTCATTTCATAGGTACCTCAATAGCAGGGCATGTAAAGCTGTGAAATTGGGGATACTAAAAGATGCCGATAGCCTCAGAGGGGGGAAAAGACTGTTCTATCCACTGGAGCTTTGTAAACTTGTATTTGAATTCAACTTTCTGTGACTATTAAAACTTTATTTCTCTTTAATTAGCGGCTTAGTACCCTTGCATAATGCCTGTTCATATGGACACTATGAGGTGGCCGAGCTATTGGTGAGGCACGGGGCCTCTGTCAATGTGGCAGACCTGTGGAAATTTACCCCGCTGCATGAAGCAGCAGCAAAAGGAAAATATGAAATCTGCAAGCTGCTTTTAAAAGTAAGTCATTTACAATTACCAAATGTATTTTTAAATGTGTGCTGTTACATTTAAGATCTGAAAAAAAGATCATTGTATTATTTTTCAGAGAGTTAATGTGAATCCATTTTCATCTTAAATTTTACTGTCATATCTGGTGGTTTCTATATTGAATATAAAGACATTTGAAGTGCCTTTCAGAACATGTTCACTTTCTTAAAATTCATCAGTACAGATGATTTTTCAAGACAATGTTTTAATTTATTCTGAAATATTCCTCTTAATTCATTCAGTAATGTCAGCTAAATAACATTTGCTTCATACAAACTGAAAAAATTGAATTAGTTTTAAGGATACAAAAAATGAACTTTTACTTGTGGAATAGTTTCTACAATTGAATAAACTTGCATTGGTATTTGTGCAAGTGTACAGAATACAGCAATAATCAAATGTCTTTAGAAAAGCTCTTATGTATGAGAAGCCCCAGAGGAAATGTAAATTAAGACAGTTTGGAAGAAGCACGATAATCTGCAGGAGTGCTCAAGCTATCAGCCCTTGCTTTAAACAAAAACCCTTAATGAGAATGTTTTAAAATAAGCTTGACAAAATTGCAAGAAATTAATAGGGAATTTAACCTCACACATTGTTTTCATCATAGGCGTTTATATACTTTTTTAAAGGGTAGGCAGTTGTCAGGCTCTCTTCACCCCTTTTTACATGGTTGCTGCTTAGCCAAGCTATTCCTACTCAACCTTGTTAATTTTTCTGAGGACTTTTGCACTTTGATGGAGGACCACCACAGCAATTTAAAATCCTGCTGCAGTAGAAACCACAAGCTGTCCCTCACAGAGGTCCCAGGGCTGTGCTTGCTGAGGGCCCCTAAAGTGACATCTGATTACAGAAGTTACCTCAAACTCTCAAAATCAGTTTTCTTTTATCAGCACTGGAGTGCTCTGCAGACCAGCAATCGTTCCAGTGGGGGGTTAGCCGTTCTTGCACTCAACCTCAAAGGATCCTCAACAAAAGTCAGTTCCTTAATAGACACATCACAGAAGACTTAGAAGCACTCCATAAAGTCCCTAGGAGGTTGAGATTATAATACCTGTTGTAAATCAGACCTTTGCATCCAAGAGCTAAACGTGCTCCACTGACGCACCCTTAATATTTGCACTGTTGGTTTTTAAAATTGTTGGCCCTGGGTAGATTTGAGACGATTTCTTTTAACCTTGTACTGGTTGGTATTTGTGCTCATAGCCCACTTGCTATGAAGGGTTTCTGCTGCTTTGACTGGCAATAATGCCTTTGTTTTGGTGTGCACTGTGCTGTGGAATTTGCACCCTCCTGAAATCTGCCTTACTTTGTTCCACTACACTTGAATTTAAAAAAATTAAATCCATTTGAAAAAACAGCTTTATTTGTTTGGGATGCATGCTGTTGGCCTTATCTTGTGTGACCTTCTCTTCCATTACCTTGCTTTGAACTGCATCCTCTCCTTTGCTTCTCTGTGCTTGTAGGTGAAGAGGGCTGTCTTTGTGTTCCTTAATTTTTGTCTGTTTCTCAGTAGCCATGCCAATAGCATTCTCCCTGTCTGTTTATATATGGCCCTGTCAGCATATATCTGAGTCAATGTATGTGTGTTTTGTTATCCTGCAGAAGGAGAAAAGTTCCACTTTGAAACCTTTCACATTAGGGATATAGAGCTGTAATTTTCAGAAGACTGCAATAGACATTTTAAACAATGTGCCACAGAGAACACTCTCTCCAGAAGCTGCCTGGATGCATTAGAGCCAATCTCTGCCCACTTCTTTCATTCACATCCTTACTCTATACTCCTGTCTAATATAGACACAGCCTTGGAAGCAGCACAGTGGTAAACTCCCCCCCCAATTGCCCACCTTAGCTAATAGCAGGGCTGCTTCGCTGGTGCTAACAACTGTTAGACTGCTCTGAACGTTGCTATACAACACAGTGGGTAATATGTTGGCAGTTGCCAGCACCTTGTGTATTGCAGCTCTCCCACTCTTATGACACCGCAGGAACTGCACCATTGTTAGCAATGGTGGGAAAGTTAAGGGGAGAAAGTAATGTGGGGAGCTAACCTTTGGTAAAAACATTCCCTAATGTAGATTCGCATTCTTCTCCTGAATCTCAGCTTTGCTACATTGTTGCCATTAACAATGGTGCAACTCACTCTGGCTGCGTCTACATTACCCGCCCGGATCGGCGGGTAGCAATCGATATATCGGGGATCGATATATCGCGTCTCGTCTGGACGCGATATATCGATCCCCGAACGCGCTCCCATCGATTCCGGAACTCCGCCAGGGCGAGCGGCAGTAGCGGAGTCGACGTGGGGGCCGCGGCCGTCGATCCCGCGCCATGAGGACGGGAGGTAAGTCGAAATAAGATACTTCGACTTCAGCTACGCTATTCCTGTAGCTGAAGTTGCGTATCTTATATCGACCCCCCGCCCCTAGTGTGGACCAGGCCTAAGTTGTAGTGATGCAATACATTCCTTTGGGCCATCCTGTTCTGAGTGCTCCATTGCACTGCATCAACATTCAGCACTCCTCCATCCCTTCCAGGACCAGCACACTGGGTACCTATTCTGCAGGGCCCAGAGGCAGAGGTTTGTGTGTTAGAGAGACTGTACTAAAAACTTTTAAATGTGGATTGTAGAAATCAGCATTTTGTATTGTATAAAAATATATACTTAAGTTTTGGAACAAGAAAGCCTTTATGTGGCAGTGCTGCAGCTTATAAAGCACAAAACTCAGAAGCTCAAAACAGAATTATCAGGGTGTAGGAGGAAACCTGCACAACCTACAGAGTGGATTGCCAAAGGGGTTAGAGAGCATTGTCAGATTGTACAGAAGTGCCTTTACAACGCCAGTGCTTTTAGATTGTGCTAGCACTGCAACTGTGAAGAATGACCACATGCAGAATACAGCTGGGATGAGCCTTGCTCCAAGCAATTGCCTTTACAATGATGCAGTTGCAAAACTTGTGAACCATAGCAAGCTGTGTAGTGTATGGATGCAAGAGGTTACAAGTGCAGTGTACGTTTAAAGCACCACAGTCCTCTAGTATAGACAAGGCTCTTCAGACCTGTAAGGTTGCTTTGTAGATTAGCAGTTTGGGTTTAGCTTTCATAATGTATATTCTGTTCAGTGGGTATCCACTAAAGTACATGGCTGTTAATTCATGAAAATGGGTTGCCAAAATCTCACTAGCTTTGAGAGCATTCCCAGTGCTATGCTGCAGAATGCAGTCCATGAACTGACATACCTAAGTATTGCACTCATGTAGAGTTGTTATTTGTAGCATGGAGCAGATCCAACAAAAAAGAACAGAGATGGTAACACTCCTCTAGATCTGGTGAAAGAAGGAGACACAGATATACAGGACTTGCTGCGGGGAGACGCTGCCTTGCTAGATGCTGCCAAAAAGGGTTGTCTGGCAAGAGTGCAGAAGCTGTGTACACCAGACAATATCAATTGCAGAGACACCCAAGGAAGAAATTCAACACCATTACATCTTGCAGGTAAGCAATTTACCAGAGCTTCTAGACTCTCTTATCACAGTTATGCAACGTAATCAACAAAAACCAGAGCATGTTATAAGGAACTGATATAGTAATAGTTTCACAGCTAATTGCCTTGGTTACTATGCCAGCTGTCTAGACATATTACAGGAAGAAAGTAGCTTGCAAAAGAGGTGCTTTTGAACTCTAAAAATCAAATAGTTTTAGCTTTCCCACCTTCCCAGTTTTTCTGTTAGTTCTACTGATGCTCTATTTTTTTTTCTCTTTTTGTAGCCGGCTATAATAACCTGGAAGTAGCTGAATACCTTCTAGAGCATGGTGCTGACGTTAATGCTCAAGACAAAGGAGGACTAATCCCCTTACATAATGCAGCATCCTATGGGGTAAGTATAAGCATTTATACTTGTGATTTACAGTACTAAGCTTCTAGTAATTTTGTAATATTTTTAGTACACAAAGTAGGGGGAAGTCTTTCAAGTGGTTGCATCTAAAGCAAATTATTGCGACAGACTGTCTTATCTGGAACGAAGTTTGGTTTCCCTAGCCATGAGAGAATTATTGGTCCACGTCACTACTAGATCATACTCCCACGGGTCTCAGTGGCTTTCATACAAAAGCCCAAAATTTGACTAGGAGGGGGATGCAGTTGGTACTACTGTATACAGGGTCACTTACAGAAATTTTGAAATACCATTGAAACAGTAGTTATTGTGACAACCAAAACATTTGTAGCAAGTTGGCATAATGTTTGGCACCTCGAGTTTTTAACCAAAGAAATCTCTCCAGCAGTTGTAGAAATAGGCAAAGATTCAGGTGGTGATTAAGAGTTTGAGTGGGAAGGAAGAGATAGCAGTGTCTGTGGATCAAGCACAAGTTCATTGTGGAGCAGCATTATTAGGACGAGTAGTCTGTTAGTGATCTCCCTTCCTTCCCACTCTCACAAAGCAGCATTAACATACAGAGAATCAAGCATCTTTATGTACAATATCTGCACAGACATAAGATGGACCTTTTCCTAAAACACTACATGCCACTTTACCTTGTGGGTCAGTTCAGAAGGAAATCTATTACAAGCAATTGCGTGAAGTCCGTTCTTGACAGAATCCCAGGTAGATGAGACTACATACATGACACTAAGTTAATGCCAGATTTGTTTGCCTCTTCCAGTTGTGTTTTCCTCTACTTCCTCCCATTATTGTAAATGCAATTTCAGCAACTAGAACACTGACAAAAAATAACTGCACTGGAGATCAGAGGGGAAATGGCTTGAATGCGGTAATTGAGTCCAAAATTGTTTTGACATTTATACCAAAATGCAAGTTAACAAATTGCATATATTTAATTGTGCTGTTGTGATGCTGTATTTTATGCCTGTTTGTCAGTGGTTATTTCAGATACCCACGTATTGCAACATATCTGGTACAGTATGATGGGAAGGATTAACAATGGAATGCAAGCCTCTAATCTGATTCTTCCTTTTGTTAGGGATCATTTGAAGTCGTTAACATTATTTGAATATTTTTTAAGTCTTATGCTGCAGGTGTATTTTCAAACTTTAGTAAACTAGCTCTTTTCCATCTTTGCAGAACAATCCATCACAGCTCAGTACATTTTCTATGTCTTTGAGGTCAATCCTTTGCTTTTAATATATACATTTTATATAGTTAAACTACACATTATTTATCACATTTGTTAGCCTTGCGTTTCATTTACTGTGTTTTGTCACAGCTGTATAGGATAGTTCTTTTAAATTCTTAAGAACTGAGCAGTACTTAATCCTTGCTGTTTATTGCTCCCTCAGACATTTTGTCAGCAAATTTAACAAGTTTGGTTTCCCCAATTGCTAAACAGTAAATCTTACATAAAGAAGGCAGAAGGAAAAAAGGATACCAGAGACAGACCTGTTTTTGTATATGCCTTTGACGTCTCTTGCCTCTGCCATTTACAGATGTCCACAGTCTCTGATTTAGTGTTGTATTAGAAAACTTGGTTTTAGAAGTGGGATACAAGGGAGAAAAGTGCCGGCCTCCCACAGTCACACAAAAATGTTTCATTTTCAGACAGTATAAAATATTTATCTAGCCAAAAAGGTCTGATAATCATGGAAGGAGAACTGGGAACTACTATCTCCATGTTTTTCAGGAAGTGGAAGTGAGTGGCAATATGCTTTGTCAAAAGTCTAATGACCTTGAAGTAAAATGAACAAAAATTGGGAGAGAGGGTCTTAGAGTGCATTGAACTGACCATGGGTTCCAAATGGATTCCAAATGAAAATAAATGTTGTGATTTCCATCTTATTCTTAATGCAGAGGACTATACGTTTACCCTTAGCTAACACCCATAATTTCAGCATCAAATGTTTTAATCTGCTGAAAGAGAAATTGGAGGGTATTTGGAATAGAAAATTGCTAATAATTGTTTCACACTAATAATCACTTTAAGAAATCATAATTCCAATCTAATTCAGTGTCACCTTTTCTGTGAGGTTAATGAGAGTTGTGTTTAATGTTCTTTCATCAGCTTTTTAAAAAAAAAATTGTATGTTCTTCTTATTGTATATTAGCCATCAGCACCTCTTAATCTCAGTGATATGGCATAGATTAGCTGTGAAGGGAGGAATACTTTTGTTGTTGCTCCTGAATTTTTATCTAATGTATTCAACGTTTTGTAATTCCTTCGTTAAAAATTGGTTTTCCTTTAGTTCCCCCATCTTAATGCTGGATATACCTTGCTTATTTACCATATAATTAGGTAGTGTCTTTTATACCATGTGGCAGAAAAGTATGGGAAATACCAATTGCTCTGAAAGTTCAGAAAGGGAGAAGTGAGATTAGCAATCTTTTAAAACAATATTTCTTTAGCGATAAAGTCAAGCCTTTTTACGAGAGATTGGTAGCTACTTTAAAAAAAACAGTAGGGAAAGATTAAATCTGTCAGTGTCATGAATCTTTGGGTTTGGGTCTGGGTCTGTGCTGACTATTTCAAACAAGTTTTCATACTTCAATCTGCTATTTTTTTTAGCTGACCATACTGCTTTTGCCTTTATGCAATGATAAACCAGTTAGTAAAAACACTCATAGGAAGGTGATACAGGGAGTAATTTTTCCCTATAATTTGTTTCCTTTTCTTCCTTTTTAATTTGGATGATGATTTTAAATGGTTTATAGTTGTAAGGGTAGGGTACAAAAGCAAATTACATATCTGTTAAAATGCCACATCCGTAGCCTATGGAAATAAATGTAGCTGAGGGAAACTGTACCAGCATAATTTTGGTTAAAAGTATTTTTTGTAGCGCATTGTACCAAATAATGAAATAAATGCTCAAGGGCCAGGTTTTCAAAAGGGTTCATTACCCAGCAGCTGCAACTGAATCCAACCACTTATTTAGGTGCCCAAATTGGGAGCACTTCTTAAAATGTGGCCCAAAGTAACTAAGATGCAATAAATGACACTATATAAACGACAGTAGTTTGAACACAGAAAATAATATTGGTATTCTGTAGATCTTTAACCGTTTGCTTTCTAACATTAGGTGTAAGTCAATGAACTGCTAAGCAGAACAGAAACAGCGTATGAAACGTGTTCCTTTATCCCTGTTTATCCATATTTAAAATCTACGTCAGGCCATATTAGCTACAACAATCTGAAGAAAGATGGTACTTGTTCTGCTTGTCAGTATCTGGAATGTTCTTCCTGCTCCCAGGGACTTCATAGTGATATCTGAGCTCCAGAAATAAAAAGAACAGTTCAGGAGTAAACACACTTACTTTCCTCAGCAAAGTCCCAGTCCTATAAACACTTACACACTGGATGTCACACACAGTAAAGCACATTTGTAAGTATGTGCAGGATCAAGGTCTGAAAGTATAAAGAATTCTTCTTAGAATAAGATAATGCAAATCTAAAACTCCACATGATTATCTCTTTCTGTAACAGCAACCAAAGAAAATCACCTAATCTCATTATTCTGGAGCTGAACTGCTTAATAGTTTATATACAGTATAGCTAAACCACATGATTAAATGCAATCCAAAACAACTCGCACATCTGATTCCCTTCAGTGAATTGGGAAGTTGGGGTCTCCTTAGCACTTTCATATTTCGAGAAATGTAGTTTATTCAGCTAACAAAATATGGCCTTGTGCTGCCTTACGCAGCTTTGAAATTGCAAAGCTGAGCTCAGGAAGAGGAAAGAATGTCCATCATTGTTCATATGCCCATAGCTGATGGGAACGATTTTCAGTCTGACTGGAGGGAAAGTTGTGACATAGGCAGGTGAGTGGTGGAGGTGGGTGTAAATAAAGGGAGGGGAAATGAAGAGGATCTCTGAATATCCATATTATCTCTACATAAAAGAAATGGAGATGTGGCTTAACAATATCGCATTGTATGGCTTCTACATTGCTGTACCCTGTAGCAGCTACTCTGTACTTTAGTGATAAAAGTATTGGGTTTTTTTTCAGCATGTGGATATAGCAGCGCTCTTGATTAAATACAGCACATGTGTAAATGCAACGGATAAATGGGCATTCACACCGTTGCATGAAGCAGCACAAAAAGGAAGAACACAGCTATGTGCTCTGCTACTAGCTCATGGAGCAGATCCAACCATGAAGAACCAAGAGGGTCAAACACCTTTAGACCTGGCAACGGTAAGTTCATATTGCAGAGCATCAGAAACTTATAAAGAATTGGCTTTATGTATTAAATGACACTCAGTGCTTCCACTGTGCCAGTGGTCCTCAGCCTTCTCCAGCCTGGGATTTGGGAAGGGTAGGGTGGTCACGACTTCTTGACGTCTATGCACAACCCCTCTGTTGGCAGCAAGCCCATGCACAACGCGTATCTCTTAGTTAAGGTTTAAAGTACCAGTTTCATTCCCAGCACTTTAATTTTACCCTAACTGAACCTATCCACCTGAAATGTTCCAGATGTGAGCTTTAGCCAGCACACACTTTATTTACTGGAATCCTTTCAGGGAAATAGATGAAACTTTGAGGAAGTATGAGTGTTCCAAAAAAGGTATTCTCAGTTCTTAAATAATTACTCAACCATTTTTATGGCACAACATAACTCCAAAACAATGTGGCTAGAATGACCCAGAACCTCCAAACTTGTTGTTAGCTGTAGGTCTTCTTGAATACGTGTCTTTGACTAGTTGGGTTTTGTTAGTGGCAGGATTAGTTAAAAATAGTTTCCACATATCTTATAGGGCACCCAGAGTTTATAAATTCCGGGTGACTCCATTATTGATGGTTGCTATATGAGGAGTGGCACACAGAGAACTGTATAATAGAGTAGTTTGGAATAGAGGGGGGAGGGAGTAGGAGAGTTTGAGCCACAGTCGGGGGTGAGGAGGCTGGTCTGGGGAAGAAAACAGACTCATGGAGTGGTCTAGACCCAAATAAATCCACTTTACATGTTCCCCCTGCACCTCCACACATGTTGCTGTCCAGTAATCCTGGAAAAAATCATGGAGCAGGTCCTCAAGGAATCAATTCTGAAGCACTTAAAGGAGAGGAAAGTGATCAGGAACAGTCAGCATGGATTCACCAAGGGCAAGTCATGCCTGACTAACCTAATTGCCTTCTATGAGGAGATAACTGGCTCTGTGGATGAGGGGAAAGCAGTGGGCATGTTATTCCTTGACTTTAGCAAAGCCTTTGATACAGTCTCCCACAGTATTCTTGCCAGCAAGTTAAAGAAGTATGAGCTGGAGGAATGGACTATAAGGTGAATAGAAAGCTGGCTAGATCGTTGGGCTCAACGGATAGTGATCAACGGCTCCATGTCTAGTTGGCAGCCGGTTTCAAGCGGAGTGCCCCAAGGGTCGGTCCTGGGGCCGGTTTTGTTCAATATCTTCATTAATGATCTGGAGGATGGCGTGGACTGCACTCTCAGCAAGTTTGCAGATGACACTAAACTGGGAGGAGTGGTAGATACGCTGGAGGGTAGGGATAGGATACAGAGGGACCTAGACAAATTAGAGGATTGGGCCAAAAGAAACCTGATGAGGTTCAACAAGGACAAGTGCAGAGTCCTGCACTTAGGACGGAAGAATCCCATTCACTGTTACAGACTAGGGACCGAGTGGCTAGGCAGCAGTTCTGCAGAAAAGGACCTAGGGGTTACGGTGGACGAGAAGCTGGATATGAGTCAACAGTGTGCCCTTGTTGCCAAGAAGGCTAACGGCATTTTGGGCTGTATAAGTAGGGGCATTGCCAGCAGATCGAGGGACGTGATCGTTCCCCTCTATTCGACATTGGTGAGGCCTCATCTGGAGTACTGTGTCCAGTTTTGGGCCCCACAGTACAAGAAGGATGTGGAAAAATTGGAAAGAGTCCAGCGGAGGGCAACAAAAATGATTAGGGGGCTGCAGCACATGAGTTATGAGGGGAGGCTGAGGGAACTGGGATTGTTTAGTCTGCAGAAGAGAAGAATGAGGGGGGATTTGATAGCTGCTTTCAACTACCTGAAAGGGGGTTCCAAAGAGGATGAATCTAGACTGTTCTCAGTGGTACCAGATGACAGAACAAGGAGTAAAGTATAAACCACCCCGCTGAGCAACATAAGTTACACCGAGAACTGCCAGCGTGGGCAGCGCTATGTTGGCGTGATACACTCTACAGCCGACAGCTACCGCTGCTCACGGGGCTGGCGTAGTTTAGCTGTCTGGAGAGCTCTCTCCCGTCGGTTTAGAGCGGCTACATTAGAGAGCTTACAGCAGCGCCACTGCAAGCTCTCTAATGTTTAGACAAGCCCTAAAATAGGTGCTCTAGCTCAACCAGCGGTTACAGGATTGAAGACGGAATTACATGGTGGAATTGTCTGATCTGCTATGCAGGTCTGATGAAATTATTATAATGGTCTTTTCCGGCCTTAAAATCTATAAAATCACCCTGCCATGAGGAAAAAAATTAATTAACTCTCTAATATATAATAGAAAATAGACCTGGTCTTAAAAAGTTCTCTTAAGTGCGTGCAATTTTTGCATTTTTCTTAGTTTTTCTTCAAAATGAATTACCTATTACAGGATTAAATATGTTATGAGATTGTTGGGAGCTTTAGTTAGATGGGGGCCGGGGATAAGGTTATCCACTGAATGTATTTTTTTCCTTCCTTTGTAAATGAATAGATGGTGATTTTAATGACAATAAGGCCCTATGTGAATGTGCTTTCTGTCTTTCAGGCTGATGATATCAGAGCTTTGCTGATAGATGCAATGCCTCCAGAAGCCTTGCCTACCTGTTTTAAACCTCAGGCAACTGTAGTTAGTGCCTCTCTAATCTCACCAGCATCTACTCCCTCCTGTCTCTCTGCTGCCAGCAGCATAGATAACCTTACAGGGCCTCTGGCAGAACTAGCAGTGGGAGGAGCATCAAATGCTGGGGATGGAGCAGCAGGAACAGAAAGGAAAGAAGGAGAAGGTAATTTTTCCGCTGGGTAAGGCTCCTTTGCTTTCTATGCAATAAGAAGGTGCTTAGCATTGCATTCTGCCTTACTTGATTCTGAAGATGTTGAATATAAAAATACTCCCATCTCAAAGGAAATGTGAATTGCTCTATTTCTCCTGTTTTCTGCCTCTGCTCTTTGGGTGACTGTTCCTCTGAGTTATCGTTTCGTTCGTGATTAGCTCAGAATCCAAAGGCAAGGGTCACTGACTAAATGCACAGATTTCCGCTGTTGCTGCTGGACAAAAATTCTAATGGGTATAATTTTGATTTGGGGAAACATGATGGCTGAGATGGGGGGGTTTAATCCTTTGATTAATATTTGAAATACATGCTGTCCATCAGCATCTGAAAGATTGTATAGCAAAAATGCACCCGTCTTCATCTGTATTCCTGTGTAACTTGCCATCCAGTTTTACTGAAATCAGATGTTTCTGTTTTAAGTGGTGGTTTTTCATGTGTGTTTAACATTCAGTTTTTACTGAGCTTTTGTACGGTCTGAGGTAGATTATTTGGCTGAGGACTATATATCGACGTGTTTTGAAACTGAGGACAAGCTGACATTATGCTGGATGTTGGATATCTTCTACATTGATCTGTTTCTTTCATTATAGTCGCTGGTCTTGACATGAATATCAGCCAGTTCCTGAAAAGCCTTGGGCTTGAACACCTGCGGGATATCTTTGAAACAGAACAGGTAATGACTGAGCCTCATGTATGGCGCACTTGTATGTTCATTTATAGTGAATGCAATAAATAAGCAAATTTTGATTGCATCTGTTGTTTCCTAACTTTTTTAAAAAGACTGTTTAACATCTGTGAAAAACAAAAATAACAAAGGAAACTACAAATGAGTCCTCTAGTACCTTAAAGTGAGGTTCTACTCAGAAAAAGATTGAATCATAGAATCATAGAATGTCAGGGTTGGAATAAATGGCATCATAGTTATTTGAGTCTGATATCAAGTTTGCTCAGTTTACAAGTAAAATAATATTTTTTTTCCTAACTGCCAGCTCTGCAAATTCATCCCGGGATCTGAGTCACGGATTGGTCCTTTGATCTTGAGCATCATTACCAATAAAGGTTTTGCAGGACAAATTAGACCCTGAGCTACACGTGTCCTTTCCCATTCATAAACCCATTAAAGGTTTTTTTACAAGGAAGAGGAAGAAAAATTGTTCTCCTTAACCTCGGAGGATAGGACAAGAAGCAATGGGCTTAAATTGCAGCAACCTAATGTTTAGGTTGAACATTAGGAAAAACTTCCTGTCAGGGTGGTTAAGCAGTGGAATAAATTGCCTAAAGAGGTTGTGGAATCTCCATCATTGGAGATTTTTAAGATCAGGTTAGACCTGTCAGGGATGGTATGGATCAGTGGTTCTCAACCTTTCCAGACTACTGTACCCCTTTCAGGAGGCTGATTTGTCTTGCGAACCCCAAGTTTCACCTCACTTAAAAACTGCTTGCTTACAAAATCAGACCTAAAAAGTGTCACAGCACAGTTACTGAAAAATTGATTACTTTCTCATTGTTACCGTATAATTATAAAATAAATCGCCACCCCCAGGTTGAGAAACACTGATATAGTATACAGAGCAGTATAAACAAGTCATTGTCTGTATGAAATTGTAGTTTGTACTGACTTCGCTAGTACTTTTCATGTAGCCTGTTGTAAAACTAGGCAAATATATTGATGAGTTGATCGACCCCGTGGAAGACCTGTATACCCCCAGGGGTACACATATTCCTGGTGAAGAACCACTGATCTAGATAATATTTAGTCTTGCCATGAGTGCAGGGGACAGGACTATGACCTCTCAAGGTCCTTTCCAGTCCTACAATTCTATGATGCCTGTGGAAGCCTGTTGCATTGAACAGAGTTATTAAAGTGAAAGTGATTAGAACTTAAACAATGCCGTTGATGGACTAGGACTAGAGAATTTCAGAAAATAGTTTCCTACTGCAAACAAGACTATAATCTTAGCTGTTTTGGGTGTCTAGGGCTAAAGAGTAAATAGCAGGAAAAAAGTATGTTACTAAACTCAGCAGTAGCTCTGGATATGCAAAATGTATTGTAAGAAGTTACCATGTTTATGGTCAGTTTTTGGAAGAGAATAACATTTTAGTGTACTTAATTCTTTTTCGCAACAACTTCTTGGACAAACACATAATTTACTAGTGTAAACTAAGATATAATGTGAGGGGAGGGGAATAAGACATATTAAGCTGTAGCAGTAAGTCAGGGAACAAACACTTTAATAATGTGTTGGTTATGAAAAATCTCCAGACTATTGTATGAAGTGTTAAGAGTTGTCCTTTGCTTCCCAGTTCCTGTAGATATGACAGTTTTTCTTTAATCTTCATTTACATTATGTATACCTCTTCTCCACTTCAGCATGAATTGTAATATTTCTTGGCTACTTTTTTCTTCTTACCTAGGAGAAGTGTGCTTTCCCTATATTTACTAGAAGTTTATGTTCATCAGAGAAATTGAAATATTGGCTTTTTAGAACTAGGAAAAACCTTCCTATCCAAATATTTCTGCTCTCCTTGGTTATCTGAATCTAATTTTGGATTGTTTCTTTTAGTCATGTCCCTCTAGAAACAAATCTCTTAAGTGCTGCTTAAACTCATTTTTCCTGTTTAAAAAACCTTCCTCTTGCACTGAAGAGTTCTACTTTAGAGCTTTATCTTCTAGGTAAGGCTGTCGATTAATTGCAGTTAACTCACTTGATTAACTCAAAAAAATTAATCCCAATTTGAAAAATGAATCGCGATTAATTGCGGTTTTAATCACACTGTTAAACAATAGAATACCAATTGAAATGTATTAAATATTTTTGGATGTTTTTCTACATTTTCAAATATATTGATTTTGATTACAACACATAATGCAAAGTGTACAATGGTCACTTTATATTATTATTTTTTATTACAAATAAAACTGTAAAAAAGATAAACAAATAAAATAGTATTTTTCAATTTACCTCATACAAGTACAAGTACCGTAGTGCAATTTCTGTCCTGAAAGTGCAACTTACAAATGTAGATTTTTTTTGTTACATAACTGCACTCAAAAACAAAAAAATTTAAAACTTTAGAGCCTACAAGTGCACTTAGTCCTACTTCTTGTTCAGTTTGTTTACATTTACGGGAGATAATGCTGCCCGCTTTTTATTTACAATGTCACCTGAAAGTGAGAACAAGCGTTCACATGTCACTTTTGTAGCCGGCATTGCAAGATATTTATGTGCCAGATATGCTAAACATTCATATGCCCCTTCATGCTGCGGCCACCATTCCAGAGAACGTGCTTCCATGCTGATGATGCTCGTTAAAAAAAAAAAGTTAATTAAATTTGTGACTGAACTCCTTGTGGGAGAAATGTTTGTCTCCTGCTCTGTTTTACCTGCATTCTGCCATATATTTCATGTTATAGCAGTCTCGGATACCGACCCAGCATATGTTGCTCGTTTTAAGAACACTTTCACTGCAGATTTGACAAAACGCAAAGAAGGTACCAATGTGAGATTTCTAAAGATAGCTACAGCACTCCATCCAAGGTGTAAGAATCTGAAGTGCCTTCCAAAATCTGAGAGGGGACGAGGTGTGGAGCATGCTGTCAGAAGTCTTAGAAGAGCAACTCTC
This sequence comes from Platysternon megacephalum, assembly GCA_003942145.1. Taxonomy (NCBI): domain Eukaryota; kingdom Metazoa; phylum Chordata; order Testudines; family Platysternidae; genus Platysternon; species Platysternon megacephalum. The sequence goes on from QXTE01000380.1 coordinate 312,873, forward strand.
TGATGCAGAAACTACAGAACCTGAACCACCTATAAAGAAAATCAACCTTCTCTTGGTGGCATCTGACTCAGATGATGGAAATGAATGTGCATCAGTCTGCACTGCTTTTGATCATTATCAAGCAGAACCCGTCATCAGCATGTCCTCTGGAATGGGGGTTGAAGCACGAATGTTTAGGACTGAGTGGACTTGTAGGCTCTAAAGTTTTACATTGTTTTATTTTTGAATGCAGTTATTTTTTTTGTACATAGTTCTACATTTTTAAGTTCAACTTTCATGATAAAGAGATTGCACTACAGTAATTGTAACGGGGGAATTGAAAAATACTATTTCTTTTTTTACAGTGCAAATATTTGTAATTTAAAATAAATATAAGGTGAGCACTGTACACTTTGTATTCTGTGTTGTAATTGAGATCAATATATTTGAAAATGTAGAAAACATCAAAAAATATTTAAATAAATGGTATTCTATTATTGTTTAACAGCACGATTAATCGCGATTAATTTTTTTAACTGTTTGACAGTCCTACTTATAGGTTATCTCTACAATTTTCCTCCACTAGTGAGGGTTTTAAAAATGCAAATCAGCTTTATTCGTCTCTTTCATCAGTTTGAAAACTTGTTAATTCATCTCATGCTGTTGTCCTTCCAAAGACAATGAGTACATCTTCATAGTCATTCCATATTATTTTGATGCTTGATGTCTGGAACTGTCTTTGTTTCCCATACACTACAATCTCTGCAAGGAAACAGCCCTCCTGTGATACAGGTACCAGGGAGGGACAGTTTTTCATTTTGGATTTCCCCTATTATTAATCCTAGTCCTCTGGCAGTAAGGTAGTATCTTTTGCAGTCTTTTGTAGTGCTGCTCTGCACTTGATGAATGTTTTCAATGACTCTTTCATGGTAACCTTCATATCTTTTGCCTGATCAATATGTTGGATGTCCTGCTTATCGCATATCTCTTGGTTGAGTCCCTCTCTCCTGGATTAAGCATATTATCTTTGTCTACAGTGGACTTTGTTTGCTACTTACAGAGCCAGTCATCCTAACTCTCCAGCTCCTTTTGAATCTAGTTGCATGGTTTCCCATTGATTACTAAGCCTCCAGTTCTACTGTAATGTATAAATTTGGGAGCAGATGTATTTGAATGCCTCTCCTAAATGAAATCTTTCTGTATCTCTGATGTCCTGTGCATAGAATTTCTATACAATATGAAAAGTTTGTGTCTGGACTGCCCTTTATGTCCTGCTCTTAAATCAATTTTCTGTTTCACATCTTATTTGACATCTTACTTTATTACTTCCTGCTTTAGCCAGTAATCTCTATGACCTTGAAATGCATCCTTGTCAAATGCTTTGAGGAATCTTAATATATTACAGCCAGTGAATAGTCCTGATGTCATCATGACAGTCATTATTTCTAAGAACCTTAGGTTACTTAAGCATGATTTAACATAGCCAGATCATGTTTGGAGACACACACACACCACATAAACACAAAGTGAATGTTTTAGAAAATCTGTAATGGCATCGATGTAGGATGTGTTACACATTTTAATAAGGACATGACAGCAAAAGAATGGGAAATTATCAGGCTAAAATGATACAGAACTTTTATTTCCATGTTGTATGTGGTGGAAATACGTTTATAGGTATTTGTGCAAAAATGTAAAATCTTGCTACAGTGTGCTTTAAACCGTTGCTATGTTTATAGTGCTGATATACAGCACCACATTAGTAATCCTGACCCCTTGATAATCTTGACAGGAAAGCTGTTATCTGGGATTTTTTTCTTACTATTTCTGCTATCACTCATGCAACTCCACCAGTGCTAGCAATGGTGGGTGTGTTAGTGTAAATAATATACTGGTGTATTAGCCAGAGTGCCATGTAACCCTCCTCAGAGCAGTTCTAGATAATACAATGACTAGCCACCTGTGTACAGTCGTCCTTGATGTGTTACCATCGGTGGAGCTGTACTTCAGTACAGGAAATTATTTTAAAAAATCCAATATCAGTAAGGCCTGTCACTGAAGGGGAAGAGTTATGATGCACCTAAGGGACAGAGGAACACAAGTCCCACTGATTTTCAGTGGGGCATATGCACCTAAATCCCATAGGCACACTTGAAATCTCCTATCAGTTTTAAATTAAGCCTTTTATTTTTCCTTTAGCAATATCAGATCCAGACTAAATTATTTTCCTAGTAATATTTGACTATTGTTTCAGTGCATTCATTAAATGGTTAGAAATTATTCCCAGTTTGGTGTGGAGTCTTACCATGAAGGGAGATGGATGAGAAATTAAATAGCTTACTTTTTAACTGTTATGCTAAATTAGCTTTCCCTGATAGTTTTTGGAAGAGAGAGGTATGTTCTGTGTTATTTACACACATTCTGCAGCAGCCAGCATAGAGCTCTCTGCTGTCTCATGATGGGGAGAGAGCCTGTGATATTTACCTGGGCCAGCCTCAGACAGGAAGGTGGCAGTCTATTAGATTGTAGGACCGTCATAATAAAATTAAAATACATAAACTGAGGGATTCTACTCCTAGCATGAATGCAGTGTAAGCACAGTATAATTTATGTAACAATGGGACTTTCATTTTTTCCTTAGTTGGTAATGAAGACTTGGCTACTAATTTTTGTCATGGTTTCTCTTTTCAGATAACTCTTGATGTATTGGCAGACATGGGGCATGAAGAGTTAAAAGAAATTGGCATTAACGCATACGGACATCGTCACAAACTAATAAAAGGTGTAGAGAGACTTCTAGGAGGTCAGCAAGGTAAATATATCAAAACAGCCGGCCATACCTGTTAGCTTTGAGTTATGTACACCTGGACCTGTCTGAAATCATTTTCAGCAGGTTTTCAGCAGTTGCCTTGTAAAAGCAATGCTCTGAGACCATCCCCAGTCTTAGACCATGACTTTAAAGAGTCTACATCTGGTTAGATGCGTTCCTGCTTGCAGCATTGAACCAAATTCTGGCTAGGCAGCAGAAATAAAATGGCTGGAGACGAAGGAATCTTTCAGTGCAGTGGTGCAAAGATGGGGTGGAGCCATTGTCTTGTCTCCTCTCCACCCCAACTGGGGAATGCACACCCCAAGAGGTACATGGAGGGGAGGAACCCCTATGCTGCTCTTAGCACAAGGCTATCATTCTGACAGGCTCCAGCATGAAGTGCATAAAGCGGGAGCAGCTCTTTGTGTACCTACGTAAGGGCCAGTCAATGTCTACACTACGGGATTAATCCGAATTTACAGAATTCGATTTTTGGCAACCGATTGTATAAATTCGAGTGCATGCGGCCACACTAAGCAGATTAATTCGGCGGTGCGCGTCCATGTACCGAGACTAGCGTCGAATTCCGGAGCGTTGCACTGTGGGTAGCTATCCCATAGTTCCTGCAGTTTCCCCCGCTCATTGGAATTATGGGTTGAGATCCCAATGCCTGATGGGGCAAAAAGCATTGTCGCGGGCGGTTCTGCAAACATCCTCCCCCTCCCTCCGTGAAAGCAACGGCAGACAACCGTTTCGCGCCTTTTTTCCTGGGTGAACTGTGCAGACGCCATACCTCGGCAAGCATGGAGCCCGCTCAGCTCAAGACAGCAGTCATGAACATTGTAAACACCTCGCGCATTATCGTGCAGTTTATGCTGAACAAGGACCTGAAAAACCAGGCGAGGAGGAGGCAGCTACGGCAGCGCGGCGACGAGAGTGATATGGACATGGACAGAGAATTGTCTTGCGCCACGGGCCCCGGCGCTTTGGAGATCATGTT
>QXTE01000380.1:319687-344732 GCA_003942145.1 Platysternon megacephalum
GTCGGAGAGGAGTACAGAAACCGATTTTAAGAGCCCTTTATATCGAAGTAAATGGCTTCTTTGTGTGGATGGGTGCAGGGTTAATTCGCTATAACGCTGCTAAATTCGAACTAAAATCATAGTGTAGACCAGGCCAACAGTCTGGTGCAGTGGTTTGTTCCAAGATTAACACTCACAACTGTTAGTTACTAATAACTAATTCCTGAATGGATCACATTGTAATTGCAAACTGTTGGAATTGTCTCTATCACACAGGCTTCAGCTGCTTCACTTGAAAGCAGAAATTGCTAGATAAGTTCATCTCCCACATAAATTTTATTGTTTTAATATTTTATTCTATTTTAATACTCTCTTTTAATGCCTGCTGCTTTTAATAATAATAAATAATAATAATAATAATATATGGAGATATACCTATCTCATAGAGCTGGAAGGGACCCCGAAGGGTCATCGAGTCCAACCCCCTGCCTTCACTAGCAGGACCAATTTTGCCCCAGATCCCTAAGTGGCCCCCTCAAGGATTGAACTCACAACCCTGGGTTTAGCAGGCCAATGCTCAAACCACTGAGCTATCCCTCCCCCCTCAAGCATTTGATCTAATTTAGGTTGTATTTCCTTTGTTTGCTTCCTGTATTGCACTTGCTCCTGCTCTGGGGTTATTTAACAAGTAATAATAGTAAGGCTGGGTAAAAATACAGCTGGTATTGTTTCCTACCGTTGATTTTTACTTCTTAAATTCTTCCATTTTGCAGGCACCAGTCCTTATTTGACTTTTCACTGTGTGAGCCAAGGGACTATTCTCCTAGATCTTGCTCCCGATGATAAGGAGTATCAGTCAGTAGAAGAGGAGGTATTATAAATACAAATATTTTTGTTTTCAAAATTGGCTTGTGTTTGCTGCTTAATGTCTGTCTTGGAAGTCAGTGTGGTTCTACACTGCAAAATAGCATTGGTGGGTTCCACGTTACTGCCACCCAGTGATTACAGATCAGATGTGATCCCTGATTGCCAGGTCTTCAAACTCAGCCTAGGAACTGAAGGTCAGACTAGGTTCTTTTCCTCTTACACATCCCCAGTGCTCTGCGGGCCCAATTTCACACCCAGATACACCTGGGCTAATCACATTTTTCCAGATTATGGCCTCGGTGATACCTCTGCAACCCTCGCTGCCCTTAGTAGAGCTCCACAAGTGTGTCACTGACTTAAAATAAACCAGCAGTGCTGTTGCTGCTGCACAAAGAGAGACTCCAGCCCTGCAGCACCAAAGCAGTTAACGGGAATAAAAAAGATGTGACCCCAGGGCACTCAGGGAGCAGTAGGAAAGGGCAGTTTTTATGCAATCTCTTTTGGCAAGCGGAGCAACATCAAAGTCCTCTGTAGTGTGGGGGGAAAGAACCAAGCCCCCACAGCTCCATGGGGACAGACCAGGCATCAGCATCACCTCGCCCCCAAAGACAGCAGACAGTCCTGCAGCTCCCAAAAAATGAGCTGAGAGTAATTGCGGGTGGAGGCTGGAACAGCCATGTCTCCCCAGAGTCCTGGGTCATGGTTGGGAGTAGGACAGGTAACACAACAGCCCCATGATCCCCTTAACATGGCATTGCCTCTTGCCCCAAGAGAGACAGGTGCTGGGTGGGGCCACACACACACTCTTCTGCTGATGGGGACGGTGGTGCACAGAGAGCTGCAGCTGCTTTCGTTGTTGCTGGGTGACTGCCCAAGTTCAGATCTTCCTTGCTCTGTCCACTGTCTGCCAGCCAGGCTAACCCAGTGCTTCTCCCTGCCTTGCCACAATCTCCCCCTCAGGTGCTGCCTTCTCCACAGGTTTCAGAGTGGTAGCTGTGTTCGTCTGTATCAGCAAAAACAACGAGGAGTCCTTGTGGCACCTTAGAGACTAACACATTTATTTGGGGATAAGCTTTCGTGGGCTAGTACCCACTTCATCAGATGCATGGAGTGGAAAATACAGGAGCAGGTATAAATACATTAAAAGATGGGAGTTACTTTATCAAGTGTGAGGTCAGTCTAACGAGACAATTCAATTAACAGTAGGATACCAAGGGAGAAAAAATAACTTTTGTAGTGGTAATGAGAGTGGCCCATTTCAAACAGTTGACAAGAAGGTGTGAGTGACCGTAGGGGGAAATTAGTATGGGGGAAATTAGGTTTAGGTTTTGTAATGACCCAACCATATGATGGCATATATCGTGCCAGCAATGCCCCTCTGCCATGTACATTGGCCAAACCGGACAGTCTCTACGCAAAAGAATAAATGGACACAAATCTGACGTCAGGAATTATAACATTCAAAAACCAGTAGGAGAACACTTCAATCTCCCTGATCACTCAATAACAGACCTAAAGTGGCAGTTCTTCAACAAAAAAAACTTCAAAAACAGACTCCAATGTGAAACTGCAGAACTGGAATTAATTTGCAAACTGGACACCATCAAATTAGGCCTGAATAAAGACTAGGAGTGGTTGGGTCATTACAAAACCTAAACCTAATTTCCCCAATACTAATTTCCCCCTACGGTCACTCACACCTTCTCGTCAACTGTTTGAAATGGGCCACTCTCATTACCACTACAAACGTTATTTTTCCTCCCTTGGCATCCTACTGTTAATTGAATTGTCTCGTTAGACTGACCTCACACTTGATAAAGTAACTCCCATCTTTTAATGTATTTATACCTGCTCCTGTATTTTCCACTCCATGCATCTGATGAAGTGGGTACTAGCCCACGAAAGCTTATCCCCGAATAAATGTGTTAGTCTCTAAGGTGCCACAAGGACTCCTCGTTGTTTTTTCTTCTCCACAGAGACACTCAGAAACTAAGGCGATGAGTGCCAGGATAAGAATTTAAATAAGGTAGGATGGCTGCTGTATGCCGTGACCCTTTACACTTACCTGTAGGTGGTATCCAGATGTGTATGCTCCACAGGGCCACGTGCTTGCACCTACCTTCGTGAAAGTTGTCAGTTTTCCCCTTTTTTAGCTAAGGTGTTTGGGAACATAGGTTAAAATAGAACCAAAGGGATTGTGCTCTCCTTCATCCCTTTCCCTGTGGCTTGTATCCACTGCTTCAAGAGGCAGCTCCTTATGCTTCTTGAAGCCTTTTGGAAACACCCACTGAACATGCTGTTGGGTCTGGGTCATTAACTCCTCTTACAAAATGTATTTTCTTGGAGAAGTGTTCAAAAGGCTCGTATGACAGATCAAAATGAGGAGGGAGGTTTTGTGTGTACTACTTTATGGTATTAGCTGTTTAAATGGAAAAATAAACAGATTACATTGTAAAACCTTTGACCTTGAGCCCTAGACCTTCGTGTGTGATCTGTCCATTTCTGTTAGTAGGAAATCACATTAGGACATGCAGGATCAGTGACTCAGGGTGTTATTTTAACAAATTGTTTGCTTAGTTTAATAAGGAGGCATGGTATGACAACCTCATTGTGTCCTATCACCTTGTCACCAGTGAAATACTGATGCCAAGAGTCTGCTTAGCCACCCTAACAGCTTGCTGCCCTAGAAAAAGAGTCAGAATATCGACTGCAAAGTTCACATGTATTTATTACTCTCTCTTGCCTCTTACTTTGTATAGTTTATGTTGATTTTCTGACGTAACCTTGCCCTAGATTGTAACTGTTTCTCTTCTGTGCTAGTGTTTTTTTGTTTTGTTTTGTTTTTAAAGTAAGTTGAAAATGTTTAAGCTACTTCTTGCTTAGACAGACAAAAGTTTGGAAATCCAGAGTTCATACAGGATTTCATATAGCTTGCGTAACAGACAGGGTCAACTGCCAACAGAGTCAAATACAATATTTATTTGGGCTGTTATTAAATTCTGTTACTTAAAGTGTAATTGTTTACCAAAAGTCACTTACCTGTAGATGAAATTATACTTCTTGATAGCAGGTAATAGTAATGTACAAACGTCACAATGTATTGATCCCCCCAGAAACCAAGAAATGGAAGATTATATACCTTAGTTATACATTCTTTATTATGTCAACATAGTCTTTCCATAAAATCTTTCTTGCTTTTTGTAACATTATAATTGGAATTTTTTTAATTCAATGTCCATGTCTACTTTTGATAGTAAATTCCAATGTGCTTATTTTCTTACCTGGAGTTTTATTGACAAGTTGGGTCATTGGATTTGTTCTCAGCCAATATCCTGGAGCAATATGTTCCACTAGGACTTTCAGCACTCTAACAAATAAAAGAACATAGCTGCATTCGAATTTGAGGTCTCTTAACTTTTGGGTTTCTTTGCTCATTCTTAACAAATATAATCTTATTTGTTTTAAGTATATTCACCGTTCCTCATGTTTTGGCCTTGCTTAAATGAACTCCCTTTCCAGCTCATTAATATTATTAGCAGGTGTCAAGTTTTATGTTTGAGAATTCCGTTTTATATTTTTATGCAGATGCAAAGTACAATCCGGGAGCACAGAGATGGTGGCAATGCTGGAGGGATCTTCAACAGATATAATGTCATCAGGGTAAGTCTCAAAGACTTCAGAAAATCAGAAGTAAAATAGGTGGTAATTATGCTAACAGGTGGAATCATTTTGATATGCTGCCCTGTCCTTATATACAAAAATCCACATTACAAGAACGTTAAAGTTGCACAGTCAAGCACTCAGAAGGTAAGAAATACCAAAATTAAGTCTGTACATCCATGCTGTGCAGTGAAGGAGGCAGGAGGTGGCTGTATCATTACAGACTGTACCAGAATGCATACACACACAGGGGACAAATTAAAGTAGAACAAGCAATCTTAATTCTGGCTTTTGATTGCTTGACTTTGCAGCCTTAACGTTCTGTTAACGTGGGGAGTTTTAATGTAATGTCCCCAAGTTTTTTTTTTACAAAACAAACTTCGACCTGCTTCATATTGCCTTGGTGTCAACAAGGATAGTATTGGGACCACAGACGAGACAGCTGCCCTGCTTTCAGTTCCTGTGTCACGGGCCCCCTACAGCTCCTGGGATGGAACATGTTCAGTCGCACCGTGGGGATGGCCAAGCACAGTCCTGTCACCATTAGGAGCTGTGAAGGGATGGAGCACGCTCAATATGGATAGAATCTTCAGAGTATTTAGCTGCCAGACTCTGACAAGTCTCTACTGATCATGTGCAAACTGAGATTTCTCAGAGGCTCATAACTTGGCCAATTTGGGTGGATTTTCCCAGAAACGGCAAAAGGCACATCCCTGACAACAGGCCAAGCTGCATCACCACCACCAAATTTCAAGTCCCTGCTTCAAAGCTTGAAAGCACTAGACTAGAGCTTCACAGAGAAATAGTATTAAGAATGTTTTCATATGCACAAAACAACACATTTTCCCCTAACTTTTTCTCAGAAATGGCTGAACAGTTTTTGCCTAAATTTTACGACAAAATTCTGCCTGAGGCAGAAACCTTAAATTTCAGCCCAAATGGTAAAAGTTTGACAAAGTTTTAAGCAACTGAAAACAGGATCTTATAATGGGAAGTGTTGGGCTACCTTGACTAAAGGTGGTGCTACCTGCTCTGTCTGTAATATTTTTTACCAATTTTGTTTTAAAAGCAAAAGCTTAGATACCGAACCGCCCCAGATATTTGTTATACAGTTCATACCTCTTGCTACAGTTTCCCTATACTGTATAGAATTGCATTTCATTAGAAGTGAATTATGTTTTTTTGTTTACACTGTAGATTCAGAAGGTTGTGAACAAGAAGTTGAGGGAGCGATTCTGTCACAGACAGAAGGAGGTCTCAGAGGAAAATCACAACCATCACAATGAGCGTATGTTGTTTCATGGTGAGGAACTGGTCTCTGTTTCTAGGCTTCACTACTTCTTTAAAAAAAAAAAAAAAAGGTGGGGGGAGTAAATGTTAGTGTTAATCATTGTACATTGTTTTTGTATTTCTGCTCGCTTTCCTCTCCACCATCAGAATGTATGCGAGTGTGTTTTGATGAGAAAAGCTACACTTCTTCAAGAAGTGTCCCTGTGGGTGCTTCGCTTCAGGTGTTTATGCGCCCCTGCACCTTTGAGCAAAGGTTTTTGGAAGCAGTGCCCGTTTGGCCCTTCCATGTGCCCCAGATAGATATAGCAGCAAAGAATCCTGTGGCACCTTATAGACTAACAGAGGTGCCACAGGATTCTTTGCTGCTTTTACAGATCCAGACTAACACGGCTACCCCTCTGATACCAGATAGATATAGTTACACAAAGTCTGAGATGGTATCGAGTGGCAGCGCAGGGTTCCAGTGGCTGGCTTTCCTTCTAGCCACTGGGGAGATTGATTTCAATGTCTCCTTGCTCATAGAAAATCCAAACTTCTCCAGAGTATTCTGTCTGTCTAAACTTTTTATAGGTTTTTTCAAACAAAGCACATAACTCATAATGGCCCCTAATATGCTACCAATTTCGCTAGCAACAGCAAATAATAATTCATTACTCTACTTATCAGCAAAGCAACTTCAGCAAGAAATTTTACAGACACAGGCACCTGGACCCTTCCATTCTCATGAATGCCATTTTACTTTATCTATCCTTGCCTGCCTAAGCAAGTCCAAATTCTTCCCCTCTACGTGGTGTCCTCGCTTCCAGTTTATGGTGGTTAACTACACAAGGAGGCTGCGGGTTATGGCAAGTGCAGGTTATGTTAAGTCCAGTTCTTTCATAACAGGGCTCCTTGGATGCAGCTGGTGCTGCAGCCAGGTCCATCTCCACTGTGATCGTAATGCAATGAGCATCTTGGCTTTCCTAGGGAGATGCAGAATACTGTTGAAGATCTCCATTGTGACAGCCATTAATTGTTTTCCAAGTCTACACATGACTCCCTTCACACCTTGAATGACCGAAGACCAAACACAGATCCTTTCGGGTCTACACACCAACATATAAAAGAAAGTTTAGCAAGTCACAGTCAGCACAGAGATCTTGCTCAGCCCATTTTTCCACCTTCCGTAGGCCACTCAAGCCAGGGGCCAGGAGGCCTAAATATTCAGAAAGGAAGCCAGCGGCTGCCACAGCTTCTTCATCCCAACCTTCCATGTAGTCCAAGCATCAGTTTTGATGGTTTCGTCAAAAGTCTAACTCTCACCCACTTGACAAGGACTCACTGTTGCACCATCCTATCCTCCTCCTCCCCTTTAAATACTTCCTCTCCCAGTTTCAGCCTGCATGGGAGACCATAACATCCAACAGATGGGTGTTGGAGGCCATTACATCTGGTTATGCTATCTGTCCCACCGCCATCCCCCTGTCCCTCCCTTCCCCTGTCCCTTTTCAAAGACCCATCTCATGGTCAATTGCTGAGACAGGAAATTGCCTCACTGCTATGCTTAGGGGCCATGGAACCAGTTCCAGTTCAGCTCAGGGGAAAGAGGTGCTACTTCAAGTACTTTCTGGTCCCCAAAAGAATGGGGATGGAGGTCAGTATTACATCTCAGATGCATGAACAACTGTGTAAAACAGCAGAAATTCAGGATGGTAACCCTTGCGGCTATAGTTCCCTCCCTCGATTCCAGGAATTGGTTTGTGACTCTCAACTTTCAAGACATATATTTTCATGTGGCAATTCATCCCTCTCACAAGATATTTCTTCACGTCATAATCGAACGCAGCCACTATTGGCACCACATGCTCCCTTTCAGCCTTTCCTCTGCCCCAAGGGTATTCTCATAGATCCTCGCGGTCATAGGTCCCCACCTTCATCGCCTGGCGATAATGATCTTCTCTTAGCTTGACAATTTGTTGATTGAGGCTGATAATATCAAGGGATATTGTCAGCAGTACAAGCGATGAGGTCGCTATTCCACACTTTGGGCCTTCGACTCATTCTCAAGAAGTCAATTTTGACACCAGTACAGCAGATAGACATGAGAGGAGCTTCTCTCGATGTGTTAACAGCCAGGGCTTACCTCCCTGTGAACAGGTTTTTCACCCTGCAGAATCTCATCTCACCGCAGCCCTCAAATCCCAGTAAAAAATGCTCTTCAACTGCTAGGGCACATGGCAGTTTGCATCTTTGTATCTCAACATGCCAAATTATATCTTCAGTGCCTCCAGGCATGGGTCAGGACAGGCCGTACGCCAAACAAGCAGAGTCTGGACAAGCCCCTGTTCCCCAGTAGGTTCTGCAGTCATTCAGCTGGTAAAAGGACACTCACTGCTCTCAACTCCAGAAGACTGATGTGAAGGAACTGCTCTCGGGATGACTATTTGCCCTGGATTATGTGCAACCCCCAAATGTGCCCCCCCATCCCAAGAGTGGTGTGTCTGATGTAATGATGATAGTGGGAGGATCTTGAACAAACAGAACACCCCTTCAAACGGTTAGCTACATGTTCACTTCTTCACCTTTCCACAAAGACAGTCTTCTTGGTGGCCATCACTTCCGTCCACAGAGTCCAAGAGCTGGGGACTTTAATGGCAGATCCCCCTTTATAGTGTTTTTCAAAGAATCATTATAGCCACATCCAAACAAAGATGTTATCTATGGTGTCTTCTGAATTTCATATAAACCAGACCATTCATCTCCGTTTTTTCCCAAAAAATCACATCAGACTCGGTAGGAATCTGCCTTCCATAGTCAGAAGCCTAAGGACATCAGCCTTCCATCTGGATAGAACCAACCCTTTCCAGAAGAACCCTAGACTGTTTGTTTCAGTTGCAGACAGATCCAAGGGACCCACAATTTCCAACCAGAGGCTCTCAAGATGGATCTTTGGGTGTGTTATTTCATGTTACGACTCTGCTCGCATTCAGCCTCGTTCGAGAGGGTTAGCCCACTCTACAAGATCGCAAACTACTTCTATGGCATTATTTAAGAATGTTCCAGTTGTTGAGATTTGCAGACCTTCAACCTGGACTTCAGTACATACTTTCTCCAACAATTATGCTGTGGTTCATGCCGCTAGATCGGATGCTGCGGTTGGCAATGCATTTCTGTCTTGAGTTCTAGATTCTGTTTCAGAGCTCCCTCTTCTCTGTGGGACTAGTGCTTGGCAGTCACCTGAAGTGGAGCAGCCATATGGACACTACTTGAAGAAGGAGCAGTTACTCATCTTGTGTAGTAACTGGAGTTCATTGAGATGTGCTCTCCTACCCATCCTCCTTTCTCTCTGTTTGGAGTTTTGGGCAGGAATGGTGTCCCTAGCCTCTGTTTGCCAGATGCTGGGAATGAGCGACAGGGGATGGATCACTTGATGATTACCAGTTCTGTTCATTCCCTCTGGGGCACCTGGCACTGGCCACCATCAGAAGACAGGATACTGAGCTAGATGGACTTTTGGTCTGACCCAGTAGGGCCATTCTTATGTTCTCTTGTGGGACTTTGTGGTAGAGAAGGAACTGAGGGCGCAAGAATGGGTAAGGTGCATGCATGGGCTGAACAGGCATTGCTACCAGAAATCTCCGATCAAGGCACAAGGGCGCGTGCACACCTGAAGTGAAGTCCCCATAGGGACACACATCTTGAAGAACTCCAGTTGTTGCACAAGGTGAGTAACCTCGCCTTTATATTTCAGACCTGCTATTTCTTTGTTAAACCATATTCAGTGCAAGCCACTTTGCTGAACCTATTGGCAGCCCTTAGGAAGGACATTTAGTTGGGGTTGGTCCTGCTTTGAGCAGGGGATTGGACTAGATGACCTTTTGAGGTTTCTTCCAACCCTAATATTCTATGACATTGGATTGCCATGAGAGATGCAGGATGTCAGAGAAAGGAGGGGAGCTGCACCATGCCAGGGTAGGTCAGGAAGCCAGAGAGGACGGAAAGAACAAGGAGGACCTCAAAAGACTCTGGAGAACTGCTCAGAAATGCTTGCAAACTACAGCCTCCTGAATAGCTTAAGCAAATTGCACAAGCCCCAGTAAAAGTCAGTTTCATGTAGCAAAACATGTTGTCAGGATAATCAGACAAAAGCTGCCTGTCTTAGGTGGAATTAACTGCTGAAGAATGATTACATTTGGCAAGATAAATTGCACTGAAATTTGAGTGGGGAAAAGTTACGTCATGAGATTTAGTAAATGAATAACAAATATCATGATAAATCACATGCAGTACAGTACTTTTAACAGTACTTCCCCTTGAGTTGACTGAATTCATTTTCAAACATTTAATTTACATATTACACAAGTACCTCTTATCAGTAAAAGTCTACAGTAAGTCTGACCTCTAACCTGCACAAAAGCTAACCCCCCACTCTCCCTTTGTGTCTTTCTGTTCTAGGGTCTCCTTTTATTAACGCGATTATTCACAAAGGATTTGATGAAAGACATGCATACATTGGAGGGATGTTTGGAGCTGGAATTTACTTTGCAGAGAACTCCTCGAAAAGTAACCAGTATGTGTATGGAATTGGGGGAGGGACCGGCTGCCCAACACACAAAGACAGATCCTGCTACGTTTGTCACAGGTAAGTTTCCAATGGATTTGCCCACAGGGAAAACATACCGTTTCACTCTCCTTTATACTTTATAGCTCTGGCACAGGATGTGCTTCAGAGAAAGACTCAGGCTTGGACAGAGCGTGAAAATTCAGTTTACACACTGTGCCAAGGCTGAGCAGAAAGGGTCCCAGCAAGCCCTAGAAAGGATTTGAAAATTACATCTAGACACTGAGTTTGCAGGGAGGATAAATGGTGGCTTAGGAATAAGGCTGGAAATATCTGGAGTGAAACGGAGGAGGTAATGGTAAATAATAGTGATTGGATTCCAAGCAATCTTTAAAGTTGCTTGTGCCTCCATGTAGTGTCTTCTGCTGGCAGAACAAAACTGGGATGCCAAGAACTGGATTTATTGCAGCTTGACCTAAGAGCAGGGTTTTTGTAGAGAGCAAATATTCATGGATTTTATGTGTGTCATTTATTCAAGGCCTTGCTTGTCAGTGAAGTACATCAAAAAGCTCCGCAGTGGTTCATAGGCTAGTGGCCTTGGCCTTTCTCCCTCTCTGAACCAGTCATTGAGTGATAAGAATTTGAGCTGCCTGCAACAATACAGTTTAAAATAAATTATAACGTAGATCATCACAGCCTGCATTTTACCAGATGTATGTCCACATGCACCGTTTTTATGAAGGTTTTCCTTTCATTCGTGTTTTTCATTTTTTAAAATGTATTCTTAATTTCCTTATTTGAAGGCTCAGGGAAATGGATTTTGATAACTTAAACAAGTTCCTAAATTTTGAAGTCGTTCTTAAGGTTTACAGTAGTCGTCTGCTCCCAGTAAGATTTGATTTGTGTGTTGTTTGTTTTTCTCTTAGACAAATGCTTTTCTGTAGAGTCACCCTTGGAAAATCCTTTCTGCAGTTCAGTACAATGAAAATGGCTCATGCCCCTCCTGGACATCATTCTGTAATTGGCAGGCCAAGCGTGAATGGACTTGCCTATGCTGAATATGTTATCTACAGAGGAGAGCAGGTGTGTGGATTATAAATAGGGCCTTTCATTTTCAGTTTTTATTTTAGTTATTTTGCCCAGGAATTTATCAGTGTTTATTACCACAACAAAAACAGGTGAAAATCAGTGCAAAAAACTATTAATAATTTTTCTGGGTAAATATCGGTGATTATTTTGATGGACAGAAAGACGGGAAAAAAGTATTCAGTAGATTAATGCTTTGAATTCTGCTCATCAATGTGGTTTGCTGCAGAACTAAAACAGAACTCAAAACACAATACCACCTCTGAGTTTAAGAAAACAATATCTCTCTAATCCCCACATAAAACTTTTCATATGACTAAACAGTTGACTGTTGTAGACTTAGAACTATTAACCTATAAATATTTACATTTAATAATTGGGCCGCACCACTTGCAGCGCATACACTCAACTTCATCCTTTTCTCCTGGTTTTTTTTTTTTTTTAATTTTCGAATATTTACGTTGTGAAACGTGTTCTGAGCCAGATTTTTGTTTGTCCCATTTTAGTGTTTTAAATCTTTGAACTGTTATCTGCTAGTAGCTTGAAATGTGTACATGGTGGGCATGAGATTCATCAGTACATTCAGATGTGCACGCACTTCAGAGCTTGCGTGCGTGCCTGTTTGTTTATTGGGTGTATCTTCTAGACTAGTAATACAGAGCCTTCCGTCAACAGGCAGCTTTGCATATACACCCAGACTAATGTATTATCGTAACACATATCTCATGCCATATATTGTATTTTCCTAATAAAACAAGTTATTGTTTATATATTTGAATGATACAAAAGTAGGGTGAAAATTGGGGGGGGAAATGAATCATTCTTTTTGTGAAACCCAGGAATTTTTCGGTAAAAATCAGTTTAAACTGAAAAGAAAGGGGATTAATTATAAAGCATCAGAATAATGGAATGTGCAAAATGTGTAGTCAGTGTGGCCATGTCATATACCAGGTACTGTGTGCTTGTCTGATAACAATCCAGATAAAGTTCCCAAATTATGTACCAGTCAGGGCTCTACAAGTCATTTGAATATCCCCAGCTGGTGTAAATCAGCAAAGCCCCTATTGACTTCAGTGGTGCTACACAGTTCTACACAGATGAGGATCTGGCCTTTGTGTATATATAATCGCCTTCTGTTTGGTGCTACTAAACAAGAGCCTCTTAAAACACTGATTCTCCATGGCCTTGGCTCTGTTGCAGTGAAGGCAGACTAATTTCAAAAACTTTCCTGGTAGTTAGTGGGGACAGCTGTGTCTTATTCCATAGATTCCAGTTAGTAGTTACATTGGCTGTTGCTGCAAAGTATACGGTTGCCATCCAAAAAGGGAGTAGGGGAGATTCCTCATGTGGCTAAACCTTTGTGCCAGCATAAGTAGATTTCAAGACTTGTTTTGAATAAAAACAGTTCAGATAAGACATTTGCCCTGGGAATAAAACTTTCCATTTACATGACCTGTTTACTGTGAGCACCTGCAGGAAGGTTGTCCCCAAAGTCCACAGCTCGGAGGAAGCAGTGACGTTCCAGAACGCTGTATCCTGGAGCAACACAGCCAGTGCAGTGCTGTGCCACAAGGGACAGGGCAGTTATATTATGTGCTCAGTGCCCATTCAGTAGTTACTTTACTCTTAAAATGTTTGCAGGTCACGAAACAGATCACTAGCCAGCACTTAGTTAGGGCCACTGACAGTCTGTATTCTGTTACGCTCTTAGGGGAGGTGCAGACAGAACTTACCCATGGTGTTAACTCAGGAAGAGAGAAACTGTCTAAGTTTGGCAGTTGGGTCCATTCACCCATGCAGTGGTAATGCCCACATGGAGCAAACTCCTTTTTATTAAGACTTGTTGCCTCATTTCAGGAGGGCCCTGAATGTTTGAAAGTTTGGAACCATATGTGCATTAGTGCTCGGCACCCAGTAGCTCCCATTGTTCTCAGTGCTAAACACTGGAAAATATGGCTCTTATTATGAGCTCTTTCTGCGGTGCCCCCACTGGCATAGACATCTAGTTCTTCTGCTGCTTTCCTCTCTGCTCTCCTTCTCTGGTAGCTATGCTCAAGAATGCTGGTGCTGTGAATAATGGGGGGAGGTAAGCAGAGCAGTTATATAATCCTCCCTACTGAGGAATCTCATTGATCTCTACGGATATCAAGGGAAAGCTAAAAAGCAAAGAGGGAGAGCCGATGGGAGGAGGAAGATGTTTATATTGAAACATCAGTGTTACAGTAATAGACATGTAATAGCCTCCATGATCTAACGTCCCTGTGTAAGGGACTGGGGCACAGGCGATCTCAGCTGCACTGGGGTCTGCACACCAGAAATGGTAGTTGCTGAGCAGGAGTCGGAGGAATCACAAGAGCCAGATTCAGTATAAGAGTTGGAGACCAGAGGTCAGAGGTAGTACCAGGCTGGAGTCAGGGGGCAAGAGTCAGACTGATTGGAGACCGGAGGTCAGGTGAAAAGGCAAAGTCTGGAGTTGCAGCAGGCCAAAGTCTGTGTGGTTGCCCAGACAACTTCCTGTAACAACCCTGGGGTTTAATAGGGCACTTGGCCAATCAGAGGGCCACCAGGGTACTATCACTCTGGCTCCCTTGGGTGGTGCTTCCTGCTGCAGCTACCCTCCACAGAGCTTCCTGGCCATAGCTCTCCATAGCCTCCTGATGGCTCTGTGGGGCACGTCAGCCGTCCCAGGCTCTGCAGACCCAGGTTCTAGTCCATGGACCCGTACACCTTTGTAGTACTTCAGCAACACAAAATAAATGAAGTGTGAAATTGTAATTTACTGTCCATATCCTTCAGAAAAGCATTGGTTTGTTTCTCTGCTTATTTTCAGGCTTACCCAGAATATCTCATTACATACCAGATCATGAAACCAGAAGCTCCCTCACAAACTGCAACTGCAGCAGAGCAGAAGACCTAGTAAATGTAGAGTGGTGAAGCAAAATATGATTTAAATCTTGGACTGGATGACGTTTTGTTTCAGAAAATCAATATCATATAAAATTCTTGACAACCTGGAAATAAGCTGTATGTCTTTTATAAAGCATTGCTATATTGACAAGTATAATATGAGTAACTGATACATACTCAACTGCTACTGTTCCTTTTGAGGAAATGTTTACAAGGGACTGCCTTTTTACAACATATCTCAGGCTCATTCTCACCGCAGTTACCAAGTGTAAAACAACATTGCATTGATCTAGACTTTGGGAACATTATGCTACAAGCAGAAAACATTACCAGTACAACTCCATATGTTAAAATTTCACAGACTACTGTTCTCGTTATTTTTATTTACAGATAAATTGCATTAAACCCATAATTTCTTTTCAGCACACAAAATTCAACTTACTGTTTAGACAGATCTTAGTCAACTATTTATTTTACTTCTTTTGTATTCTGAAATTGAGCCGGAACCTTCTTAAAGATATTTTGCACAAAGTCAAGTTGGCTAAAATCATTAACAATGCAATATGAGTTTCTTATCCAAGAAGGGGCTAGGTCCAGTTCTTCAGCTTAGGGGTTTTTTGCACTTTTATGAGCAAACGTTGCTACAGGCATAACTTTAGGGTGGAAACAAATCAAGTTTCAATTTGCTGCTTACTCTGTCAGTTTTCTAGGGGAAGTATTAGTGAGCTTCGTGAACTTCATAAAGCTGCCTCTTGTGCTCGGTAAAACTTCATGAAGCAGGTCAGTGCCCTCTGCTGACTAAAATATAAATATCACTTTATGAATGAAAGGTTAAAAAGACTGCTAAAGTACAATGCAGACTGTGAAATGTTCTCAAGTGACAGTGGCATATAATTCAAAAGAAGCAACTCTGCGAGGGGATGAAAATTAGTGGGTAAAAATCCAGAAGATTGTGTGCAGGAGTATAAAGTGCAGTTCCTTAAAGAAACACCCAGCAACTGGCTAGTTTAAAGCAACAAAAATGGATTATATTATGTCGAGTTCATGTCGTATCTTCATGCACAACATCACAATTGAAGTGCATGAGTGATGTACAAAAAAGATACAAACATTTATTTCCACCAGTGTATAATTGTTTTAAACATCAATTAGTGGGGACTGGGTTTATATGAGAACAAAGCCAGGCTTTGTCCTTTCTAATCATTCTCCTACAATGTTTTGTTTTTATTTTGTCTGGGTAGGGGAAGGTTACTTTCATGCACTGCTTAGCATAATATAAAATGGTTTCAAATGTCCAATACCAAGGGTGTAAATTTAACCAAAAAAAAATCTTGACTTCCTTTTGCAACTTTAATTTTAGAAAGACGGAGGAAGTTGAAAATAAAACCATTTTAAGATTCTTTTTGAATAGGCTGTATCAGCAAGAGGCACAGCAGCATTTATTGTGCAATGACTTTGGAAAATGTATGTCAGAGAGCTACACTTTTTACGAGTGCATAACAGCTAGCGATGTTAAATTGCTCATGTTACAATTCTTGCATTAATGCCTTTTACCTCCAGAAAGTATTGAAATGACAGGTTAGTGGATTGCCTTTAGCTTACAAAATAAAAGAATTGTCTACTTGCAGAAATCTGCGGATAAAACAATCAAAAAAAAATCCGAACAGAGATTTTCAATATAAAAACAGAAGAAATTCTGCAGAGAGATTCTTGTGGAGAACAAATGTAAAACCACTTGTAAAATTGGTAATTTGAGGCAGACTTGCTGAACTGCACACCATCTTTTGCAGTATACCTAGAGAAAAGGTTAGAAGCAGCAGTTCCAATAAACATCAAACTTTTCTTTGTTTTGCTTAAGTCTCCTGTGCCGGCACTGGACATATGGTTTTGAGTTTGGTTTTGTGACTCTAATATGCTTCGTCAGTCCAAACCAGAAGTAAGACCCAGCTGTCCCTTTTAATTAAATTTCATTGACTCAAGTTGGGTGTTTGTGTTTTGGCTACTTGTTTAATAGTGTTAGAATTCAAATGATAACAACTAGGCTTTGAAGTTTTGTATTCGTTTAGAGGGCTTTTTATTTTTATGTTGTTTAGTTAATCAGGGGTTGGGGATGTGCCATCTGCAGTAGTTTCAGATAGCTGTTAAAATGCATATTACCTGCCATCTCTCATTAGACATAGTTTTAAATGGTAACACAGTTGTGCATCTTAGTTAAGCGAAACAGTTAACATGGGCGTAAAAGTTCAAAGCTTTACAGCTTTAAAAAAAACAACTATGCCTGATCCTGTTGTTGTTTGTTGTTTCCAATGTACTAATTGAACTAATGGTTGCTCTAGGTTTCATCTGGAGCTCTAAACTTCTAGAAGACAAAAATGTGGTCCAATATCTTTTAACTGCCAGTGTTATGTATCTGATGTTCTGTGCAGAGTAAAGGTGCTGTGTGAGGAAATCATTTGCAGTGGTTTTTGTCTTGTAAATCACTTGATTTCGTAACTCTTCATGGCCAAAAGTTGAAGAATGAGCATGCCTAGTGCACCTGATAAAAGTCATTCACATATCACAGAAGCCTAATATGGTTCTTGTCAAAAGAATAAGTAGCTCCTCAGCTGTTGTACATTGTCAGAGCTCCACTGACAGCACTTGACACCAGCTGGGGATCCATCCCCAAATGTCCAACCCTCTGGGCTTGTCTTCACTACCGGGGTAAGTGAATAACATAGCTGGAGTCGATGTAGCTTAGGTCGACTTACCCCAGTGTCTTCACTGCGCTGTGTTGACGGGAGACGCTCTCCGGTTGACTTCCCTTACTCTTCTTGGGGAGCTGGAGTACCGGGGTCGAGCGGAGAGTGCTCTGCCATCGATTTAGCGGGTCTTCACTAGACCCCCTAAATCGAGCCTTGCTGATCAATTGCAGCAAGGTTGATCTCCCCATAGTGAAGACCAGCCCTCAGAGTTGCTTTCCTGAGAGTAAGCACTAAAACCGCTTGCCATGTTTCTGGTGGAGGAGCCAAACGCTGTGATTAGCTGAGCAACTTAATTTCATGTCTCTGAATTCTTTAAAATAGCACCCAGGTGCTTGACCCTCAAATGTGGCCCATTTACCTACTCACGTGGCCCTAACAATGAGAAGCCTCATTGCTCCAAAAGGAGGGCTGCAAATGTCTCAATGTCAGTGTGTTTGTCACTGAGCAAACCCATTCTCAGCACACCCAGAACACTGCATGTCTGAACTTCTGACACCCAGCGGAGGCATTTTAGAAATTCAGCGTTCAGGGCATGTAACTGGGTTACCCCCGATGAAGAACAGCCTGAGCCTGGCCACCCCATCAGCTGGGCATGTGCAGCTTCCATTGGCGGTAGTGGGAATTGTGCATGCTCAGCTGGCAGAACAACCTGGCCCAAGATGTTCAGACTCTAGCAGACCTCTTTCTGGAATGCTCTCAACATTTACAGAGCCTGTTCGCCCGCTGCATGGAGACTTCAGGGCTGTCAACCTTTAGCATTAACCCTTTTGAGGCAATGCATTGTGAAACTTCTGGACCCTTTGTGACATGACCCTCAAAAATAAAACAACCACTTACAATGAAAGTGCTGATTTTACTCTCCATTACTGCGTTTGTTTCAATGAGACAGATAAATTACTAATATACAATACCACAATATAATACTGCAGTCTTGAGTGCTGTAAACAAAAATTCTATTAGGATAAAACAAATAAGAGTACAATACCTTAATAAGGTATCTTTCATTTTGATTTTTTGTGTCTGCTTATCTCTACATCCCACCTCTATTGAAAACTATTACAAACTCTGCATATAATTTTCACCATTTTGGAACACCATTGTTTCTGAGTCCCAGAAACAAGAATGGTGTCTTTCTAAACTCCTCCGGACTGGTCACACCTCCTGGGATCAGATCCCCTTCCTACAGAGCAACCCCATCACTGTATGTGGCAGAAGCTCATTCATTGTTTTACTTATGGACTTGTACTTTTGTTGTTCAGTACTAGTTGGGATAAACCTAAAATTAAAATTCTGTGTTTAAAAAGAATCGTGAAACTCTTTTCTGTCAACACTGGTGAGAATGGAAGCAAATGCAGAAGAAGCACTTGATGTCTGAAGATGAACCGCTGTTGGAGAAAAGAATTCCCACTCACTCCCAGTGCAAGGATCCTAAGAGTCTCACTGCTGGAGATCGCAGGCAGGGAGAATGTCTGCTTCCAATGGGAGTGTGAAGCCTTGCTGGATGCCAAAGCTTCATGCAACCATGTGGTCTGACAGCTGCTGCAAGGAAGCTGCCCATGTAGGACATTGTTCCTAATGCTGTAATTCCATTTTAGAGTCTTGTGCCAACTGCAGACCATTGTAGCGTGGAGAGCAGTGTGTACATAATTCCTTATTTTAATCTAGAATTCACGTACGATTGCTAACAAAATATCACCCAAGTTTGCCTATAACCAAATTTGTACAAATTATGGAAAAAATAAAGGGCACTGAACAAGACACAGTCTAATTATTTGTATGCTCAATGAGAATTACCTGGAATTGGGGTTTGGGAGAGAGTTTGTTGGGATCTGATCACTTTTTGCAGGAGATTTGTCTGCTTTCTTGCTGCTGTTGGGCACCAGTGTACCCAGGTACAGGTGTGCACACAACTCAAACATCCAGCACATAAAGTTATCAGACCAATGTCTCAAGCCATTTTTAAAACAATACTTGAATTTTGCTGGGTAAGAAGTTGGTTAATGGAGATTCATACACCATATCCTAACCATGGTTTGTAGAGCGAGTGACTTTTGCAGTGACATAAGAACAGATTTGACCAGTGTTCTTGTTCCTCTTGAGTATGGCTCTCCTTCCCATCTCCTTTCTCTTCTTTCTTTTTTCCCCTCCATCTGTCAATATCCAAACAGACTTAAAATTCAAGAATTCTGCTGTTCTTTGTTTCTGGACTTGAGTCAGCTAACATAGAACTACTGATGTCTAAGGAGTTCATCAGAAGGCACTCTGATGATATTTTAAAATGGAAAAGCTACAAACCAGTGAAGGAGAGATACTGTTCCCTACAAATCTGGACATACGGCATATAAGTAAAACCTGCCAGCTCTGAAAAACTTCTGGAGAAAGATGAATGAGCCTCATGACTCAACAGGTGATATGGGGAGGCAAATTATGCATTTTACATGACATGAACAAGTATACCTGAGTGCTTATCTGATTGTTTTGATGCATCTATTTCTGTCTCGCTGAATCTTTTGGTGGCAATTTTTAGTGTTGGTTCCATTAATTACTGATGTCACGTGATTAGAGTATGTGATACATGGTAATTTCAGTTTTTCTTAACACGTGCAGAACTTTCTTCAGCTTTGGGACCTAATAAAGGTGACACTTTTTTGCAACAGGTCATTGGGCTTTGTGTATTGATCTCTGATCTCTCATAGAAGGAAATATTACAACATTATTGTGCTTTGGGTTACCTACCTTCATTTATAACCAGTTCCTGGTTCTAAGCCAGGAAGGAGATTGTTCAGGTCTGCTTCTGGCTCCACCATGTACCACAGCATCTAGGGCTGGGCAGTGTCTTTGGTAGACCCCTGTATGGGGCGCCCGTCGTCAGCTTTACCGAGCCTTCCTTGGAACCAGTAGAGCACTTGTGTCCAATGGAGCAATTGGCCCAGCATTTCACAAGGTCTCAGTAAATACAGCTTCGATTCCTCCCATCTTGGAAGGAACAGCTTCAGCTAAAGGTTAAGCCATCCATCACCTACACTTAGTGGTGTGAGAGGTTTGTTTTCTGGCCACATTGTGACTGCGATTATTCACCTATCAGACACTGTGGACAGTAGGACTGTGTGGCGTTGGCTGAAATGCTCTGGCTGTACTAACTCCCTGAAATTCATTGTATTCGCTTCTGGGGTCCAGAACTCTTCCCAATTGCCAGAAGTATTCCATGGGTGCTCCCCTTCTGTGTCATGGTCACATAATCAGTAAAACCCAACCTTACCGCTAGGCAGCAAGTGTTCTATTCCATGTCTGGCTGCCATGACTATTCTTCCTGAACGGTTCAGTGTCTGTGTATAGACCGGACCCTCGGTAGAGTGTCTAGATGGTTCTTCTCTAATAGTCTGCACTGACAAGGGTGCTTTCATACCCATGTAGATGATGTGTGGTTACTAAAGCCTCGATTTATCCAGACCTGCAAACTTCCTTGCAGTGAATAGGTTTCTTACTCAGGCAGTTACATGATAGCTTTAATACCAAGCTACAGGTCTGTCGCATCTTAGGCGCATTTAACATGTGTGATTTCAGCTTTACACGGTCGACAAAAACGAAAACAAAACAAAAAAAAGAGAAAAATAATTTAAATACTGTTTCTGTAGTGCGGGCGATTCTGCCCGCCATTACACTCCATGTAATTTTGACTATACGCGATTTTCGCTTTAGGCGCTGACTGCGGAACGTAACCCCAGCGTAAGATGAGACAGACCTGTATATCTGAGGCCTCAGCAGGGCTCCTCATGGGTCTAGCACAGTTTCTTGACACAAGGAACACCTGAGCCACAATGTCTCAGTACTTTCCAGATGCCTTATTTTGTAAGACAGGAGGACCGTGCCCTTTAGGGAGTTCCCTTATCACCTTCCTGCCTCTACAGTAATACTCTTAAAGGGTGTAAGGGATTCTTCACCTTGATTTCCATCCATGCCCTGGTTTGTGATCTCACTGGGAGATGTGGTTCCACATAAAGGTACTGGAAATAAGAGCATTTCTCTGACTTGCAAGGTTATTCTCACCTTCCTAAAATCTGATCTGTAACTTCTGATGAACAGCATAATGATGTAACCTATCATTTAAATCAGTTTCTGTACCAGATGACTGGAGGATAGCTAACGTGACACCAATTCTTAAAAAGGGCTCCAGAGGTGATCCCAGCAATTACAGGCCTGTAAGCCTGACTTCAGTACCAGGCAAATTGGTTGAAACTATAATAAAGAACCATATTGTCAGACATATAGATTAACATAATTTGTGGAGGAAGAGTCAATGTGGTTTTAGTAAAGGGAAATCATGCATCACCAATCTACTAGAATTCTTTGAGGGGGTCAACAAGCATGTGGACCAAGGGATATAGTGTACTTAGATTTTCAGAAGGCCTTTGACAAGGTCCCTCACCAAAGGCTCTTACGCAAAGTAAGCTGCCACGGGATAAGAGGGAAGGTGCTCTCTTGGATTGGTAACTGGTTAAAAGATAGGAAACAAAGGGTAGGAATAAATGGTCAGTTTCAGAATGGAGAGAGGTAAATAGTGGTGTCCCCCAGGGGTCTGTTCTGAGACCAGTTCTCTTCAACATATTCATAAATGATCTGGAAAAAGGAGTAAACTGAGGTGGCAAAATTTGCAGATGAATAAAAATTACTAAAGATAGGTAAAACCCAGGCAGACTGCAAAGAGCTACAAAAGGATCTCTCAAAACTGGGTGACTGGGCAACAAAATGGCAGATGAAATTCAATGTTGATAAATGCAAAGTAATGCACATTGGAAAGCATAATCCCAACTATACATATAAAATGATGGGGTCTAAATTAGCTGTTACCACTCAAGAAAGAGATCTTGGAGTCATTGTGGATAGTTCTCTGAAAACATCCACTCAATGTGCAGCGGCAGTCAAAAAAGCGAACAGAATGCTGGGAATAATTAAGAAAGGGATCAATAATAGGACAGAAAATATCATGTTGCCTCTATATAAATCCATGGTATACCCACATCCTGAATACTGTGTGCAGATGTGGTTGCCCCATCTCAAAAAAGATATAGTGGAATTGGAAAAGGTTCAGAAAAGGGCTACAAAAATTATTAGGGGTATGGAACGGCTTCCGTATGAGGAGAGATTAATAAGACTGGGACTTTTCAGCTTGGAAAAGAGACGGCTAAGGGGGGATATGATTGAGGTCTATAAAATCATGACTAGTGTATAGAAAGTAGATAAGGATGTGTTGTTTACTACTTCTCATAACACAAGAACTAGGAGTCACCAAATGAAATTAATAGGCAGCAGGTTTAAAACAAATAAAAGGAAGTATTTCTTCACACAACGCACAGTCAACCTGTGGAACTCCTTGCCAGAGGATGTTGTGAAGGCCAAGATCATAACGGTTCAAAAAAGAACTAGATAAATTCATGGATGATAGGTTCATCAATGGCTATTAGCCAGGATGGGCAGGGATGGTGTCCCTAGCCTCTGTTTGCCAGAAGCTGGGAATGAGCGATAGGGGATCACTTGATGATTACCCTGTTCTGTTCATTCCCTCTGGGGCACCTGGCACTGGCCGCTATTGGAAGACAGGATACTGGGCTAGATGGACTTTTGGTCTGACCCAGTAGGGCCATTCTTATGTTCTTAATGCAAGCGCATTATGCAGACCACCCAAGAAGGCTTTGCTCTGGTCAGTTTTGTTAGGGAAATTTCCTATTCAAAAAGTTCCGTATCCTCACTGGATGGGTCCAATATCTCATCTACCAGGGAAAGAAGAGGTATTGATAGTCTTTGAAAATAATTGTGACTCATCGGTACAAGTGCTCTTGCAAGGGAGGCCATCTTATCATATCTTGTTCTACAGGTGGGGTAAAGGTGGACTTCACCTGAGTAGTGAAGGAAATAGACTTCTAGGAGGGAGGCTGGCTCATCTGATCAAAAGAGCTTTAAACTAGGAATTTTGGGGAGACGGTTGGGAGATGCCCAGGTAATCTCCATGCCAGATTTTAACATTGAGAGTGAGGACAATGAGATAAGAACAGATATAGCCAGAGGGAGGGGATTGGACATAAGGAGGAGGGGGGGATGGATACTAGACTAATAGGTCATACTGGCGGTACGGTGTCCGTACCGAATTGGGTAACGAATGTGAGAGAGGCCAAACTGCAGAAATTAAGATGTTTGTACACCAATGCGAGAAGCCTAGGTAACAAAATGGAGGTATTGGAGCTCCTGGTCCGAGAATTGAAACCGGAGATCGTAGGAATAACCGAAACATGGTGGAATGGTAGTCATGACTGGAGTACAGGTATGGAAGGGTATGCCTAACCTCGCCTCCAGTGCTGATGCTTGTTGGGCAGTTCTGTCCTTGATTACCAGCACTCCTGAGCCCCCCTAACTTGGGGGCTGTACTGCTTGCTAAACTCCCCCCACCGAGACTATACAGAGACCACTTAGAGAAGAAATGAAGGTTACTTCTCTGTAACTAGAGTTCTTTGAGATTATGCCCACTTCCCCTGTTTGAGTCTCAGGTTAGGAGTTCCTGAATTAGTGGAAGGAACTGAGTGGTGGTTGGCACCACTCCCCCTGTTATACCCCCCCAGAACGGCAGGGAGAGGGGGGGTGAGTGTCCCCAATGGATGCAGCTTTTCAGAAGGTTCTGGAAGCTCATGGTGCAGGTGCCTGGATCCCTCAAGTGTGAATATGCAGAGTCTCATCTTGAAGAACTCCGGTTCATGCATTCACCCAGCTCCACTCACACGTGAACAGGAGTTCGGTGTTATTCTAGTCCCCGTTTACGCTCACCACGATCAGGTCACCACCTAATTGAGCACAAACACTGTGAGGGTGGGGATAAGCCATGACCAACCTGCTGGCCTAGTGGAAGCCACATGAAGAGGCCATTTGGGTTATATATATATATGGAGATATACCCATCTCCTAGAACTGGAAGGGACCTTGAAAGGTCATCAAGTCCAGCCCCCTGCCTTCACTAGCAGGACCAAGTACTGATTTTGCCCCAGATCCCTAAATGGCCCCCTCAAGGATTGAACTCACAACCCTGGGTTTAGCAGGCCAATGCTCAAACCACTGAGCTATCCCTCCCCCCATGGAGGATATTACCAAGGCCAGAAGGGACCACTGTGATCAGCTAGTCTGACCTCCTATATAACACAGGCCAGAGACCTGCCCTGGATTAATTCCTGTTTGAACTATATCATCTAGGCATGGCACAATATCATCTAGGCATGGCACAATATCTGAACGAATATTTTGCCTCGGTATTTAATGAGGCTACTGAAGGGCTTGGGAATAGTGGCGGCGTGAATGATGGGAATGAAGGGGGGGGGGTAGACATTACGGTATCCGAGGTACGAGCCAAACTTGAAAAGCTTAACGGCAGTAAATCGGGCGGTCCGGATGACCTTCATCCGAGAATATTAAAAGAATTGGCGAGTGAAATTGCGAGCCCGTTAGCGATAATTTTTAATGAATCCCTAAACTCGGGTGTTGTACCGCTGGACTGGAGATTAGCTAATGTAGTTCCTATATTCAAGAAGGGGAAAAAAAGTGACCCGGGTAACTACAGGCCTGTTAGTTTAACGTCTGTAGTGTGCAAAGTCATGGAAAAAATATTGAAGGAGAGAGTACTTACGGACCTTGAGGTCGATGGCGTCTGGGACAAATTACAACATGGTTTTACGAAAGGTAGATCGTGCCAAACCAACCTGATCTCCTTCTTTGAGAAAGTAACAGATTTTTTAGATAAGGGCAATGCGGTGGATCTGATATATCTTGATTTCAGTAAGGCGTTTGATACGGTACCGCATGAAGAATTACTGCGTAAATTGGAAAGGATGGGGATCGAAATGAAATTCCGGAGGTGGATAAAGAACTGGTTAAAGGGGAGACTGCAGAGGGTCGTACTGAAAGGGGAGCTGTCGGGTTGGAGGGAGGTTACCAG
>QXTE01000380.1:344856-381061 GCA_003942145.1 Platysternon megacephalum
AACTCCCTTGCGAAACTCCCTGTTAGCAGCCCCTGTTCGCAAAGCTCCCTGGTCGCTTGTGCGCGGCTTTATAAAGCCCTGGCCTGAGTGAATGCCCCGCCCACTGATTAAGGCTCAGCCAATTACCAGAGGCTTCGACCTTTCAGACCTGCCTCCAACTGCCAGCCAGAGCACACGGTCCCTCAAACAACCAAACAAACAAACAGACTGACAAACACAAGCTCAGCACACAGCAAGTAACCCCCAATCACAAACAAACACACACTACAGACAGTCACTTACCCCACAGATGCTGTATTAGCTCCTCCTTCACCTGGAGAACTCCCTTGCGAAACTCCCTGTTAGCAGCCCCTGTTCGCAAAGCATCTTGAAGAACTCCGGTTCATGCATTCACCCAGCTCCACTCACACGTGAACAGGAGTTCGGTGTTATTCTAGTCCCCGTTTACGCTCACCACGATCAGGTCACCACCTAATTGAGCACAAACACTGTGAGGGTGGGGATAAGCCATGACCAACCTGCTGGCCTAGTGGAAGCCACATGAAGAGGCCATTTGGGTTATATATATATATGGAGATATACCCATCTCCTAGAACTGGAAGGGACCTTGAAAGGTCATCAAGTCCAGCCCCCTGACTTCACTAGCAGGACCAAGTACTGATTTTGCCCCAGATCCCTAAATGGCCCCCTCAAGGATTGAACTCACAACCCTGGGTTTAGCAGGCCAATGCTCAAACCACTGAGCTATCCCTCCCCACATGGAGGATATTACCAAGGCCAGAAGGGACCACTGTGATCAGCTAGTCTGACCTCCTATATAACACAGGCCAGAGACCTGCCCTGGATTAATTCCTGTTTGAACTAGAGCAGATCTTTGAGGAAAAACATCCAGTCTTGATTTAAAAATGGCTAGTGATGGGAGAATCCACCATGACCCTTGGTAAACTGTTCCAGTGGTTAATTACCTTCACCTTAAAAATTATGCCTTATTTCTAGTCTAAATTGGTCTTGCTTCAGCCATTGGAGTGTGATAGACCTTTCTCTGCTAAACTGAAGAGCCCATTATGGGTGGTGGTTGTTTTTGGGGGGAGGGGTTGTTTTTTATTTATTTATTAGCTTGTACATCTAGAGATAAAGAATGTCGGCCATACTTGGAAGGCAGAGGGATTCTATCCTGGGAAGCAATGACCCTAAAAAAAGATGTGGGGGCAGCGCCGGTTCCAGGGTTTTTGCCACCCCAGGCAGCCCAAAAAAAAAAAAAAAAAAAGCCGCGATCGCGATCTGCGGCGGCAGTTCGGCGGGAGGTCCTTCGCTCCGAGCGGGAGTGAGGGACCCTCCGCCGAATTGCCGCCGAATACCTGGACGTGCCGCCCCTCTCCAGAGTGGCCGCCCCAAGCACCTGCTTGTTAAGCTGGTGCCTGGAGCCGGCCCTGTGTGGGGGTCATGGCGGATAATCAGCTGAACATTAGCTCATTTGGCCACAGCATCACTCTGGGAGCTCATGTGATCCACGGGGAAATCTCAAATAGGAGCAGAGAGGTTATTTTAGCTCCAAAGGCCCTGGTGCAGTCATTGCTGGAATTTTGTGTCCAGTTCTGCTGTCCACAATTCAAGAAGGATGTTGATAAATTGGAGAGGGGTCACAGAAGAGCCACAAGAAGGTTTAAAGGGTTAGAAAACCTGCCTCCTAGTGAGAGACTCCAGGAGCTCACTTTTGTTAATTTAACAAAGAGAAGGTTAAGGGGGTGACCTAATTCCAGTCTATAAGTACCTACATGGGGAACAAATATTCAATACTGGGCTCTTCAGTCTAGCAGAGAAAAGTCTAACACGATCCAATGGCTGGAAGTTGAAGCTAGACAAATTCAGACTCAAAAGAAGGCACAAATTTTAAATGTAATTAACTATTGGAATAACTTATCAAAGGTTTTGGTGGATTCCCCATCACTGGACATTTTTAAATGAAGAATGGCTATTTTGGGAGGAGTGGGTCGATTTTTTGGCTGCGGATAAGAAACCTCTAGCTACTCCAGATGCAAACTCATGGTTGTGCTCACCTACCCTTCCAGCTGGGTTTTGTTCTCTGTTCTTCTTACTTGCCCTGTGCATGTTCTACTCTTGTTGGCTGAGATTGTTCCAATCATCATATGCACTGAGACGACCCCGGCAGCACAGCTCAGTTAGCATCTGGAATAGTGAGGAGCTAGGAGTGAGTGGCAGGAAGCTGAGGTTTTAGGGTGCCCCATTGCAGTCTAGTGGCAGATGAGTTTCAGGATTGCTCTGCAGAGGCTGACGTTCCACTGGAGACTCTTTCAATGGTTAGAAGAGTGGAAGGTGGCTGTTGGTTGTGCACAGCTAAAGTGTTGACTAAGGAGATGCTGTGAAGACTAGAGTGAAGAATAGTAGGACAGGGGTTGAAGCATTAATAAAGGATCATTCTGTAGAATGCTATCTAGAAAAATTGTACCATGGAAAAACTATTAAAACCATCTGATTACTGGGTGAAAAAGAAAGGGACTATGGTGTGTTTATAAGTGATACCAAGGGGCTGTGAGAAACTGGTCAGCAGGGGGAAATGCAACCATATATGCCTGGCTCTAACAAACCCCCACTTTTTGAGCTGCATTACTCTGGGTTGGATAATATGGGCGCTGTGCTTCCTGCTGACACTGATCAGAAATGGGCACCGGTGACAGAGGAGATGAACCCAGCCCCTGGGAGGTTGGTAGCTATCTCTGACAAGTACCCACGGGGCTGGTTCTGTGTGCCACGCAGGCAGCACTGCTAGTGCTTGGCAGGCCCAGGTGGCCACTCTGAATGGGAGTGATAGCTTGAAAGTGATTTTGGGGAGGAGCCAAGGTGGAGCGACTCATGTCTGGGATTGGGGCAGGGCCAGGAAGTTAATTGCCCCTCTCTGCACCCAGCCATACAGTTTTCTGTCTTATGTCTGCCAGCTGATACCTGCTAATGCCCCCAGTAAGCACAGTGCAGAATCTGGAGAAGACGCTGCAAAGCTTCCGCTCAAGTGGTGTTGTGACTTGCATGGGACACATGGGAAGCCGATGCGGCAGGGAGGGTGGAATGGGGACAAGGATGTTGTGGTTGCTTAGGAATGGGCCTGAGCTGGCCATGGAGGAGGCAGGGAAGGTGCCCCATCACATGCCACGACACGGTGGGAGAGCAGCTCTGCAGCTCCAGTGCTTCCCCTCGTCTGCTGAGGGGTGGGGAGTGAGCCCAGGCTCTCCTCTCCACCCTCCTGCAAGCCTGTAAGGTGGCCCAGGAAAAGGGCTGGCACAGATTGCTGCCCCCATGGAACAAGGGGCCAACACGGCACCCAGTCACAGTCAGTCCCTGCTGTGCTGGGGCAGCAGTGCCCCTTGCTTGGAGCAGATGCCAGGGGCCAATGTCGCTCCTGGAGCGGAACATGCCCATGTTGACAGTGGTGTCTGTGCCTTTCCTCTTCAGCGCTAGCTGGTTCTCACTGCTGTGAGCGAAAGAGCCCCAGGTTTCCACAGTCACCAGTTCCCCTCGCAGCGTTGCGGAAAGTGAATTTCAGGCCCATGCACAGGAATTGGCAGATTGTAATGGGGCACATGCAGGTCTCCTGGCCGAGAAGGGCTGGGAGAAGCCAATCCACCACAGCAGGACCAAACCGGGGAAGCTACCGGTCCTAGCGCACAAATACCACAGCTCTGCCCATGCGCCATGCAGCCAGGGGGAGCACACCTACAACCATCCCTGGGGGAATAAACCTCAGGAACACATCCCAGGCTGCTCCGGGCTCTGCTGCACGCAGAAAGGCAGCGTGCGGTGACTAGACAGTCGGACAGGCTCTGTTCCATGCTGTTTCAGTAGCAGTGCCACTCCGTCCACGCTGCTCAGTGTATGAGTGTTAGTAAACCCTGCTTTTCCCACTGCCGTTTTCCATGTGCCATTCACTCCCCTTTTCTGCCCAAGTGCTTCTAAAGTAGCCTGTGAACAAGAGAGGCCTGGTCTCAGCACTCCCCCAGGCTGCCGACCCTAGTTTCCTCCATCGCTTGCAGTGCTAAGCTAGTGACTAAGCTGGCTACTCCACTTTGGTGCCTATAGGGCTGTCTACACACCCGGGCCCCGGTTTAGTTAAACTGATGCAAACTGTGTAGTTTGTTTCAAATGGGTGATTTCGGTTTAGCACAAACCAACTCATAATCAACTTAAGCTAAACCAAAGTAAGCCTGGTGTAAACTGAAATGAGCATCAGTGTAGCCTTTTGCACTGCTTTACCTCAATCAATTTCACTTCTCCTCTACCACTAGTGTAAACCAAGGACAGGGTGCAGTTAATGAGCTACATGGGTGTACATCAAGCGGCTTGAAGGCTGTGGTGGTCTTTCCACAGCCGAAGGGCCATGGGGGGAGTGGCAGAACTGATCACAGCTGTGTTGTAAGCAGCTTTCCACGGGACATCCCAATGACTCCGGGCCGGCTTCTGTGACAGTGCTGCCCTTGTCTGCTCTGGCCCAGCTGCACTCGTTCATAGAATCATAGACTATCAGGGTTGGAAGGGACCTCAGGAGGTATCTAGTCCAACCCCCTGCTCAAAGCAGGACCAATCCCCAACTAAATCATCCCAGCCAGGGCTTTGTCAAGCCTGACCTTAAAAACCTCTAAGGCTGGAGATTCCACCACCTCCCTAGGTAACCCATTCCAGTTCTAAAGTCATGTGCTCCAGCCCCCTAATCATTTTAATTGCCCTCTGCTGGACTCTCTCCAATTTGTCCACATCCTTCTTGTACTGTGGGGCCCCAAAACTGGACGCAATACTCCAGGTGTGGCCTCACCAGTGACGAATAGAGGGGAATAATCACTTCCCTCGATCTGCTGGCAGTGCCCCTACTAATGCAGCCCAATATGCCGTTGGCCTTCTTGGCAACAAGGGACACTGCTGACTCTCATCCAGCTTCTTGTTCACTGTAATCCCCAGGTCCTTTTCTGCAGAACTGCTGCTTAGCCAGTTGGTCCCCAGCCTGTAGCAGTGCATGGGATTCCTCCGTCCTAAGTGCAGGACTCTGCACTTGTCCTTTTGAACCTCANTATCACTACCTGTTGAGCCTGACAATCTAGCCAGGTTTCTATCCACCTTATAGTCCATTCATCCAGCCCATATTTCTTTAACTTGACAGCAAGAATACTGCGGGAGACCATATCAAAAGCTTTGCTAAAGTCAAGATATATCACATCTGCCGCTTTCCCCATATCCACAGAACCAGTTATCTCATCATAGAAGGCAATCAGGTTAGTCAGGCATGACTTGCCCTTGGTGAATCCATGTTGACTGTTCCTGATCACCTTCCTCTCCTCCAAGTGCTTCAAAATGGATTCCTTGAGGGACTGAAGTGACGCTGACCGGTCTGTAGTTCCCCGGGTTCTCTTTCTTCCCTTTTTAAAAGATGAGCACTATATTTGCCTGTTTCCAGTCGTCCGGGACCTTCCCCGATCGCCACAAATTTTCCAAGGTAATGGCCAATGGCTCTGCAATCACATCAGCTAACACCCTCAGCATCCTTGGATGCATTAGATCTGGACCCATGGACTTGTGCATGTCCAGCTTTTCTAAATAGTCCTTAACCTGTTCTTTCACCACTGAGGCTGCTCACCTCCTCCCCATACTGCGTTGCCCAGTGCAGCAGTCTGGGAGCTGACCTTGTCTGTGAAGACCGAGGCAAAAAAAAGCATTGAGTACTTCAGTTTTTTCCACATCATCTGTCACTATGTTCCCTCCCCCATTGAGTAAGGGTCCCACACTTTCCCTAACCGTCTTCTTGTTGCTAACATATCTGTAGAAACCCTTCTTGTTACCCTTCACATCCCTTGCTAGCTGCAACTCCAATTGTGTTTTGTCCTTCCTGATTACACCCCTGCATGCTTGAGCAATATTTTTATACTCCTCCCTAGTCATCTGTCCAAATTTCCACTTCCTGTAAGCTTCCTTTTGAGTTTAAGCTCACTGAAGATTTCACTGCTAAGCCAAGCTGGTCGCCTGCCTCAATAAGGCTTCTTTAAAATACAGCCAATTCTCCTGGACCCCTTTCCCCCTCATATTAGCCTCCCAGGGGATCCTGCCCATCAGGTCCCTAAGGGAGTCTAAGTCTGATTTTCTGAAGTCCAGGGTCCGTATTTTGCTACTCTCCTTTCTTCCTTTTGTCAGGATCCTGAACTCGACCATCTCATGCTCACTTGTGCCCGGGTTCCCACCCACTTCTACTTCCCCTTCCAATTCTTCCTGGTTTGTGAGCAGCAGGTCAAGAGGAGCACGGCCCCGAGTTGGTTCCTCCAGCACTTGCACCAGGGAGTTGTCCCCAACACTCTCCAAAAACTTCCTGGATTGTCTGTGCACCGCTGTATTGCTCTCCCAGCAGATATCAGGGTGATTGAAGTCCCCCATTAGAACCAGGGCCTGTGATCTGGAAACTTCAGTTAATTGTCCGAAGAAAGCCTCGTCCACCTCATCCTTCTGATCTGGTGGTCCATAGCAGACTCCCACCACGACATCACCCAGGGCCGTCCCTAGCTATTCGGATGCCCTATGCAGCCCCCCATGGGGGGGGCAGGCCTCCGTGGGGGGGCTGGCTTGGGGGACAGGGGGGAATCACCCCCCAGCACTCACCGGTGGCACAGCTGGGGTCGGGTCCCTGCACTTCCCGCCGCCGGTGAGTGCAGGCCTGGCCCTGCTGCAGAGCTCAGGGGCGGGAAGAGGCGGGGTGGGGCAGAGCAGGGCGGGGGCTTTGGGGAAGGGGTGGAGTGGGGGCGGGGCTGGAGTGGAGCGAGGTGGGAAGAGGCGGAGCAGGGGCAGGAAGAGGCGGGGCTGGGGCAGAGCAGGGCGGGGGCTATGGGGAAAGAGGGGGAGTGGGGGTGGGGCTGGAGTGGAGCACGGGCAGGAAGAGGCGGGGCTGGGGCAGAGCAGGGGCGGGGGCTATGGGGAAAAGGCGGAGCAGGGGCTGGAGCAGTACGCAGCTGTGCAGGGCACCAGGAAATTTGATGCCCCGAGTTTTCTGGTGCCCTACGCAGCTGCGTACTTTGTGTATGGGTAAGGACGGCCCTGACATCACCCTTGTTGCTCTTGCCTCTAAACTTAACCAAAAGAGACTCAACGGGCTTTTCTCCAGTTTCATACCGGAGCTCTGAGCAGTCATACTCCTCTCTTACATACAGTGCAACTCCCCCACCTATTCTGCCCTGCCTGTCCTTCCTGAACAGCTTATATCCATCCATGACAGTACTCCAGTCATGTGAGTTATCCCACCAAGTCTCTGTTATTCCAATGACATCATAGTTCCTTGACTGTGCCAGGACTTCCAGTTCTCCCTGCTTGTGTCCCAGGCTGCTTGCGTTCGTTGTCAGTGATGGGTTGCTGTTGGAGGTAGGGATGTAAATAACGTGCAAAAACAATAACTGTAACTGATAAAAATTCTGTCGGTTACACGGTTAAATGTTTAACCGGGGAACTAGGGGTGTGGGGGGTGCTGCAGCACCCCCACGTTTTAGGCGAGGCTCCACTGCCGCCCTGCACCCGGGATTCTGGCTGCCGGCCCCACGCCCAGGGCTCTGCTACCTGCAGGGGGGTCCTGGCTGCCGGGCTAGGGTGACCAGGTGTCCAGTTTTCGAATGGAACGCCCAGTCGAAAAGGGACCCTGAAGGCTCCGGTCAGCATTGCTGACCAGGCTGTTAAAGATCCGGTCGGCGGTGCTGCGGCGCTACGGCAGGCTAGTCCCTACCTGTCCTGGGGCACCGCGCTACGCCCCGGAAGCAGCCAGCAGCAGGTCCAGGTCCTAGGCAGGGCAGCCCCCAGGCTCTGGGCAGGAGCAGCGTGCGCTGTGCAGCGTCCTGCCCCACTCCGCCTAGGAGCCAGATTGTTGGCCACTTCTGGGGCGCAGCACGGAGCCAGGACAGGCAGGCAGCCTGCCTTAGCACCGCTGACCAGGAGCCGCCCGAGGTAAGCCTGCGCCCCGACCCTCTGCCTCAGCCTGAGCTACCCCCCAAACTCAGAGCCCCCTCCCACACCCCAACCCTCTGCCCCAGCCCAGTGAAAGTGAGTGAGTGTGGGGGAGAGGGAGCCACCGAGTGAGGGGAATATAGTGAGCGGGGGGTGGGTCCTTGGGGAAGGGGCGGGACTAGGGTGTTCGGTTTTGTCAATAGAAAGTTGGCAGCCCTAATGGCCCCCCCCGGGGCTCCACGCGGGCCGGAAGCAGAGCCCAAGGCGCGGCCGCGGCAGCCAGGATAGCTGGGACCCCAGGTGGAGTTTAATCATTAACAGAAACTGATAAGCATCAAGAGTATGAGTTAAGCGGTTAAACTTTGACATCCCTAGTTGGAGGGCGGTCCCTGCAGCAGCCTCCGGGGGACTAAAGCGCCACGAGCGGTTTCCGTTCCTTCCTAGGGAGGGGAGGGGAGCGGGCTAGTCCCCAGCACCAGCCCTTGGGAAAGTTGTCCCTGGTTTCCTCTGCCACCAGTAGGGCCAGTTCTTACTCCCCTCGTGCAAGGAGCAGGAGGGGAAAGCACAGCTGCGTGCTCATCACCTGTGCCTCTCGCCTGGCCCCCGAGCAGGGAAAATAGACCCTCTCACGCCCTGCTTGGGGGGAAGGCCAGACCTGCCTCTTGGCCACCTTGGAGCAGAGTGTGAGGGGCTGGACGCTTGCTCAGCGTTAGTCGCTGTTTCTGGGTTGTCAGACTGGAAGTCTGATTGTGAGCCAGAGTTCTAGTTACAGCCTGACCCTCTGCCACTGTTCCCGAAGCATCCGCATGTCATCATCCCGGCTGGCACCTGCCTTCGGGCAGGGCTGGCCCAGCTGCTGCTTGATAGAAAAGCCAGAGCCTGATCACCCATTCGCTAGCATTACACTGACCTGTGGCTGTGGCTACTCTTGGTGTTAGCCAGGCTGGTCAGCCAATTCTTGACTACCACAGACCCCAGTTAAAATGAATCTCTCAAAGAAACGCACTGAAATAAACGAGTGCTCTCATGTCGGCCTTCATATTGCTCTTCAAATCTGACTGGAGTGGGGGTGGGGCTAGTAAATTACGCTTGACGTTCATGTCCCTGGAAGTGGCCGAGAGGAAATGAAATGTTATGGGTGTGGTGCTTCTCAGACAAGCTCTCGCCTTAGCCAGCTGGAAAAATGGGGCCATTAGCTGCAATTCCTAATGCTTTGGGGTGGAGGAGGGGTGAAAGTCAGGGGTGTGTTATCAGCCCTGAACTGCAAAGCCTTGCAAAGCCCATGGCTAGCAAGCAAAGGCAGGCTCAAGCCCTGCACTGGGTGCAGAGATTTTAGGGCTTTGAGCTGCACCGTTTGCTGGGTGACAGCTCCATGTTCTTGTGCAGAGGAAAGTCCTTCCTGCAGGAGTTGGCTGGTTTGCCAGAGCTAGTGCTCTAAGCATTAAGCTTCAGAGCTGCTGTTGGGAACATCTGCCCCATGATGCCCATTCTCCCCTTGGCACACTCCTTGACGCTCTATATGGCTGTACTAACGCACCCAGGGAGAAGGCCTAGGAGTGTGAGCAGCAGCAACGTTAATTCAGACACGACACAGTAGCCCACTGGTCAATGGTGATCCCACCTCCGTGTGGCTGGTGCACTGCAGGGGGTGCAGTACCACCTGCTGCACATAGACTGCAGGCAGCGGGGGGAGGCACTGAGCAGTGCCATAGACTGTGGCTTTGGGTTCAGCGCCAGAGGCAGAGCACAGATCTGGCTGCACATGTGCCCATCTGCTCGTGCTCCTGCTCTTCCACACCCAGCTTCCTTCCTGAGTTGGGGGTGGGGGAAGTGTGCTCCGCTTGGGGCGTAGCTCTGAGCTGTGCCAAGGTGAGCCAGGAGGCATGGCCTTGGTGCAGCTGTCAAGGCTGAATCCCCACTCTGTCACTCCCAGTGCAGGAAGTGGGGCCCGCAAGGATTTTAAAAATTAATACTGGCCACTCCAGACTTGTATTAAACTCCCACGGTTACAACTTCTCTCTGACCTTGGCTTGGTAAACGCTGCCACCACCCAAATGCAAAAAACCCCTTGAACCCTGGAAGATGCACTTGGGAATTCCTCCCTGTGGGGTACCCTCAAGCCCTTTCTCTCACACACACCCCGGGGAAAAACTGAGAAAGAAAACAAAGGAAATTAGCTGTTGCTACCAGCTAATTAAACAACATGCACAAACCTCTTAGGACACACAGATCCAATTCTGTTCTTAAAAAAGGTAAAATGTATTCAAAACAAAAAGAAAGGAAATACTTTTGGAACTTAGGCTTTTAGCTAGATCTTAAAAGAAACAATTACAAAAATTAAGCATCAAGATAGCTCTCTTGAGGTTTAGCTTAAAGGTTACTATCAGGTGGATAGAAAGCTGGCTAGATCGCCGGGCTCAACGGGTAGTGATCAATGGCTCCATGTCTAGTTAGCAGCCGGTTTCAAGCGGAGTGCCCCAAGGGTCAGTCCTGGGGCCGGTTTTGTTCAATATCTTCATTAATGATCTGGAGGATGGCGTGGACTGCACTCTCAGCAAGTTCACAGATGACACTAAACTGGGAGGAGTGGTAGATACGCTGGACGGTAGGGATAGGATACAGAGGGACCTAGACAAATTAGAGGATTGGGCCAAAAGAAACCTGATGAGGTTCAAAAGGACAAGTGCAGAGTCCTGCACTTAGGACGGAAGAATCCCATGCACTGCTACAGACTAGGGACCGAGTGGCTAGGCAGCAGTTCTGCAGAAAAGGACCTAGGGGTTACAGTGGACGAGAAGCTGGATATGAGTCAACAGTGTGCCCTTGTTGCCAAGAAGGCTAATGGCATTTTGGGCTGTATAAGTAGGGGCATTGCCAGCAGATCGAGGGACGTGATCATTCCCCTCTATTCGACATTGGTGAGGCCTCATCTGGANTCTAGATGACCTCCTGAGGTCCCTTCCAACCAGTAGCGGCGCCAGCTTTGCTGGCGCCCTAGGCGGCAGAAGGTCCCGCCCCCGAAATCCCGCCCCCAACAGCAGCGGCGGAAGGTCCTGCCCCCAAATTTCTACGGGCGGCGGGGGCGCAGGCGCCCCCAAAATAGCAGCGCCCTAGGCGACCACCTAGGTCGCCTAATGGAAGCGCCGGCCCTGCTTCCAACCCTGATATTCTATGAGTCTATGGTTACAAGCAAAACAAAAGCATCTGGGGTTAGCCCAGAAGAGTCCATTAACCATAAGAAATAAACAGAAATAAACCTGATCGCTTCTTTCTAAACATTTCTGATCTACTTACACATTTGGAGTGTCAGATAAGTAGGGTTGAGGTATGATTTAATGTTTTTTCATACCTGGTTTTAAAGCTGCTTACAGCATTGCTGCTGTGTGTCTCTGTTCTTTCCCAGAAAACCACAACACACAGACAAAGGAAAGTTTTTTCCCCATTTTAAAAAGTTCTAGCCCTCCCATTGGCTCTTTTGGGCAGGTGCCCACTCCTTTTCCTTTACCTGGGGAACTCTGTTAACCCTTTACAGGTAAAGCAAGCAGAGAATAGCCACCAAGAGGGACTTTATAGCTAACTGGCTGTCTGGGTGTCCATAAAAGGGAGCTACCCCTCCCCCCTCTTTATTTATCACAGCAGCTAAGAACTGGGCTGGATTGGAGGGGGCTGCCTGGCAAGTGGGGGGGGGGGGGGGGCGGGGGGGGGGGGGGGGGGGGGGGGTCTGAGCTGGCAGCAGGAGCATGGGGGATTGGAGTTGATTGGGACACAGGGGGCCGTGTGAAGGCGGTGGGGCTAGGAGAAGAGCTACATGGAAGTGGGTGGCAGTGCTGGTATTTTTCTCCAAGCGCCAGCTCCTGGAGCCAGGTGATTATGGGAATCTCGCTGCTCGCAGTTTAAAACAGCTGCTGTGCTGCGTGAGTGCAGAGTGAGGATTGACCCTGGCCTTAGAAACCAGGAGGCAAATGAACCGCCCAGCATTGCTTATTGGTGTTTAACTCACAATTTTTAGTCCAATCTCATGATTTTTTGTGGCCTGTGTGGCCCTGAACTGCTCGGGCTGGTCAGGCCTAGGAGCACAGGGCAGGCAGGGGCCTTCCACCCCTCCTGCCCGGCCCAGAGCTGCCTCTTGGGAGGGGTGAACGAGAGGGACCTGCTTGTTCTGCCCATTAACCGGCCCCCCTTCATGGCCCAGCAAACACGTCACCCAGCTCCCTGCCGCCCCCTCCCCATTTGGAAACTCAGAGCGTTTCAGCTGCCAGGGATGTGGCCTGCTCCCTGCAGTGACACAGGCTCTGTGCCACCAGGGGTGTCCCCTCTGCCACATTAAGCTTCAGCTGCCCTTGTTGGGGCAGATTTCTGTCTGTGAGGTGGCATTGGGGGTGAGCACCCTCCCTTTCCTCCCGGGGGTTTGGACAGCTGCTTTGTGCCTCAGCTCCCCCACCCATGTCCAAGGCTAATGCCCACAGTCCTGGCGTGGCAGGCTGGATTCATCAGTGGCTGCAGTGTAGCATTTACCAGGGTGCTGGCGCCCTCCTCCGCCTGCGAGCACCCCGCCCCAGCCATTCCTGGCCTCCCCCAGACCGGGGCTGTTCCTGGGGGAGCTGGGATGTCTAGGACTGGCTTGAAGTGCTGGGTGTCTGGGCGCCAGCCAGGGCTTGACTGGTGAACCTTTCTCGGGGCCAGGCCTGTCCCTCCTGGTACAACGGGAGCCAGATCACAGGTGCCTGAAGGCAAGAAAACTACTTTGGCCTCAGGCAGAAATGCAGGTTTCTCCAGCCCGACCCTCCTGCTCCCAGTGTGGGCCCAGGGTTACTGGTCTTGCCAGCTCCCCGCAGCCAGTGCCCCCCCCCCCCAGCAATGGCCCAGGCTCCCTGCATGAAAGGGGTTAATTTGGAGGCCTTGCAATAGGGTTTCTGATTTCTCCCAGTCTCATTTGGACTCGTGATTTTTGCATGTTCCTTCCTCTGAATCATAGAATAGAATATCAGGGTTGGAAGGGACCTCAGGAGGTATGTAGTCCAACCCCCTGCTCAAAGCAGGACCTAATCCCAACTAAATCATCACAGCCAGGGCTTTGTCAAGCCTGACCTTAAAAACCTCGAAGGAAGGAGATTCCACCACCTCCCTAGGTAACCCATTCCAGTGCTTCACCACCCTCCTAGTGAAATAGTGTTTCCTAATATCCCACCTAAACCTCCCCCACTGCAACTTGAGACCATTACTCCTTGTTCTGTCATCTGGTACCACTGAGAACAGTCTAGCTCCATCCTCTTTGGAACCCCCTTTCAGGTAGTTGAAAGCAGCTATCAAATCCCCCCTCACTCTTCTCTTCTGCAGACTAAACAATCCCAGTTCCCTCAGCCTCTCCTCATAACTCATGTGCTCCAGCTGCACTGTTCTCCTCCGCACCCAGCCCCCACACTGGACCAAGAGGCCTCTGCAGAGCTGACCCCGGATTGCACTGGCTCTGGAGTAGCTCCAGCACCAGCCGTGTGTTAACCTGGTGTAAAACCCACGAGAACGGTGCCTCAGGCCTAGCCAGCCTGCCTGAAAGAGCGGCAATGGAAACATGCTGCTAAGAGCTTCGTGGCCAGGCTTGGGGGGGAGCAGCGCAGCCTGGAGCCACCTCCAGTCTGGCTAACGTGCCTGCAGCACGCATCTAGCACCAAGAGGGACAGGGGCGGGTATAA
Organism: Platysternon megacephalum; assembly: GCA_003942145.1. Classification (NCBI taxonomy): domain Eukaryota; kingdom Metazoa; phylum Chordata; order Testudines; family Platysternidae; genus Platysternon; species Platysternon megacephalum. Next base: position 358,518 of record QXTE01000380.1, read on the forward strand.
CTGAGCTCTGTGACCCCATGACTGGTGTGGCGAAAGTTATTTACCTCATCACTTACCACACAAACTTGTCATCGTTTTGCTGACTATTCCCAGTCTTTTTAATTGCTCTGCCTAGGGCAGCTGTGCCATGCCCTAAGCACTGGTATCACACGGCTTCGTGCCTTTTCCAGTCCTAACACAGTGTGTCAGTTGAGGTGGCCAGGCCCGGTGGTAGAAGTCAAGCTGTGGGCGTACCATGGTTTTATATCAGGGCAGCACACTCGTGTCTGGTTTTATTCACTCGCTCTTTCCTAATGGGGGCTAACGTCCTGTTAGCGGGTTTGCCTGCTGCTCACCAGTGGATGTTTTCAGGAAATGCTCCCCGCTGACTCCGAGCACTCTGGATAGTTGGGATTAGTTTTTCCAGCATGCATTATTTTGCACTTAGCAACACTTAAGTTCAGCTGCCATTTTTTGTTGCCCAGTCACCCACTTGCGTGAGACCTCAGTTTTGGACTTAACTATCTTGAGTAATTGTCTATCGGCTATAAATTTTGCCACTTTACACCTTTTCCCAGTCCATTTACAAATATGTTGAACAGCACAGGTCCCAGTACAGCTCCAGGGGGGACACCTCTATTTATCTCTCTCCACTGTGAACACTGACCATTTATTTATACCCTTTGTTTCCTAGCATCTAACAAGTTACTGAGCCATGACAGACCTTCCCTCTTATCCCATGACAGCTTACTTTGCTTAAGTGCCTTTGGTGAGAGACCTCGTCAAAGGCTTTCTGAAAATCCAAGTACACTAGATCACCCAGCTCATCTTTGTCCACGTGCTTATTGACTCCCTCAAAGAATTCTAGTAGATTGGTGAGGCATGATTTTCCCTTTACAAAAACAGTGTTGACGCTGCTTCAGCATAGTGTGTTCATTTATGTAGGTGATGGTTTTGTTCTTTAATATAATGTCTCCCAATTCGCCTTACCAGTCTGTAACTGCCAGATTGCCTCTGGAGCCCTTTTTTAAAACTCAGCATTGGATTAGCTAGCTGCCAGTCGTCTGGTACATGTGGTTTAAGTGATAGGTTACATGCCACAGTTAGTAATTTTGCAATTTTATAGATGAGTTCCTTCAAAACTCTTGAGTGAATCCCCTCTGGGCCTGGTGACGTACTACTGTTTAGTTTGGCAATTTGTACCAAAACTACTTCTACTGGCACCTCTAGTTGAGCCAGTTCCTCAGAACTGGAACTAAAAACAATGACTCAGGTGGTGATTCCCCCTCCCCACCCCTTAGCTTCTACAGTGAAGCCTGCTGCAAATAATTATTTGTTGTCCTTAGCAAATTGCTGTTCACATTCTTTCCTGGCATGCCTAATTATACTTTAGCACTTGACTTGCCAGAGTTTATGCTCCTTTCTATTTTCCTCAGTGGGATTTGACTTCCAGTTTTTTAAAGGATGCCTTTTTGCCCCAAACTGCCTGTTGTACTCTGTTTAGCCAGTGTGGCATTTTTTCAGTCTTCTTATTTGCGGTATACATTTAGCTTGAGCCTCTAGTGTGGTGTTTTTAAATAGGCTCCATTCAGTTTGCAGGCATTTCACCCTTGTACCTATTCTTTTTAATTTGCATTTTACTGACTTGTGCAGTTCCTCTTTTTGAAGTTAAATGCTACTGTAGTAGGTTTGTTTTATATGTTACCCTATACAATGTCGTCACATTTAATTACCAAGTTGTTCAGCTATATTCATTTCTTAGACCAGATCCTGTGCTCCACTTAGGACTAAATCAAGAATAGCCTCTCCCACTGGGGGTTCCAGGACCAGCTGCTCCAAGCAGCAGTCATTAATGGGGTCTAGACCTTTTTTCTCTGTATCCAGTCTTGAGGTGACATGTTCCCACTCAATAGGGGAAATCCCCAAGTATTATTGTTTTTCTGTTTTTGTAACCTCTAATTTTTTTGAGCATTTCACAATCATCAGTCTGGTCAGATGGTCGGCAGTATATTCCTATTGGCTAAACAGTGAAATCCTTGCTGATCTTAAACGCAAAAAAGAAGCTTACAAGAAGTGGAAGATTGGACAAATGACCAGGGAGGAGTATAAAAATATTGCTCAGGCATGCAGGAGTGAAATCAGGAAGGCCAAATCACACTTGGAGTTGCAGCTAGCAAGAGATGTTAAGAGTAACAAGAAGGGTTTCTTCAGGTATGTTAGCAACAAGAAGAAAGTCAAGGAAAGTGTGGGCCCCTTACTGAATGAGGGAGGCAACCTAGTGACCGAGGATGTGGAAAAAGCTAATGTACTCAATGCTTTTTTTGCCTCTGTCTTCACGAACAAGGTCAGCTCCCAGACTGCTGCACTGGGCAGCACAGTATGGGGAGAAGGTGACCAGCCCTCTGTGGAGAAAGAAGTGGTTCGGGACTATTTAGAAAAACTGGACGAGCACAAGTCCATGGGGCCGGATGCGCTGCATCCGAGGGTGCTAAAGGAGTTGGCGGATGTGATTGCAGAGCCATTGGCCATTATCTTTGAAAACTCATGGCGATCGGGGGAGGTCCCGGATGACTGGAAAAAGGCTAATGTAGTGCCCATCTTTAAAAAAGGGAAGAAGGAGGATCCGGGGAACTACAGGCCAGTCAGCCTCACCTCAGTCCCTGGAAAAATCATGGAGCAGGTCCTCAAGGAATCAATTCTGAAGCACTTAGAGGAGAGGAAAGTGATCAGGAACAGTCAGCATGGATTCACCAAGGGCAAGTCATGCCTGACTAACCTAATTGCCTTCTATGAGGAGATAACTGGGTCTGTGGATGAGGGGAAAGCAGTGGATGTGTTATTCCTTGACTTTAGCAAAGCTTTTGATACGGTCTCCCACAGTATTCTTGCCGGCAAGTTAAAGAAGTATGGGCTGGATGAATGGACTATAAGGTGGATAGAAAGCTGGCTAGATCGTCGGGCTCAACGGGTAGTGATCAACGGCTCCATGTCTAGTTGGCAGCCGGTTTCAAGTGGAGTGCCCCAAGGGTCGGTCCTGGGGCCGGTTTTGTTCAATATCTTCATTAATGATCTGGAGGATGGCGTGGACTGCACTCTCAGCAAATTTGCAGATGACACTAAACTGGGAGGAGTGGTAGATACGCTGGAGGGTAGGGATAGGATACAGAGGGACCTAGACAAATTAGAGGATTGGGCCAAAAGAAACCTGATGAGGTTCAACAAGGACAAGTGCAGAGTCCTGCACTTAGGACGGAAGAATCCCATGCACTGTTACAGACTAGGGACCGAGTGGCTAGGCAGCAGTTCTGCAGAAAAGGACCTAGGGGTTACGGTGGACGAGAAGCTGGATATGAGTCAACAGTGTGCCCTTGTTGCCAAGAAGGCTAACGGCATTTTGGGCTGTATAAGTAGGGGCATTGCCAGCAGATCGAGGGACGTGATCGTTCCCCTCTATTCGACATTGGTGAGGCCTCACCTGGAGTACTGTGTCCAGTTTTGGGCCCCACACTACAAGAAGGATGTGGAAAAATTGGAAAGAGTCCAGCGGAGGGCAACAAAAATGATTAGGGGGCTGGAGCACATGAGTTATGAGGAGAGGCTGAGGGAACTGGGATTGTTTAGTCTGCAGAAGAGAAGAATGAGGGGGGATTTGATAGCTGCTTTCAACTACCTGAAAGGGGGTTCCAAAGAGGATGGATCTAGACTGTTCACAGTGGTACCAGATGACAGAACAAGGAGTAATGGTCTCAAGTTGCAGTGGGGGAGGTTTAGATTGGATATTAGGAAAAACGTTTTCACTAGGAGGGTGGTGAAGCACTGGAATGGGTTACCTAGGGAGGTGGTGGAATCTCCTTCATTAGAGGTTTTTAAGGTCAGGCTTGACAAAGCCCTGGCTGTGATGATTTAGTTGGGATTAGGTCCTGCTTTGAGCAGGGGGCTGGACTAGATGACCTCCTGAGGTCCCTTCCAACCCTGATATTCTATGATTCTATTGCTGTGCTCTACTCTTATTGTTCAAGCATGGACTGTCTATCCCTAGAAATTCATTTGTCATTTAACTCTATGTGACTCTATGCTTTCTTTCCCATATAGCACTCCTCCACCAGCACTCCCTACTGTCATTCCGATATATTTTGTACTGCTGTTACCATGTCTCATGGATTTCCCTCATTGCACCAGGTTTCAGCAATGCCTATTATATCAATAGCCTCATTTAATGCCAAGCTCTATCTTAATATTTAGACTGCTAGCATTTGTACAGCATGTCAGTAGTGAATTGCTTATCTTCATGTTATATTTAAATAGACTCTTTTTTGGTTAACTGTCCCTCACTAGCACCTACCTGTCTTTATCTTAGTAAAGAGGATAGGAAAAAGTTGGTAGAGTTCCCTTTTAATAAATCCTCCCCTAAGGGATGTCTCTACGCCAACTATGCACTCTTCTGCACCTGTCGGCTTCCCCTTAGCCCTTAGATTAAAAACTCCTCTATGACCTTTGTAATTGTACATGACAACACCCCTCTTTTGTACACCATTGGTTCATCCACGTATTGAGACTCTGTGGTTCTGCCTAACTGGCTTTGCATGTGGAACTGGAAGCATTTTAGAAAATGCTACCAGAGGTTATGGACTTTACTCTTACATGGAAGCTTGAATTTGGCCTCCAGGACCTCTCTCCTACATCACTGGTACCTACATGTCCTACAACCACTAGCTACTCCCAGCACTGCACATCTGTCTAGATGTCGAAGAGATCTGCAACCTTCGCAACCAGCAGGCAATTCACCATGCGGTTCTCCTGGTCATCGCAAACACAACTATCTATATTTCTAATAATTAAATCCTCCATTACTATTACCTGTCTTCTTACTAATTGGGGTCCCCTTCCCCAGGGGGAGTGTCCTCACTGACATCATGGGGCCCTAGAATGGTCCCAGCTCTGGGATCATTTCCTCCACTCCAACTTGATGCTCTCCTTCCCTGAGACTTTCATCCTCCTCAACAGCACAGGGGCAGCCAGACTGGGGGGTCTATGTCCCAGAAAGTCTTGTCTATGTACTTTGGGCTGCCTTAGCTTCTACAGTTCATCCACTGGGGCCTCAGACACAGTGCTGGCTTCTGAGGGCCAGGGGCTGTTTGCATCATGCACACATGCCCTCTACCTACTGCATTCAGGGAGATTACCTGGACAGCCGGCTCTCTGCTGCTGGACTTCTGCCCAGGTTACTTTTACTTGTGCCAGGTTTCTGGGGGTGGTTTAGAGTAAGTTTGTTACAGTACATTTGCCTCTAGCACTGCCCCTCTGCACTCCCTCACAGAACTCCTGTCTGCTAGCACCTCTTCGCTCTTAGGAGCTGGCTTTTTAATCCCCTGTGCTCCCCAAGTTACCTTCTCCCCCTTGTCAAGGGATCCTAAAAGGGTTACAGTTCAAAGGATAGCAGGCTTGAGCCTTGGTAGGATGCTCTCAGACAGTCTAGCTGGCCAGTAGGCTCAGACCACACTGAAATCTTCAAGTAAGCGAATGAATGCACAATTACCAACTAACCACCAGAGGCAGTCTTGCCTCTCTCAGCTGGAGAAATACCTTGCAAAACATCTGTTTGCTGCTCCTGTTCACTAGCTCGCAGCAAGAAAGCTACTAACTCCTGTAGAGCCAGGGTGGGCAAACTACAGCCCAGGGGCCGCATCTGGACCTTGAGCTCCTGCTGGGGAGCGAGGTCCAGGGCTTGTCCCACTCCAGGTGTGCCGTGGCTCCCGGAAGCAGCAGTATGTCCCCCCCTCCGTCTCCTCGGTGTAGGGCCAGCCAGGGGGCTCTGCACACGGCCCCTGCCCCAAGTGCCGCCCCCGCAGCTCCCATTGGCTGGCAATTGTGGCCAATGGGAGCTGCAGGGGTGACACCTGTGGACAGGGCAGTGCGCAGAGGCACCTGGCCGCCCCTCTGTATAGGAGCCGGAGGGGGGGGGCATCGCTGCTTGTGGCAAGTGCCGCCTGGAGCCTGCACCCCTCCTGCCCTTCGAACCCCTCGGTCCCACACCCCAACCCCCGATTTCCTGAGCATTCATGGCCCGCCATACAATTTCCATACCCAGATGTGGCCCTCGGGCCAAAACGTTTGCCTACCCCTGCTGTAGGGGAATCCTGGTCCTCATGGATAGAACACTGGATTCAGGCGACATGGCTCCGTCACTGACCTTCACCTGGCTCTGCCTCAGTTTCCTATCTGTAAAACAGGGACGATACTGACCTCTGTTGCGAAGCGCTTTGAAATCTGCTGGTGGAAAGCGCTGTGTAAGAGGAGTAGGAAACAGACAGTGCTGTTGAAAATGTATTTATTTTTCTCCAAATGATCTCTCAGGCAATAAATAAAAACAAACGTCAACTTTCTAAAAAAACATACATATGTACATCTGACACACCTACAGACATCTGTAGCAACAGGACCACTGTGAGTGAGGGGGCTGGGCCCAGAAATTATTGCATTGCTCTCTGGATTTTATCCAACGCTGCCTCCTTGCTATACCCTTGGAGAAGCATCTGTGGCCACCTTGGTCAGAGAGGGCAGCCAGCTGGACAGATACTGGGCAAACATCAAAAGCAAAGATGCTCTCCTATGGTGGGCCACGGTATTTTGTTACTTAAAGTGCAGGACAAGAGATCAGTGGAGCTGCCATCGTGTGGATAAAGTGTTAACCTGAGGTCCTGCTTGCTTTAGGCCCACGGTCAGTGAAGACGCCCCTGGGAGCAGGAAAGGCCCGGTGATGGGAAGCCTCCCCTGCCAGGTGGAACTGTCCCTGAAAGTCACAATACCTGCGGTGATGCCAAGGGGTTAATACCTGTCGCCCCCCCCCCCGGCACTGGCACCGGCACCAAGCTCCACTTCTCGCTACACTCCCTGCCCTGCTACAGGAATCAGCATTAAGTGCTCCCTGCACACAGCACTGTCAGCCACTCCCCTGGGCTCCAGCGTTAGCTCGCTGCCCCACGGGCGCTGAGGGCAAGGTGCTCATCGCCACATGGAAGAAATGGCAAAGACCACAGAGACCCAGTGATAACAGGGCCAGCTAGGTTTGAATGGGTTCTTGCTCTTGGTAAACAGTCTCTTTACACAGAGCTGGGCATAGATTCCCCCCCTACAAACACTGAACTACTTTGACCAGTTAATACAGTAGTAAAAAAAAAAGGGCAGGTGATGGCAGTTTTGAACCCTGCTCCCAGGGAAGAGGTCACGGACTACATGGTGCATTTGCATTAACAGCAGAATTATGTGAAATGCAATTTTGCTCAATGCTAACTGCAGGCTGGTGAAAGTGCTCCATCTTTTAATTGATCAGATCACAGAGGCCTTGGCTTGGTGAGGAGTTACCATTTTGGTGTGGCACATACAAAGGGACACATTTTCCAAAACCCAGAACTATGACTGCAAGACATTGGCACATGCAAAAGTAAAAGCAGCTGGCATGTGCAAGTACCCAATGTGGACTGGAGCTCAGAGGTGCAGCTTAGCTGCCTATGTTGAACATTTGAGCCAAACTATCTTCATTTAACAGACTGGTTTTTAATGCAAGGATGAATGTTCTACTTCCCCTGGTAGGGCACAGAGAGTTTATTCCATTCATGGGTAATTTTAGCACATTCCAACCCAGGCTGAGTCAGGGGCCAAGATGGTGTTTAAGGGGGGCTGAAGGGGAAGAGAAACCCCTGCTCAGAAAGGGCTGGTGGGGGCATTATTGAGGTACCATTTTGGCAAACACTATTGCTTCCTTCTGCCACAAGCAGCCCAGCCCAGCCCACCCCAGGGCAGAACAGTCAGTTTGTCCAGCAGTATTTAGGTCTGGGGAACTGATGGTTCTCAGCTGTGCAACTGCTCTAGGGAGACAGTTTCAAACAGAACTAAGGCACAAATCCCATGGAGAAATAAACACNATGGTTCTCAGCTGGGGAACTGCTCTAGGGAGACAGTTTCAAACAGAACTAAGGCACAAATCCCATGGAGAAATAAACACTGCCAGAAAGGCAAGGGAAGATCTGTCAGCAGTGAAAAGTATCTGTCCCCAAGCAGCCAGAATTGTCCAGCATCCCAGACACAGCAGAGGAAATAGCTCCATTAGCTGCTGCTTTGTTTTTTATTTCAAGCTGCTGGGCTGGAACATTGGGCTTGCTGCCATGAACCCCATGGTTGTCTCTACACCACCCAACATCAATAAAACCCAGACTGGTGGCAGTGAGGCTCAGAGCTCCCAGGTTTCAGAGCCTAGGCCAGAATGTCTACACAGCTGTTCGTACCCCCCCAGCCCCATTCAGCTGACCCAAGCTTGGAGATTCGCTGCTGCAGGGTTCGTGGGGTTTGGGGGCAGTGTAGGCATATCTTGAGAGCCCCAGATCTCAGTGAAGTAAATGGGAGTTGTGCCAAGGGGACCAGGATCTGCATGCAGCTAGAGTGATGCTAGGGACACTGACAAGGGGACAAAAAGCTAGTAACCACTTTACCAGCAAATGCAGTCTGAGGCAGGATAGAGTCTTAGTCTAGCTGGATTCATTACTGCCCATGAGTCCGGGTTTGGAGCAGGGCATTGCAGACGCATGGCTTTAAATGATGGGTGCCCACTGACGGACACCATCCACACCCAACTGCACTGTACATTCAGAGTGGGAAAGGCCTCCTGCGTCCACAGACCGGACAGGACAGGGACCCTGCCCTGCCAGAGGTGCCAAGATTCTGCCCTAATGGAGAAAGAACACTGCTCAAGTGGATAAAAAGGCTATTCTGATTTAGGGAATAACATTTCTGAGGCAGCCAGAGCAGCACCCTACTGTCACTGATGCTTATGAATTACTGATCACCATAGCATGCCATGGGCCCAAGCTTCCCAGCATGGCACTGTTACTGTATATCCTCAGCAGATGGATCCCAAGAAAGCAGCCAGGAGCCTCGGCACAGAGTCCCCCAGACATACACAGTGTTCCAGAGGAGTGTGATGAGTGCAAAGCATGTGTACAAGCATGGGCCATGCCCGAGTAAAGAAACCACCCCTTTTCTGATGCAAGATACAAGCAGGGCTAGGAAGGAGACAGGATACTACCCTATGAGCTACAGCGATTGTTCCTTGGATGGAAGAGTCCATGGGGCAGTGACAGTGATTTGAACTCACTTGTGTCCAGCCTGGAAATGCACATGTTAATCCCTGTCCCCCAACACAGGAGAATGGTACAGTATCCCCACGCTTGTCCTTGCAGGCGTGTGATAAGATGATTTGTTCTCTAGCTGCTTTGAGACCTGCATGCTGTTGTGCTCATAGAATCATCACTATAACCTATTTGTTTTAACTAACAGCACAAATGTTACATTTCAATACTCAGAGGAAAGCACTGCAATAAATCTCATGGTCTCAAACTTTGTTTTTAGCAAGTCCATGTTTTAAAACCAGAAGTCTCCTGCCCAGATTAAAAATATTTCTGCTGGGTGTTTGTTTTGGGGGATTTTATTAAAGAAATTAGGGGGGAAAAAATCAAAACCAGGCACTTTGGGAAATTGTAATTTTCTCCCCCAAAACGAAACTGGTCGGACACGTTGTCAGGATTTGTGGAATTCACAACTTCAAGCCTTACTGCTTTAAAAGCAAAAAAATATATAATAAAAATAAAAATAAAAAGAATGAGGTAAGAAGTTTCTCTATGAAAACAAGGACCCCTATAGGCAGCTTGAAGCCAGTGGCAGACCAGCCGTTATTGCTCGGCGTCAAGGTGAGAGTGGCGGGGCTGGCCAGCGATGCCAGGCAGTGAGTGCAGTCTCATGGCTGGCAGGTCAGCATCCCTCCTGCTGGAGGCACTGCCCCAGTGCCTTGGTTAGTGCCAGGCGCTAACAGCTGGGTGAGGTGGTGATGGGGCTGTGCAGGTAGGGGAGGCTGCTGGGGGTCGTGTGCATGCCCACGGAGACCGGGAAGCTGAACACAAACTGGGAGGTTGGCGTGGAGGAGGCCTTGCCCCGTTCTCTCAGCGTCCCCGAGGGGCTGGCAGCCTCAGCAGCACAGGAGGGCGCCAGTACTTGGGACTCAAACTGCAGCAGCTGACCCATGAAACTGAAGTTGGGGGAGATGATGCTCCTGCGCTGTTTGACGAACTCAAAGGCCTCCTCTAGCTTCACGCGCTTCTTCATCATCAGGTAGGCCAAGCAGATGGTGGCAGAGCGGGAGATGCCAGCCTGGCAGTGCACCAGGACTCGGCCATGGCAGTCCTTCACCAAGTCTGGGGGGGGGCAGAAGTGAGGGAGGTGTGAATAGCTCATCCCGCTCACACGGACACTCGAGAGCACTAGCTGCTGACAAGGGGCCACTGGCACCAGAGACAGGAGTTGTCAACAGAACAGGCCACCTGTAGGGAGCAGCAGCCACAGCCCTGAAGTCCGGGTGATGGGGGAGCAGGGTCACAAGCTCCAGAGAGCTGCTTGCCATTAGGCACTGCTGTCAGAGGTCTGAGCACCCATGGCACCCGCAGGTACTCACCCCTCTGGAAAGCAGGCCCCAGAGCTGGCCCACAGCCGGCACCCAAAGTGAGTGGGTGCTTATGGGGAGCCTTTCCAAACCAGTGTTTAGAACCTTCCTGTGGGGCAGGCCCCACTGTCTGTTAGATATGGCACGGGGCCCTGGGCAAATGTACACTTCCCCTGGCCCAGGGGGGAAGCCCCTGGGGCGAGAGAGTAAGCCCGCCCCCCCCCCCCCCCAGTATCTGTCCTCCTCCACAACCACCACACAGCTCCCAGGCTTAGCCAGCAGAGCACACATACCTATATACTCTATTGCTTCCATGAACCAGGAGCTGATGTCGGCCTTGTGGTTATCCTCCACTGGGATGCACTTGTACTGATAGTGTCCTTCGAAGTGATTGGGACAGTCCGACGAGACATTCAAGAGGGCTGTGATGCCCAGTGTGTCCAGCATGTCCCTCCGGGCTGCGTGATATGCGCTGCCAAGGTAGAGGAAGGGAAGGATTTCGACTGGGCCTCCCTGTTTCCGGAGAGAGCAGCACAAAGGTCACTGTCAAAGGGGAACATCGCTGGGAGGCCAGGGGAGAAGGGGAAGGAGGCTGGGAGCAGCTACCAGCGAAAGCCAGTAGGGCCTGCATCTTCAAGAGTGACGCAGGATTCGGGGATCATCTGTTTGAGTGGCCTACTTGGGGCCCTTTGAAGGGGCCTGGTTCCCAGGATCTCATGCCAGGCCACTAAGAACAGAGACAAAATCACTCTGTGCTTCTGGAAACGTAGGCTCTGGCACCCAGTGGGCAAATAAAACCCTCCAGCTCTGGTGTGAATCCCAAGCATCTCCACTGAAGCCAGAGTCACTCTTGGTTCAGGCCCATGTAACAGAGCAGACCGCACATAGCCATGACAGACGTCTCCAGAGTGGCACCCATTGCAGCAGGCCTTCCCAAATGGGTTACCTGCTCAACCCTGTTGGAATGGATCCTTTCCTCCCAGGAGCCCAGACAGCTTTGGAAGAACAAAATGGTGTCCTGCGCACAGCATGATCTCACATGCACGGTACATGTGAGGTCATTTCATGTGGCTCAAGTGATGAGCCAGGAGATGGTGGTTTGGGCTCTTTTGTAAAGACCCCTGCCCCTGACGCTCAGGGTGGTATAAATGTCACGGCATGTGGGAAAACCCTTTGCACACTATACCAAGGTCAGTGTGCATGGTGCTCAGAGCAGGGCTGAAGGACAGGGAAGCTACCTGATCATGCAGGGGGGTCCCACAGGAGCTGCACCCCAGTTCGATTGGCTCCATGCTGGTTGGTGGAGAAATGCTGCTGAGGGATTTTGTTTTTGCACAGAATTCTGGGTACTCTGAATAAAACCTCTCGTAGCCTCCTGCAATTAAAGAGACAGGCATGAAGGATCACCCTGGAAAAGTGATTTCATTAGACAAATCTGTCTGCAGGAGGCAGCCTACATTCCCTGCCAACCTACAGATCCTAAGGGCTGACCGAATGCAGAGACTTGGCAGAGCCGCTGCAAAGCTGCACCGCAGCTCTACACTTGCCACTAGATGTCACTACTGCAAGGAAACCGCTGCAGGGGATGGCGTCAGTCATTTCTAGTCTCCATCTCATAGTACCAGCCCCTTGCCAGCATTTCTATAACTCAAGTAAATAACAGAAGCGCCATCCTGGTACCCACGCTGGGCTCAGACCATGTCCTCATTGGCAGGGGCGGGGGGCTGATCCTTTCTCCCCCCCCCCCTTCCTGCCACCATTACAAGCCCCCAGTGCACACAGGGAAGTTGCCATTTACACTGGCTGAGTGCTGTCCCATCCCTGCCCTGCAGGGGCAGAGATCATTGGTCCTCTCCTGGTCTCCTTGCACTAGTGGCTGTTATCAGGGCAATCCCCAGTACAGAATCGGTCTTGGATTATTCCATTTTGTGGGTTGCAGCACCATGGCAAGCCAACGCTGACCTGCTCCCGCTGAGGCCAGTGGCACAGGCTGGGGCTCTATGGGAGTGTGGGTACATGCACTGAAAGGGCAACCTTCCCAGGGACTCTCAAGCCTGCCCTTGCCATGCATGCAGCATGAGAAGACATGCCCAGGAGCCTTGCTGCAGGAAGGGCCCCAGGCTGCTGCTACACGCCAGAGAGTTCCCTGCAGCAGAGCTGTGTCCAAGGCACAAACTCATTTCTGATCCAGCCTTAGTCCAGGCTCTGATTTGCAGACCCTGCCAATGCCATCATTCACACCCTCACACCCTGGCCTCCAGTATCTGTCCCCCCCGCCAACACAAAAATCCCACATGGGGCACAATTCTAATCTGATCCCCATGGCTCCACTGCACTCCACATGGTTACAGCAGCGTCACTCCAGGGAGGGACCAGAACCAGATGTCAACCAACCTTGTGTCACAACCTCTGTTCTGAAGGGATGGTCGCTGTGGGCCTGCAGTTTATACTGCAGAAGTGCCACACCAGTGGAGCATGACCCCAACCCTTCCAAGGGGTATCACCAGCAGACTCCAACTGTGTTTGAAAGAGGGTCACAACGCTGGGGCTGTGAGGTCAGTGCAGGGTGGAGAATCTTTGGTATAGGGCATTAGTAGCCGACTGTGGCCACGGCAGTAGCCTATCTAACCCTCCCCACCAGTTGGGGAAGGGGTGGGGCAGACTCAGTGCTCATTTATCAATCGTCACTCTTAATTACTCATACTGGGGCAGTGCCCAGAGAGCCCAGTAGTGCAAGGTACGGAACATACACAAATCCAGCCCCTGCCCCAGCAAGCGACAAATCCAGATCTCAGGTCATTTCGTTTTGCGCAAATGCAAGTATAGCTCTGGGGAGTGGCAAGGAGCAAACCGACCCCGTCACTCTCTCAGAGCTGCCCCAGGCTGCTCTGTCTTCAGGCTGAAAACCCCTGTGATCAGTTAAGTATCTTTTAGCTTGGAAGGGGACAGGGAAGAGTAGAGATTAGGAGAATGTCCTGCCATCCTTATCTGCTCGAGCTCCCAAAAGAAAGAACGACCTTGTGAAGGCAACTGTTCTGAGTTGTTTATACCAAGGAAAAAAACAATGACAATTTTGAAGGGCAAAAACCATAACATCTTCAAAGGCGCCATACTCCAGAGACTGAAAAGCCAGCTGGACAGAGTGCCAGAGTAAAATAGTTGAGTGCTAGCTCAAGTGATAATGGAGAGCAGAAAACACAGCTTTCAAAATTAAACTGGTGGGGCCATGACTGGGTAGCTTCTGTGTCACTGTCTAAAGGAGGTGACATTTGCAATGTCTCTTTTCAAGCTACATTGGGCTGCTACTCTATCTTCCCATTTACACTTTTCACTCTAGTTCCATCCTCTTGGAAATAGGACCACATTGGAGTTAAGGTTTTTATCTTGGACTTGGGTGGAAAGTACAAAACCAAATGAACTCTCAACCCTGTGCTTAGCACCAGATCTAACAAGAGTTATATGAATGATTGGGGGGGGGCGGGGAGGGAAGGGGGGGGAAGAGAGGAGAGGGGGGGGAAGAGAGGAGAGGGGCAGGGAAAGGAAGAAAAAACACAGACTGTTTACTTTGAATCTCATGCAATAATTTACACTTGTGTGGAGCAACTGTGAAATTCACCTGGTGTAGTCACTTACACCTATGCAAGTTAGGTTTGTTACCAGATCAGGATGGTTTTACATGGTGGGGGAAATCAGATGCTTATTGTCAATAAGCTCTGGATCTATGCTGCTCTACCTCAACACAAGTCTTGTTCTTGCCCTTTCCCCACACTGCAGTCCTCTCTGCTCAAAAGCTTTTTAAAAATGAACTCTTGGCCCAGTTCCCCTATGCCTTGCAGTTTATGGAATCAGACAGAGAATGCTTATCCCTGTAAGTGAGGGTTTGCTGTATCACACTTACATATATTAAAAAAACCCACACAAACACAGATCTGATGATGTTGTGGAAACAGCTTGTTGGTTTTCATAATTGTTCATGTGATATTCAATCACAGATGGCTTCATATTTTCCTACCAACAGGCAGAACAGAGCTGTTATTGATTGGCTCTCTAGTGCAGGGAATCTCAAATGTCATCTGTTTACTTCCAGGGATATTTCTCTCTTTTAAACACTAGTGATCTTTGAGTCCTTGTAAATGTTGACCTCGGTTTAAAAATCCATATTGTGCATGTTAAGCTGTTTTATCATCACTGCAGGAATCTAGCCATACTAGGGCTATGTCTACACTAGGCACCTTTCAGCGAGAGAGCTGTGCCACTGAACGGTGTGCCGTGTAGCTCCTCTGTCAGCAGGAGAGCTCTCCCGCCGACAAAAAAATCCCCCTCCTCCCCCCACCCCAACGAGTGGCATTAGGAGCAGTCTCCTGCCCACAAAGCACTGGTCACACCAGCACTTTTCGTTGGTAACACTTTTGTTGCTCAGGGTGGGTGTTTTTTCCACACCCCTGAACGACAAAAGTTTTACTGACGAAAGTCCAGTGTAGACAAAGCCTAAGGCCTAGGTTTTCTAGGCTAGTTGCGGAAATCTGAATCCACAGATGTGTTTCATCCCAGCCAGACTACTGCAGTTCTGGGTTTGCAAGTCTTCCAATGACTGTTCCTTGGTGGCAACTTCTATAAAACCCAGCAGACTGATTACTGGGCCTACATTTCTTCTTCCAACATACCGCCCCATATTAGAAGCGCATTCACTTAAATACAGCAATAGGTAGATTTCAGGTATGCTTAGTTATCAGGTCTTTTAGGCCTCTAAAGAGATCAACACATCAAATTCTCATGTACCCATATTTTTGTAGATCTCAGGCTCTGCATTTTCCCTCGTTGCCTTTGAGGTGTGACTCTGTAGCATAACCAGCAGCAAAAAAGAATTGCAATAAGAAGATGGAAGAGCACCCACTGTCCAACACCCACCGCACAACAGGTGAGCTGACAGCCTCTGCATTCATAGAAACACTCATGCTCTGGAAGGACTAATAGAAAAGGGTAGTACAACAATTCATTGTGAGCTGGTGGGGGTGTTACACGACACCTTCTCTTTACAGCTGCCAGACTCCCACATGAGGTTACCATTTTGCCAGAATTCTGGTTTCTCTTCTTGTTTGATACCTATAAACAGTTTCAATGTTTTAAGACTATTTTAACTAAGTCTTTAGGGCTTGGATCTTGAAGTCATCACACTCAGGGGAAACTCCCACATTCATTGGTGCTGTGTGTGTGTGTCTCAGAGGACAGAGCTGAACTGCAGCATCAGGCCACAGGTTGTCCTCCACAGTCAGCTTCCAGATGGCACCTCTGTCTTCCATATGTAGGAACGGATGACAAGGGGTGAAATCCTGGCCCCATTGAAATCAAAGGCTGTTTTACCATTGACTGCAATGGGGCCAGGATTTAATCTCAGAACCAGATCTCAGGCTTCATTTAGGCTGGAGTGACTAACAGCAATGAAGTACTCACAATCTGGCCCTAAAGACAGGTTAACTGTGAGCAATGCTTCTTGGCTGTGCAATTCTTTATGTATTCAATAAAGGTTGGGATTTAGATCCCGTTTGATTGCACTGGTAAAAAAATTGAACTGGAAATTTGCATTGACTGTGTGCACCTAGTGGGGAACAGGCCCAGTTTCAGCAAAGCTCAAACAGGGTCTATTGTATGCACGCACTTAAATTCATCCCTGTTCATCCCCTATTGAAGTCAATGGGATTGTTTTGCAGGATCAAGGCCAGAGAGAAGTGATACACCTCCCTCACACAATTCGCTGCCTGATTTAAAAGTCTGATGCTTACATTTCACTCCATCCTGAGGTTCTGCTGCTCGTATTATTGAATGATGTTTCCCTAACCCCTTTTCTTGATAGGCAGCCTCTGTATTAAAACACTGCACTCCATGACAGACAGAACCCCAAGGCGGGATTACAAGTAATACAAAGTCAGATTGTTCTACAAGAACGTCATAGCTGTGATTACAGCAGCTGTAGGCAGGCAGGATGATCTATAGAAGAAAGGTCTGTGGAGCTGCAGGTTCTTGGGTCTTAATTGTGATTTAGCCACTGCTTCACTAGGTGTTTGGAAAGACATTTTGATCTCCTTGTACTCCAGTTAACCCAGCTGCACTGCTGCTTTAAAGCATGGTTTTACTATAAAGCAGGTATTACATGTCAACTCAAATGACTCCAATTATATAACAGTAACCCATGCACAATTTTTAAAAAGACAGATTAAAGTGAATTTAACATAACAGATTTGGGGTCTGATATTGCTCCCATTGACTTCATTAGGAGCAGGTTTACCCCCTCCCCCGTGTCTTAAATGCCATACAAACACCCTTAGGTGTAACAGGTCTTTCTTGGGAAAAAGGTTTGAGAAAGGAGCATAAACACTGCCAAATTAAGTGTAAAAATGTAATCAGAAAAGCCAAAGAGGNTCAGCAGCAGTCAAAAAAGCGAACAGCATGTTAGGAATCATGAAAAAAGGGATAGAGAATAAAACAGAGAATATCTTATTGCCCTTATATAAATCCATGGTACGCCCACATCTTGAATACTGTGTACAGATGTGGTCTCATCTCAAAAAAAGATATACTGGCACTAGAAAAGGTTCAGAGAAGGGCAACTAAAATGATTAGGGGTTTGGAACGGGTCCCATATGAGGAGAGATTAAAGAGGCTAGGACTTTTCATCTTGGAAAAGAAGAGACTAAGGGGGGATATGATAGAGGTATATAAAATCATGAGTGGTGTGGAGAAAGTGAATAAGGAAAAGTTATTTACTTGTTCCCATAATATAAGAACTAGGGGCCACCAAATGAAATTAATGGGCATCAGGTGTAAAACAAATAAAAGGAAGTTCTTCACACAGCGCACAGTCAACCTGTGGAACTCCTTGCCTGAGGAGGTTGTGAAGGCTAGGACTGTAACAGGGTTTAAAAGAGAGCTAGATAAATTCATGGAGGTTAAGTCCATTAATGGCTATTAGCCAGGATGGGTAAGGAATGGTGTCCCTAGCCTCTGTTTGTCAGAGGGTGGTGATGGATGGCAGGAGAGAGATCACTTGATCGTTACCTGTTAGGTTCACTCCCTCTGGGGCACCTGGCATTGGCCACTGTTGGCCGACAGGATACTGGGCTGGATGGGACCTTTGGTCTGACCCAGTATGGCCATTCTTATGTTCTTATGACTGTACATATAATCTGAGACTGGAGAACCAAAGGGTCAGTTTTACAGGAAGGAATAATTCATAGTCAAAAACAAGTTGAAAGAAACCAAGTCAGGCCCAACTTTTTTGTTTTTTTAAATGTAAGTTAATCTAGTCAGTGATGGTATTGAAACAAACTAGCATTTTCAGTTTGCAAAGAGACCAAACACATTTATACTAGGTTCCATTGCTATGCAAGTGTTTATTCTTAGAAAAGCTCCGGCTGTTTTAACTGTACCTAGTACAATGTAAATGTCAAATATACCTCAATATAACGGCCACCCGATAGAACACGAAATTGGATATAACGCGGTAAAGCAGCGCTCCGGGGGGGAGCTGCGCACTCCGGTGGGTCAAAGCAAGTTCAATATAACGCGGTTTCACCTATAACACGGTAAGATGTTTTGGCTCCCGAGGACAGCGTTATATCGAGGTAGAGGTGTATTATGTTTAAACAAACAATCTGTTAATCACCATCATCTAACAGCACACACAGATCACTGTAAGTAAAAACCAACACATTAAAACTGGTTAGCTGTAAGACAAAAATGTAGTTCCCCTGGGGGCTCACGTTACCCAAACAAACACGGAAGTAGAAGAAAAATTTCTTTAAAAAAAGTCATTACTGTCAGTCTGCTTTTAAAATAGTGACTATTGGAGGCAGACTGTTTATTAAAAACACCAGCAGCAGATACGACCCAGTTCCAGAGGTTTCTTTCTACTACAGTGAACCACACTTCAGACTATTTTTGCTACAGCAAAATCTGCCTTCAGCAATCCAGCCATATCAGCATCCCAATGCGAACAAGTTTTTTTAAAAACATTTGTTTAATTTGATTCAAATTAGTTCCATCTACCCAATCTAAAGATCCGCATAGTTTGGTCATTGATATCAGTGGGAGATCGATTTGTAATCTGCTTTAAAGTTGGACATAGCTGAAGAACACCAGGAAAACAGAATATATTCTAAATATCAAGCTTGGTCGAGAACAAAATTCCTGAAATTTTATTTAAAAAAAACAAAAAAACCCCATGCATGTGGATCCCATCTGGTTTATCTTAAGACGCACGCTTTGCCTTTAAGAGACCCTTCGGATCTCAAGGTCAATGCTATACTTGAAAAATAATGTAGTAGTTCACTTAAACTAACGACAGAGAATTGACTAATGTTCTTATCCACAGACCCAGTTAGTTAGCAAAATCAGCACAGACCCAGTCTGACACAGGGAATGACTGCAAAACTCTAGGGGGGGAAAAAATTAAAAATAAAAGGACATACAGGAAGGGGCGCCAGAACCCGTCAAGGGGATTTTTTTTTAAAATTTACATTACCCCTTTATCCTAAAAGCACCATAGAAAGCAGACAAATTGAGAAAATGAAATCCTCCTTGTGCACAGACAATTTTCTTTTGTCTTTAGATAGTAACTGCCTGGAATAATGTGGCAAACATGAAAATGGTTTTATACAGAAATAAAGCAGAGTTCCCTTCAAGAAAGCACATTCCATCTGCCACACCAGGATTGTAAAAAAAGAAGCGAATCTGGCTGGCGCTCGTCTAGATTTCATTTTTGTAACAAACACCCAGCTCAGGTGGTTCCTCCTACCCAGGTAAAATGTTAACGGGGGGGGGGAGAAGAGAAAACCAGACAACCTAAACCGGAAAAAAATCCTGCAAATCGCCTTCGCGGTTCAACCAAAGGTCACCAGTAGCATTTCCCCAACAGCTGACCAGTCAAATGGGCAGGAAACAACTGCAGCACACACTAGACCCCACTGTTCTGGGGGGCCCACCCTACGCCCCAGGCAGCCCCCAGCTAGCAAAGGCGAAGGCAGGCGAGGGGGCGGGAGTGTGAAAACATGAACGGAACGTGCCAGGGTGAATGGAAGGAAGGAAGGAAATGCAGGAACCGCCCACGCCCCGCACGACACCCGGAGCAGCCGCCGGCTCCCAGCGGGGTCCCGCTCCCCTCCAGGCAGCACCGCGCCGAGCCTGCTCTGCCCGAGCGACCCCGCACACGCCGCGGCCCGCTGCGCTCGGAAATGCGGCAGGGCGCTTCGCACGGGTGTGCGCAGCCACAGGGCGAGTCCGCCCCACCGCACGTCAGGCCAGAGCCCCGCACAAAGTCACAGACCCACGGCGCCCGGCTGCCCCACAGCACTGCGCAGAGAGCCCCGGCCCGCCGGCCTAGGGAAACAGCCCCGTCGCCCCCGCCCGCATTATCCATGGGTCACACTCGGCCCTCTTGGAGCCTCGGAATTTATACACGTTTCCCCCCCCCCCCNTAACAGGGTTTAAAAGAGAGCTAGATAAATTCATGGAGGTTAAGTCCATTAATGGCTATTAGCCAGGATGGGTAAGGAATGGTGTCCCTAGCCTCTGTTTGTCAGAGGGTGGTGATGGATGGCAGGAGAGAGATCACTTGATCGTTACCTGTTAGGTTCACTCCCTCTGGGGCACCTGGCATTGGCCACTGTTGGCCGACAGGATACTGGGCTGGATGGGACCTTTGGTCTGACCCAGTATGGCCATTCTTATGTTCTTATGACTGTACATATAATCTGAGACTGGAGAACCAAAGGGTCAGTTTTACAGGAAGGAATAATTCATAGTCAAAAACAAGTTGAAAGAAACCAAGTCAGGCCCAACTTTTTTGTTTTTTTAAATGTAAGTTAATCTAGTCAGTGATGGTATTGAAACAAACTAGCATTTTCAGTTTGCAAAGAGACCAAACACATTTATACTAGGTTCCATTGCTATGCAAGTGTTTATTCTTAGAAAAGCTCCGGCTGTTTTAACTGTACCTAGTACAATGTAAATGTCAAATATACCTCAATATAACGGCCACCCGATAGAACACGAAATTGGATATAACGCGGTAAAGCAGCGCTCCGGGGGGGAGCTGCGCACTCCGGTGGGTCAAAGCAAGTTCAATATAACGCGGTTTCACCTATAACACGGTAAGATTTTTTGGCTCCCGAGGACAGCGTTATATCGAGGTAGAGGTGTATTATGTTTAAACAATCTGTTAATGGACTCACCATCATCTAACGGCACACACAGATCACTGTAAGTAAAAACCAACACATTAAAACTGGTTAGCTGTAAGACAAAAATGTAGTTCCCCTGGGGGCTCACGTTACCCAAACAAACACGGAAGTAGAAGAAAAATTTCTTTAAAAAAAGTCATTACTGTCAGTCTGCTTTTAAAATAGTGACTATTGGAGGCAGACTGTTTATTAAAAACACCAGCAGCAGATACGACCCAGTTCCAGAGGTTTCTTTCTACTACAGTGAACCACACTTCAGACTATTTTTGCTACAGCAAAATCTGCCTTCAGCAATCCAGCCATATCAGCATCCCAATGCGAACAAGTTTTTTTAAAAACATTTGTTTAATTTGATTCAAATTAGTTCCATCTACCCAATCTAAAGATCCGCATAGTTTGGTCATTGATATCAGTGGGAGATCGATTTGTAATCTGCTTTAAAGTTGGACATAGCTGAAGAACACCAGGAAAACAGAATATATTCTAAATATCAAGCTTGGTCGAGAACAAAATTCCTGAAATTTTATTTAAAAAAAACAAAAAAACCCCATGCATGTGGATCCCATCTGGTTTATCTTAAGACGCACGCTTTGCCTTTAAGAGACCCTTCGGATCTCAAGGTCAATGCTATACTTGAAAAATAATGTAGTAGTTCACTTAAACTAACGACAGAGAATTGACTAATGTTCTTATCCACAGACCCAGTTAGTTAGCAAAATCAGCACAGACCCAGTCTGACACAGGGAATGACTGCAAAACTCTAGGGGGGGAAAAAATTAAAAATAAAAGGACATACAGGAAGGGGCGCCAGAACCCGTCAAGGGGATTTTTTTTTAAAATTTACATTACCCCTTTATCCTAAAAGCACCATAGAAAGCAGACAAATTGAGAAAATGAAATCCTCCTTGTGCACAGACAATTTTCTTTTGTCTTTAGATAGTAACTGCCTGGAATAATGTGGCAAACATGAAAATGGTTTTATACAGAAATAAAGCAGAGTTCCCTTCAAGAAAGCACATTCCATCTGCCACACCAGGATTGTAAAAAAAGAAGCGAATCTGGCTGGCGCTCGTCTAGATTTCATTTTTGTAACAAACACCCAGCTCAGGTGGTTCCTCCTACCCAGGTAAAATGTTAACGGGGGGGGGGAGAAGAGAAAACCAGACAACCTAAACCGGAAAAAAATCCTGCAAATCGCCTTCGCGGTTCAACCAAAGGTCACCAGTAGCATTTCCCCAACAGCTGACCAGTCAAATGGGCAGGAAACAACTGCAGCACACACTAGACCCCACTGTTCTGGGGGGCCCACCCTACGCCCCAGGCAGCCCCCAGCTAGCAAAGGCGAAGGCAGGCGAGGGGGCGGGAGTGTGAAAACATGAACGGAACGTGCCAGGGTGAATGGAAGGAAGGAAGGAAATGCAGGAACCGCCCACGCCCCGCACGACACCCGGAGCAGCCGCCGGCTCCCAGCGGGGTCCCGCTCCCCTCCAGGCAGCACCGCGCCGAGCCTGCTCTGCCCGAGCGACCCCGCACACGCCGCGGCCCGCTGCGCTCGGAAATGCGGCAGGGCGCTTCGCACGGGTGTGCGCAGCCACAGGGCGAGTCCGCCCCACCGCACGCCAGGCCAGAGCCCCGCACAAAGTCACAGACCCACGGCGCCCGGCTGCCCCACAGCACTGCGCAGAGAGCCCCGGCCCGCCGGCCTAGGGAAACAGCCCCGTCGCCCCCGCCCGCATTATCCATGGGTCACACTCGGCCCTCTTGGAGCCTCGGAATTTATACACGTTTCCCCCCCCCCCCCCCCCCCCCCCCCCCCCCCCCCCCCCCCCCCCCCCCCCCCCCCC
>QXTE01000380.1:381459-483831 GCA_003942145.1 Platysternon megacephalum
GCCCCCCCCCCCGCACGCACCTTTGAGCAGGCGGATGTCGGTGCGCGCCGTGTCGCGGCGCAGCGCCCGCACCACCAGCCAGACGGTGCTGTCCGGCCGCAGGCTCTCGGCGCGGGCGCTGCGCTCGTCGTACAGCACCACGGCGGAGTAGAGGCCGGAGCGCAGGCGGGCGCGCGCCTCGGCCTCGGCCGGCAGGATCTGCTCCAGGCTGACGGCGCCCTTGGCGCGGCGCCGCACGATGCTGTTGCAGCGCACGCTGAGCGCGCCGCGGATGTAGCCGGCGCTGTGGGCCAGGAAGGGCCGGCAGTCCAGCAGCAGGCAGCGCCCGGGGCCCGGCTCGCGCCGCAGGAGCCGCCGCAGCGCGCTGCCCTCCAGCTCGCGCAGCTCCCCCATGGCGCGCGGGCGGGAGCCCACACAGAGCGCTCGCGCCCGGCCCGGCCCTTTACAGCGCCCGGCCCCGCCCCGCCGCCGCGCGCCGCCGGCTGAATGGAGCGCGGGGCCCGCCCGCGCCACGTCACCGCCCGCCCGCCTCCATTCATAAAAGCCAGCGAGGCGGAGCGGAGGGGGCGGGGCTCTGCCCTGCGGGGACACCCCGCACCAGGCAGCCCCATGTGTAGAGTCCCACGGGTCAGCTTCCCTCCCTCCCTCCCTCCCTAGGCCTTCCCCAGGGGTCACCTCCTGCAGCGGGCCAAGCCGGCTGCAAACCCCGCTCCCTTCCCCAGGGAGGCTGCCCCAGCCCGGAGAGAGCTCTCCTGCTGCAGAACGCTTTGCAGCGCAGTCGGCCAGCCTCAGCCTGGCCTTTTGCCACCGATGTCCCTGTCTCTAGCTTTCGGATGTTGGCAGCTCTGCGGGGGGGAGGGAATGTTTTCTTCCCTGGTCATTCAGCCCCCACGTTGCCCACGGAGCTGGCATGAATTGCACCATAGTGCCCCTGAAAGGAGTGAGTTGGGGATCATTGTTTTTAAAGCAGTGGATGCTAAGAGATCCTTTGCATGGCTGGGCTTTTATTGTTAATGTGAGAGTGGATGGGGGATTTCATTTGGAACAAGACTGTCCTAGGACCTCTCCCCCTGACATTGCTTGTAATGCCATGGATGAGTGATGTCAGTTTAACCTAGAAGGAAGCCTAAACTGTGGGATTTAGTGATTTTTTTTTTTTTAGGAAAAAAGCTGTATGCTGACATCCCTCCTCATACCCATGTGACTGGGTTTCTGGCAACAACTAGGCTTCCATTTCCATGTTCCTTCTGTGGGGAAATGATTATTTCAAACAAATAAACCAGTGCACCTGATTCTGTGAGCATTCCACGCACATACTGAAATGCATCTGGCAGGTCTGCATTTTTTCTTGCTATTACTAAAATCAGATTAATAAAATATCAGTGACTGCCGATATGTTCTTAGGAGTTCAACAGCTTTTCAGGAGGAAAAAGAGAAACACTTAAGCTTTTGTTTGAAAATGAAACAAAACCTCTTATATTTAAAATGTACATGCAGAACTAACATGTTATTGTAACTGACCTTCCCTGGCTATCCACATTCCTTCTGTATATTTTGGGAGATTTCCTGAACCCATTTGGAATGGTGAGATCATGACATACTGGAATATTAGAAAACCACTTAATCACAACATGAGAAATCATGTTATATACTAACCAATGGATACATGAATTATGGGGTTGAGGTTGGAGAAAAGCTCAATTCACCAGAATCACTGGATGGAATTATGGCACCATAATTCAAATGCCTCCTGTTTTCTTACCACTAAGATTAAGGCACTGCTCCCCTATAGCACCCCTTTCCTTCTCTTCATCATTCTGTCTCTTCCTTTCACCTGCCTCCCATAGGGTTTTATCTAGGGCTGGACAAACATCGGAGGGGCTCAGTTTACAAGGGGCTCCTGAACAGAACCCAGCAGGGTGGATCTGCTTGAAAATTTTCCTCTGGGGCAGTTTTTTGTTGGAAAATTGCCATTTCGTTGAAATTGAAACTTTCCTGGGGAACATGTTGATGTCAATGAAATTGTGTTTTGATACATTAGAAATGGAGCATTTTGATCATGTTGAAATGTTCTGCTTCATCTCTTCAGAACAGGATATAGCAGTTTTTCATTTCAAAGTGACTCTGCATCATGATATTTATTTTATATTATAAAGTAAAAAAAGATGAAAGTCAAAATTGAATCAAAATATTTTGATAGAAACAAAATTATTCCCTCCCCCCCAAAAAAATTTTAAGTTCATGGTAATTTTTGTGCCAATGAGGAATGAAAACAAATGTCAAAAATGCAGAATTTCCTGTGAAATGGAAATTCTGGTTCCCACACAGCTCTACGGCAGGGCATGATAAATAGTTAGTTTGCTTGGAAGTCCAGGTTCTAAACAAGACCAAACTGCCAATCTCTGATGGTCTTGGGAAAAGGCCACCCTACAAGTAAGATTTAAGTTGGGGCATATCCCAGGGACTGAGGGAAGTGGTAGAAGAAGGCACACTGAATGCAGAGGGGTTTTGTAAGCATTCACATATCTGGGCTGATTGTTCTTGGGTAAACAGTGCTGGAGAGTTCAGAATAGAGTTCAGTTCTCTAGCCAAATGATGTGGCTATTGCTCCTTATATCATCTGTAGGCTGCAACCGGAAGGCACCAAGGTGGTGTGTGCAGGCTGCTATAAAGACATTCCTTCCCGCAGAGGGCAGCGTTTGGAAGGACAGACTAGCAGGGGATCTGATTCTCTACACGCTCTGCAGTGATTACCTGTGAAAAGTGGCCGTAAAGCGCTATCATTGAGGTCTGTGAATGGAGAATTCTGCTTTGGTAGCATTTACACTCGAGTCAATAGCAGCACATGGCGCAAGCGGCCCATAGTGGATACAGATGGTTCCCAAGTCCCAGACACGTGGTGTGGATAGGCTCTCTTCCCCCATTTCCCTGCTGCTGCCCACTCCCCACTCCCCTCTTTGACAGCTCCTGCCTGCTACACTGTAGACTTCTGTGCTAGCCAGGTGGGTTTGTCTTACCCTTCAGTAATTTACCATTTGCTGCCATAAGAGTGCTTCCATTGATAAAATATAGTCATTCATTTACATGCCCTGGGTGCAGTGTGTTTAATACCCCCAAAGAATGTATTCCATCCCACATAGAAATAATTCATTGTAAGAGAAAGTTATTTTGTCACATACACAAAGTGCAACTTTGTGAGAGGCAGCCAGGAAAGAGTAAGTCTACTACTACAGGTACTGACATACAAGATACCTTGAGGCCTTGCCCTACAAAGAGAAGTGACAGAGGGTCGTCACATTTCCCTTGATGTCCAACATAAAGCCCATCCTTAAATCTTGAGCTTTGAAAAGAAAAAAGTAAAATTTAGTGTCAGATTTCAACATAATTTAAAAATTATATTCAACTATGAGCAGAATTTAAATCTTAGTTTGGACCATAAACTGCACCTTTCTGCTCAGGAAACGCTCACTGAAATAAATGGAAAGTTCATTTAAAGAACTGATGCTAAGATATAGGCCTTTGTGCAGGGAAATGTTTGACACTTGCCTACAATAAAGAAACCTGCTGCTTTTTGTAGGAAATCTAGAGTGCACACTCCCAGCAAGTGCATACTATGGCATTATGTGGAGCACATCCAGGTGCATGTTACTATCTTGGACACCTTAAATACTAATTACATCTGGTTTTATATTAAAATTTCATGATACAAGGAGTTTTCGCTCTGTACCTGGCAATTATTGTGTATGACTGGCTCCCATAATTGCCTCAAGGCAATTCACAGAAAGGTGTGTGGGTGTGTGTACGTGCACAGGTAGGGTGAGTCTGTTTCAAGTGTCAGTTCCTGTTTTAAAATACACATTCCAGAAAGTGAAAGGTATTGTGCTGTGTCAAAATTAGTACAGAAAATGATATTCAGCAGTATAAATATCAGCAAAATAGATAAGATCAATATATTTCATTTGTCTATACAGTTAGTATAAGCGGTCTATGTTCATTGGTGGCTGACTTGATCAATATTACTCAAATTCATACAAGAATTTCAATTTTCCTATACTAGTAATAGAGGAAGAGATAAAACTTGACTCCAATTGGGCAGGTTTACTGGAGCTGACTAGCCCCAGCTTAAATACTTCCAAACCCACACTTTTGGCCAAAACAGCTCATGCACAGAATGGATTAAACAGAAGAAAATGGGGACAATGCAGGTTTTGGAATGCAGCCATTTCTGGGGTGAAATGCAGCAGCTCTTTAACAGCAGACAGTAACACTACACAGCAGTTCAGGACAGAATGTGAAGAATAACACAGTAGCTACTGAGGAGGTTTGAGTGAGCCAAATATGGTCAGTGGTAAATCCCAGTGTAAAGAACAGTCTATGAATTCAAGTTACCATGATTCTGCTCACTCTGGTAAATCAAGCAGATCTCAACAGACATTTCTGTTACCCCCAATTATTAGTCACTGTCGGGCTCTCATGTGACACTGGCACTGCACTTAGTTTCCATTTAGGAAGTGGTGAAGTCTAGGTCTTAGAGCCGAGAGCTAGAGATAGAGGTGAGTCATGGATTTTCTAATCTAGTTTTGAGCCTCCAGCTCCTGGTGTCCATCTGACCTGGCCTTTCTCGGTAACTACATTACAAAGCAAAGCCACCGGTGTGTTTGGCAGGGGGTGCTACACTGTGTCCAAAAGTGTTCTAACCAGCTTTGAAGAACATGAGCTAGCCACAGCTGGTCGCTTGGGTGCGGCTGACGGGCTCGATGGATTCCTCAAAGGTGACCAGGTTAATGAGCAGAAGGAGTTGCCTGCCCAGTGGGGAATGGAGCGGCTTGTCTGCACCAGAGGCTGGGAATCACTGCTGCTGCGGGACCCTGGCAGCTGTGCCAGGAGTCGGGGGAGGAAACCTGTCCCAGCGCTGAGCGTGAGGAGGACACAGGAGTGTGTCTGCCCCTGCTCCATGTGGACTGTGGGTCTGCGGCCAGAAGGAAAAGGAACAGTTCGTTTGAAAGGCTTCTTGTGTTTGTATGAACCCAAGCTGGGCGCGTTGATCTGACCCCAAGCCTCGGACCTCCTCTGCCCCTCCGGCCAAACCATCCTTACTGTGGGGGCAGAGCCTGACCCCAGCCTCCTCAGCCTGCCTCTGACAGGGGAGTATTTAACTTGAACGTGTTGCTATATCTCACCCCTGTGTGGTTTGGAAGACTGAGGGTCCAAACTCCTGAGGGGAGAGGAGGGAAAGATGGATCACATGAAGGGTTGTCTGCAGGGGGGAGGGGGTCACTAGCACCTCATAACCCTTCTGCTTCTGGAGTGGGGGAGGGGAGCAGGGCATCTCTTTCTCTGCTCCCACATGCCCAGAATCAGCCAGCTGAGGGCCATGCCAGCCCCACAGACACTTGCTGCATTGGAGCATAGGAGTGGATACTGCCAAAATTAGAACTTGTTACTAACGTGACTTCCAGATCTAGCCTTGATTACAATAGGGCATTTTTCAAAAATTTCCCCCCACTCCCTGATAACCTGGTTCAACTCCACCAATGGTGACAGCCTTGGGACGCTGGCTGTAGACAGGACTCCTGCAGAAGCACCGCCTCGAGTAGTCCTGCTCTGAGCACAGGAGAGGTGCTGCAATGAATGGTGGCAGCCAGAGGCCCATCTTCACCAGGGCTTGCTAGCAGGGAAAAGTTTTTAGAAACGTCCACATCTTCCATGAAAAGCAGGTGACCCGGATGCCCATCCCCGAGCTTGGGTGAGTCGAGAAAACCTATGGGCCTGGCACTGAGTTCAAGAAGCTAGAGACCATCTACACTATGGCATTGTCGAGAGACAAGGTGGGGGAGGTAATATCTTGTATCAGGCCAACTTCTGTTGGGGAGAGAGACAAGCTTTGGAGCTTACCCAGAACTTGTCTTCAGGTCTGGGAAACTTATGGGGCGAGCGCTCAGGTGAACAGGGTGCTGGAGTTCCTACAGAAGTGTCCAGAGACCTTGCTCTGAGCAAGTCCAGCTGACACTTGGCACGGAGGTAACAACACCGGTAGATACTTTTGCCCTGTCCATACTAGTACTCCCACCTGTGGTGCTGCGACAGTGACAGTGGGTGATTTTAAGAAGGCCTTGAGTCTCGTCTTGCCAGCACGTGCTTGTAAGGCCGTGGCTATGTCCTGACATGAGTTTAGTTTAATCATGTAGATGTGATAACAGGTTACAGAGCCACATTAGGGAGATGTGTGGCAGCTCAGCTCTATAACTGTGTTATCCCATCCACATGGCAAGCAAAACCCCATCCCCACTAGCACTGCCTTGGCAGGCCCCGTGAGGTGTGTGGAGCCAGAGATGCACCTTGCTCCCTGCTCAGCTGCAGGTGAGAAGCTGGTCCCCAGAACAGATGGGCAGTGCTCTCCCAGTCCTGCACAGCTTGTGACTCAGTTCAGAGATCAGTCAGCCCTGGAGACAGTCGCTACTCTTTTTCTTTATAGACTTGAGACAATGAACCCTTCTTTCGCCTCAGGCAGCTCCCATTTATCGTCTTCCTTCAAAGAGATGAGCGTTAAAACCCCCACTCTGCCTCAAAGATGCTCTAGCAGTCTGGGCTGATCACTAAAGTCACATCTTCTCTGCTGAGGCTACTGATTCATGCCCCCATGGAGTACAGGTATCTGCACCGGGAAGGCACTGCGACTCCCACCAGCAAGCTAGCCAGAGGGTGGCTTATTTGCAGAGAAGGGAGAACTGATTTAACCTGCTGCACTTCATAAGATGAACAAAAAGTTGATTTTTTTTTATCCTTGCGTAAGGGGCAGCGCATCACTGCCTTGCCCCAGGAGCAGCAGGGGAAGGAACAGCCACTCAGAGTCCTTGTGGATGCCAGAGATGGGAGGAGCCCTTTTAAGGGTGCAGCTTACTGCCGACTCATGCCTCGACAGCTGCACTGGGCAGCAAACAGGGTGGCACTAGCCGAAGTGGAGTGGGGGGAAGTACGCAGAGACCAGGAGCTGTGCTCCTCACCAGACCTGCATCCAAAGGGCTGTAGGCTGAACAGGGATGTAGGGCTTCCCTCCTCTGCCGAGCCCAGGCAGAGAAGGGCACAGTCTGACCCAAGCTCATTAACCGAAATAGGGTAATTTGGAACTGTGAGAGCTCCTAGCAGCTCTGTGAAATGTTCCTTGGGTTATCCTGGCCTTAGACAGGCTAGCTCCTCCGGTCTGCTCTACCCTGGGCTTTATTTCCAACAGTTTCCCACTGCCACTCAGTGGCTCACCCTGGCAATGCTAGCAACAGTGGGGAGCATGGGCGTCGACAACAGGGCCGGCTTTAGGCCGATTCCCCCGAATCGGGCCCCGTGCCCGCACCTAAGAGGGCCCCGCGCCTTAGGTGCCTTTTTAATTTTTTAATTTTTTTTACTCACCCGGCGGCGGTCCGGGTCTTCAGCGGCACTTCAGCGGCGGGGGGTCCTTCAGTGCCGCGGAAGACCCGGAGCGAGGGAAGGACCCCCCACCGCCGAAGTGCCACCGAAGACCCGGACCGCCGCTGGGTAGTCGAATCGGGCCTCACAGTTCCTAAAGCCGGCCCTGGTCGACAAGGCACTGGTGTTTCCTGCTTTCCCCCCCAGGTTGCCCTGGACCTCATCGGAGCATGGTTAGAGGACATAGATACTATAATGCCAGCAGCTATCAGCACCTTGTCTATCCCCACAGCACTACCCAGGGCTAAGTTGGGGTAGACCCATCCTGATGCACCTGCCCTCCTGCCATCAGCTCCTGCTCTTCCAGGGGAAAATCCGGCCTCCTAACACCAGCCTTTGCTGCCCCTATTAACCCTGCTCTAGTGAGATGCTTCACTGCTCAGGTAACAAAGATGAGCATCCTGCAGCCCAGCATTTAGATCCCTACTTGCCCCAACCCTTCGTCTCACATTCATGGCCATGTATTTATATCGATTAGACACAGATGAGCTTGGGATTTCTTCTCTTTACAGTGATCAGCAACACGAAACAGCAAGCAGCAAGGGCGGGGTCTGTCCCTGCCCTTTGGGATGGCACTGAGAGCTGGGGGGGGTCCCTGTGTCCCCCCACCAGGCCCGTGCACTGTCACTGTGCACATCATTCAGCCTTAACTAGCTCTCTCCATCAGCAGAGCTCCAAGTGCTTTATACAGGAGGTCACACACAGCCCCACTTTACAGCTGGGAGAACAGTAAAGCCCAGCGCCCTGCTCCCTGGTCAAAGCTCTCCCTGCACACGGTGCCTGCCCGGCACAGCCTCTGCTGACATCACAGCACACTCAGGGCCTGCAGTCTGGTCCGTGCTATCCGACAGAAGCATGGAGCTTGGTGGGCAGTCTGTCCTGAGTGTGCCCCATAGAGCGTAGGCCAAACAACGAGTTCTGTATAGCTCCTTGAACCTGGCTGGCTGGAGTTTGTTTTCAAGGTGATTGAGAACAAGTCCTAGAAAAGAGTCAGTGAGACATTTTAGGAGACTTAGGCTGCCTGTCCAAAAGAGCTCAGCTCCCAACACTCCTGTTGTTCTTAGTGTGTGTGTGTGTGGGGGGGGGGGGGGGGGGGGGGGGGGGGGGGGGGAGGTGGTGGTGAGGAATTCTCCACTGCTGTCAGCCTGTGTGGGACGAAGAATTCTCTCCTGGTGGCAGCGTGGGGGTGGCGTAGTGAGGCATTCTCCATTGTTCCCAGTGTGTGTGTGTGGGGGGATTCCTCGTTTTCTCACTGGGAGCTGCTAGTTACTGAGCACAGCTGAGCACCTGGCCCTCGGTGTATTGGCAATTTAGTTCCATGGGGGGATGTCTAAACTGCAATTAAACACCCGGCCTGGCCTGTGTCAGCTGACTCGGGCTTGCACTGTGGGGCTGTAAAATTGCTGTGTAGCCATTGGGGCTCATACTGGAACCCGAGCTCTGGGACCCTTTTAATTGGAGTGTAGACTCACCCATAGGGACCAGAGACCCCTTCCAGCAACAGCAGCAAGCGTATCTGGGAATTACAGAGACTGGCAATTTGTTAGCTTGTTAGGGTCAGACACAAAGCTTAGGGAGTTGGTATTTGTGGTCCACCTTTCTGTGAGCCCTTAAAATCAACAGCATCCAGTAACCCCAGGAAGTCTCTCTGGAGCCAGGGTCATGGGGTCTAAGCAGTAATCAAAGGAAAGGTTGAATTGCAATACTGCATGTTATGCCCTATGAACTAGGAGGAGTGAAAACGTGAGGAGATGCTCAAGATGGGGTAGTGGCTTGTTCTCCTGTAGGCGAGTCTCTAGTGAATGAGACTGATGCTGCTAGCACAGTGTGTTCTGGGCAATCACTCAGTGAAATTCAGTGTCATGCACAGAGCCCACACAAAGCACCACTTACATCAAACTTCAACCCTAGGCAACACTGGAGTTCAAGTGATGCCTAGGGCTTTGTGTAGGCCTTGCACACAGTGGGACTCCCACCCAATAGGCTGAAGCCAGGGATCACAGGGGAGCTGCCTTCCTTGGATGAGCAAGAGAATCAGAGAAAAGGTCAATTTAACCATTCTGCTGCCAGTCTTCTACAGCTGCAACTCTTTGCCAGAGGATGTTGTGAAGCCAAAACTATAACAGGTTCAAAACAGAACTAGATACATTCATGGAGGATAGGTCCATCCAGTCTGGTCCTGGTCTTGGCTATTAGCCAGGATGGGCAGGGATGCAACAACATGCTCTGAGTGTCCCTAGCCTCTGTTTGCCAGAAGCTGGGAATGGGCGACAGGGAATGGATCACTTGATGATTTCCTGTTCTGTTCATTCCCTCTGGGGCACCTGGCATTGGCCACTGTCAGAAGACAGGATACTGGGCTAGATGGACCTTTGGTCTGACCCAGTACGGCTGTTCTTATGTAAAATTAATTATAATATAATAATAAAAATGTTTAGTACAGAAACTCCCCAAAATAACAATCTCTCGAGATAGCGACGATGTGAGATAACAACCTTGGCAAATAATGCATTTTTAAAATCTTGGCCTACTAGGAAATGTATATTTATAGAAGTTTCCCAGTCACAAATCTAGCATTCTGGAGCAAAGTCACTAAAACATAATCCAAAAAACAAATGTTCCTTTAATGTGCCCCTCCCTTCTTCCTCCACTGCACCCCACTCATAGTTGTTGTCCTGGGTCAGTGAAGACCCAGAGTTCGGAGGTGCTCTCGCATGAATTCACCTCCCACCCTGGAGGGGAGAAGGCACCTTGCTCATTCTTTCAGCCACTCACCACTTGCTCCAGCCGCTCGCTCTGGCCACTGTTGTTCGTCGTGCCACCGTTCACTCCTCCGCTCCGTCGCCAATGGCCCTGAGCCATCAACTTCTGCTGCAACCTGCCACTGTGACCTCTGCAGACTGTGAGTTGGTCTTGTGAGGTTCCACCAGCTCTCAGTGATTTCAGCTCTCAGTGGGAGAACCTCACTGCTAGTGTAGGCTGGGCCGTCTCTTCTACAGAAACACTGTCCCAGAACAGGTCTAAGCACTTAGACCTGATTATCAGAGATTTCAGCTCTAGTGGTCACTTAGCAAAACAAAAGACTCTCTATGGAGCCTAATCAGCTCTGTCTTTAAACAGGGGACATGTTGGGATCCTGGAAGTGCGAACGGACCTCCCCCAGCCTAAAGGGAGGATCCACAAGGTCTGGGATCTCAATTAATTACAGGGGACAACTAAAGATATAACAGGGATGGGGGTGAGGTCACAGGGCTAAATGAAGGGAACCTGACAGGGACACCGAGCAGAGAACCCAAGGCAGCGCCCACTGCTCCTCAAAGGTGTCAAGGGAGCCAGTGGACGCCACCCAGAGGAACTCTGCCCAGATACGTTAGCAGACGGAGGATTGGAAATAAGCCCCACAATCGCAGGAAACCCTGTCAGCCAACCTCCTCTCCCTGGTCTTGTAGATTGCCATTTTGGCCACTGCTAGGAGGAGGTTGACAAGGAGGGCCTGCGACTTTCTAGGGCCATGGATAGGGAGTGCGTAGATAAGGAGGTGAGGGGGAAAGTGCAGCCAAAAACGTAACAGGGTGTCTAAGAGAATCATAGAATATCAGGGTTGGAAGGGACCTCAGGAGGTCATCTAGTCCAACCCCCTGCTCAAAGCAGGACCTAATCCCAACTAAATCATCCCAGCCAGGGCTTTGTCAAGCCTGACCTTAAAAACCTCTAAGGAAGGAGATTCCACCACCTCCCTAGGTAACCCATTCCAGTGCTTCACCACCCTCCTAGTGAAAAAGTTTTTCCTAATATCCAATCTAAACCTCCCCCACTGCAACTTGAGACCATTACTCCTTGTTCTGTCATCTGGTACCACTGAGAACAGTCTAGATCCATCCTCTTTGGAACCCCCTTTCAGGTAGTTGAAAGCAGCTATCAAATCCCCCCTCATTCTTCTCTTCTGCAGACTAAACAATCCCAGTTCCCTCAGCCTCTCCTCATAACTCATGTGCTCCAGCCCCCTAATCATTTTTGTTGCCCTCCGCTGGACTCTTTCCAATTTTTCCACATCCTTCTTGTAGTGTGGGGCCCAAAACTGGACACAGTACTCCAGGTGAGGCCTCACCAATGTCGAATAGAGGGGAACGATCACGTCCCTCGATCTGCTGGCAATGCCCCTACTTATACAGCCCAAAATGCCGTTAGCCTTCTTGGCAACAAGGGCACACTGTTGACTCATATCCAGCTTCTCGTCCACCGTAACCCCTAGGTCCTTTTCTGCAGAACTGCTGCCTAGCCACTCGGTCCCTAGTCTGTAACAGTGCATGGGATTCTTCCGTCCTAAGTGCAGGACTCTGCACTTGTCCTTGTTGAACCTCATCAGGTTTCTTTTGGCCCAATCCTCTAATTTGTCTAGGTCCCTCTGTATCCTATCCCTACCCTCCAGCGTATCTACCACTCCTCCCAGTTTAGTGTCATCTGCAAATTTGCTGAGAGTGCAGTCCACGCCATCCTCCAGATCATTAATGAAGATATTGAACAAAACCGGCCCCAGGACCGACCCTTGGGGCACTCCACTTGAAACCGGCTGCCAACTAGACATGGAGCCGTTGATCACTACCCGTTGAGCCCGACGATCTAGCCAGCTTTCTATCCACCTTATAGTCCATTCATCCAGCCCATACTTCTTTAACTTGCCGGCAAGAATACTGTGGGAGACCGTATCAAAAGCTTTGCTAAAGTCAAGGAATAACACATCCACTGCTTTCCCCTCATCCACAGACCCAGTTATCTCCTCATAGAAGGCAATTAGGTTAGTCAGGCATGACTTGCCCTTGGTGAATCCATGCTGACTGTTCCTGATCACTTTCCTCTCCTCTAAGTGCTTCAGAATTGATTCCTTGAGGACCTGCTCCATGATTTTTCCAGGGACTGAGGTGAGGCTGACTGGCCTGTAGTTCCCCGGATCCTCCTTCTTCCCTTTTTTAAAGATGGGCACTACATTAGCCTTTTTCCAGTCATCCGGGACCTCCCCCGATCGCCATGAGTTTTCAAAGATAATGGCCAATGGCTCTGCAATCACATCCGCCAACTCTTTTAGCACCCTCGGATGCAGTGCATCCGGCCCCATGGAATCTCCTTCCTTAGAGGTTTTTAAGGTCAGGCTTGACAAAGCCGTGGCTGGGATGATTTAGTTGGGAATTGGTCCTGCTTTGAGCAGGGGGTTGGACTAGATGACCTCCTGAGGTCCCTTCCAACCCTGAAATTCTATGATTCTATGATTTGTGCTCATCCAGCTTTTCTAAATAGTCCTGAACCACTTCTTTCTCCACAGAGGAACTGGAATAGGGGCTGCAACCTGGTGCACTCCAGATACGCGTGCGCCAGGGTCTCCCTCACACCGCATAAGGGGCAGTTGTCCGGGATGGGGGTGAACTGTGCCAAGAACATGCCTGTGCTCACAGCTCTGTGAAGGATCCGCCAACTGACATCCCCGGCAGGCTTCGGGACCAGGGTGGAATATAGGCTGGCCCACCGGGGTTCCTCACCCTCCAGAGGTGGTAGGAGGTCCCACCACTTTGTGTCGGGGCGGGAAACGAGGGTGGAGCATGAGCATGTACAGATGTTTCCTTGGCGCGGTCTGGAAATGAGCTGGCTGCAATTCGTGCAACCAGCTCACGGTGAAGGGATGGGATGGCCGGGTGGGGCCATGGGGCAGGGGCCTGATGAGAAGGTCCGGAGGGCCTGGGGTGTAGGGTGGGTGGGGGGCGCCCTCCCACAGGATCCAGTCGAGGTAGGCCCGAGCAGTGGTCGGTAAAGTGGCCCTCACCTCCTGAAATAGGTGCCAGGGAGTACAAGGGCTGGAGAGCCCCATGCGCTGAGCGAGCATCAGGGGATCCAGCCAGTCTCCCCGGTCGTAGTCCAGGAGGTCTTCGAGTCTGGTGACTTTTGCCAGGACCAGCCTCTGTCGCACCGAGGGGGACTCCGCCACCTGCACACGGAGCTGGGGGTTGTGTAGCAGGGGCTCCGTGAGGAGATCTGCCCCCTCGGTGGCTGCCACGGACCTGGTCACCGAGACCAGTTTCCAGGTCCGGAGGAGGTCCTGGTAGAAGACCGGCAGCCCGGAGAGGTCTCGCGGAAGGCCTCTCGGATCGAGGTAAAGGAGCTGCCGGTCGTATCGGAGCCCTCGGAAGCGGCGCAGGAAGGCGTGCGCCAGTACTCCCCACGCCGGACTACCTGCACCATACTGGAGCCTCTGCAGGGCCTGGAGGTGGAAGACCTGGACCTGAGTGCGCAGGCACTTCAGGCCCTACCCTCCCTCCTCCAGGGGCAGGTGGAGGACCCCTGCAGAGACCCAGTGCAGTCCCAGCCAAAAGAACTCCAGAATCAGTGTCCGGAGGTTGGCCAGGAAACTCGGGGCCGGGACCAGGGTGTTGAGCCAGTGCCAGAGTATGGACAGGACTAACTGATTGAGCACCAGTGCCCTCCCTCAGAGGGAGAGGCACCAGAGTAGTCCCGTCCACCTCTGCAGCCGCTTCGACACCCTGTCCTCTAAACCGTGCCAGTTGTCCGGCAGAGACGGATGCGTGGCGGAAAGGTAAATGCCGAGATAGAGCAGCGGACCCAGACTCCACCGGATGGCTTGGAGCGCGGGTGGGAGGGAGCTCGCCTGCCGCCCGTCCCCGACCACCAGGCCAGAGCTCTTGACCCAGTTGACCCAATGGGGAGAGGGGCAGGTCAGATAGTGCCTGTGACTCTTAGGCAGCGCCCACACTACCAAGCAAAACACCTGCCCCCACCCTCTCTCTCTCCACTGGGATCTGGCATGCAAACCCCCTGCTTAGCGAATGCAGTTCAGTTGATGGTGACCAGGGCTTAATTTGTACTGAAAGAGGTGCCAGGGTTCCAGCAATTAGGTCCCGAGGCTCAGGCACATTTTTTACATTCATCACTGATGCAGCAAGTCCAGAGGTGCCGGGGCTATGAACGGGCAAGTCCAGAGGTGCCGGGGCTATTAACGGGCAAGCCCAGAGGTGCCGGGGCTATGAACGGGCAAGTCCAGAGGTGCCGGGGCTATTAACTGGCAAGCCTAGAGGTCCCGGGGCTATTAACTGGCAAGCCTAGAGGTGCCAGGGTTCAGCCCTGGCAAACCCTGGCACAAATTAAGCACTGAGGGTGACCCACTCATTCAGGCAGGCTAAGCACTGTTCTGCTGCCCTTTACTCATACAATAAGCATAACAACATTTAATTACCCCCACAATCAATACTTAAGTGATTTGTAACCCAACACCAGCCAAAATCGATCACTTGGGCAGCACAGCTGTGTCTGCTGGATACCTAGGCAGAGTAGGTGTGTTCATGTAAATACAGTCTGATCCTGAAGCTTCCCACTTCCCCCCACTGTTCATCACTAGATGTCAGGGGAGAGCTCATTCAGACCTTGCTTACAAATAATAATTTGAAATTATATGGTTGGCCAATATCGCCGAAACAAATGCGCCAACATAATCATATACAACAACAGCTGTGTGAGGAAGCTAGTCTTTGTTCATACTTTGTTGGATTAGATGACCTCCTAAGGTCCCTTCCAACCCTGATATTCCATGATTCTATGGTACTTTTCAAACCCATTATACTTTTTCAGGTACAAGTATTTTATCATATACTGTATATGCTTTTAAAGAGTGTATTAATGGTTCAATTTCAATTCAAATGTCCAACCAATGACTAAATTGGTAACACTGCATGTAACCAGTTGACCCCTGGGGCGATGATGGGGAAATCCAGGGGGGGTATAGGGAAATTCCTGGAGGCATCTGAGCCATTAGCGATTATCTTCGCAAACTCATGGAAAATGGGAGAGATTTCAGAGGACTGGAAAAGGTCAAATACAGTGCCAATCTATAAAAAGGGGAATAAGGACAACTTGGGGAATTACAGACCAGTGATCTTAACTTCTGTACCCAGAAAGATAATGTAGCAAATAATTAAACAATAAGTTTGCAAACATCTAAAAGATAATAAAATGATAAGTAACACTCAGCATGGATATGTCAAGAACAAATTGTGTCAAAACAACCTAATAACTTTATTTGACAGGGTAACAAGCCTTGTGGATGGGGGAAAGTGGTAGACGTGGTATATCTTGACTTTAGTAAAGCTTTTGATACAGTCTCGCATGATCTTCTGACAAACAAACTAGGGGAATACAACCTAGATGGAGCTACTATAAAGTGGGTGCAAAACTGGTTGGAAAACCATTCCCAGAAAGTAGTTATCAGTGGTTCACAGTCAAGCTGGAAGAGCATATCAAGCAGGGATCCGTTCTGGGTCTGGTTCTGTTCAATATCTTCATCAATGATTTAGATAATGGCATAGAGAGAACACTTATAAAGTTTGTGGACAATACCAAGCTGGACAAACTGAAGTAAATAGGATGAAATTCAATAAGGACAATTGCAAAGTACTGCACTTAGAAAGGAACAATCAGCTACACACATACAAAATGGGAAGTGACTGCCTAGGAAGGAGTACTGCAGAAAGGGATCTGGAGGTCATCGTGGATCACAAGCTAAATATGAGTCAACAGTGTAACGCTGTTGCAAAAAAAGCGAACATCCTTCTGGGCTGTATTAACAGGAGTGTTGTAAGCAAGGCACGAGAAGTAATTCTTCAGCTTTATTCCACGCTGATTAGGCCTCAACTAGAGTATTGTGTCCAGTTCTGGGCGCCACATTTCAGGAAAGATGTGGACAAATTGGAGAAGAGCAACAAAAATGATTAAAGGTCTAGAAAATATGACCTATGAGGGAAGATTGAAAAAATTGGGTTTGTTTAGTCTGGAGAAGAGAAGACTGAGAGGGCCAGGATAACAGTTTTCAAGTACATAAAAGGTCGTTACGAGGAGGAGGGTGAAAAATTATTCTCCTTAACCTCTGAGGATAGGACAAGAAGCAAGGGGCTTAAATTGCAGCAAGGGCGGTTTAGGTTGGACATTAGGAAAAAATTCCTGTCAGGGTGGTTAAGCACTGGCATAAATTGCCTAGGGAGGTTGTGGACTCTCCATCACTGGAGGTTTTTAAGAGCAGGTTAGAGAGACACCTGTCAGGGATGGTCTAGTTATTACATAGTCCTGCCTTGAGTGCAGGGGACTGGACTAGATGACCTACTGAGGTCCCTTCGAGTCCTACACTTCTATGATTCTGGGGCTTGGCTGTTCCCATGAAATCACAAGAGAACATCATGAAGAATATGGCCCTTTCAGGAGCAGTGAATTAGGGGAGCTGCCATTGTGCTGAAATGCCCCTGCTCATACAAGTGCAGCATCATTTAAAATCTCTATAGATGCTTTTAGTTTGTCTGTAATATTTATAGATGAGCCTAATCCAAATCCCCACATCTGAACACTTGCCAAAACAGAGCTGGTTTAGATACAGATGGGAACTTCATGTCTGGCTCTAATGGGCCAAACCCAAGCCTCTGGCTGCAAATGCTCTCCAGCACCTTTGGGGAAAGGCCTGATCTTAATTTTGTGACTCAAGCCCCCCTTCAGCAATATTACAAGTTTCGTAGATTCCAAGGCCAGAAGGGACCACTGTGATCATCTAGTCTGACCTGAATAACACAGGCCAGAGACCTGCCCCACAATAATTCCTAGAGCAGAACTTTTAGAAAAAAACATCCAATCTTGACTGAAAAATTGTCATTGGTGAAGAATCCACCACGACCCTGGTAAGTTGTTCCAATGGTTAATTGCTCTCATGGTTACAAATATACACCTTATTTCCAGTCTGAATTTGACTAGCTTCAACTTCCAGTGATTACAAGCTGCATGGAAACTTTTTAAAGACACCATAACAGAACCTGAACGTAAATATATACCCCAAATTAAAAAACATATTAAAAGAACCAAAAAAGTGCCACCGTGGTTAAACAACAAAGTAAAAGAAGCAGTGAGAGGCAAAAAGGCATCCCTTTAAAAGTGGAAGTTAAATCCTAGTGAGGAAAATTGAAAGGAGCATACACTCTGGCAAATGAAGTGTAAAAATATAATTAGGAAGGCCAAAAAAGAATTTGAAGAACAGCAAAAGTAATAGCATTTTTTTAAATACATCAGGAAGCCTGCTAAACAACCAGTGGGACCACTGGATGATCTAGATGCTAAAGGAGCACTCAAGGATGATAAGGCCATTGCAGAGAAACTAAATGAATTCTTTGCATCGGTCTCCATGGTTGAGGATGTGAGGGAGATTCCCAAACCTGAGCCATTCTTTTTAGGTGACAAATCTGAGGAACTGTCCCAGATTGAGGTGTCATTAGAGGAGGTTTTGGAAC
Organism: Platysternon megacephalum; assembly: GCA_003942145.1. Lineage (NCBI taxonomy): Eukaryota > Metazoa > Chordata > Testudines > Platysternidae > Platysternon > Platysternon megacephalum. The sequence continues at coordinate 399,240 of QXTE01000380.1, forward strand.
AAATTGATAAACTAAACAGTAATAAGTCACCAGGACCAGATGGTATTCGCCCGAGAGTTCTGAAGGAACTCAAATGTGAAATTGCAGGGCTTACTAACTGTAGTCTGTAACCTATAATTTAAATTAGCTTCTTTACCAGATGATTGGAGGATAGCTAATGTGATGCCAATTTTTAAAAAGGGCTCCAGAGGTGATCCTGGCAATAACAGGCCAGTAAGCCTGACTTCAGTACCGGTCAAACTGGTTGAAACGATAGTAAAGAACAGAATTGTCAGACACATAGATGAACATAATTTGTTGGGGAAGAGTCAACATGCTTTTTACCAGGGAAATCATGCCTCACCAATCTATAGGAATTCTTTGAGGGGGTCAACAAGCAGGTGGACAAGGGGAATCCAGTGGATATAGTGTACTTAGATTTTCAGAAAGCCTTTGACAAGGTCCCTCACCACAAGCTCTTAAGCAAAGTAAACTGTCATGGGCTAAGAGGGAAGGTCCTCTCATGGATCAGTAACTGGTTAAAAAATAGGAAACAAAGGGTAGGAATTAATGGTCAGTTTTCAGAATGGAGAGAGGTAAATAGTAGTGTCCCCCAGGGGTCTGTTCTGGGACCAGTCCTATTTAACATATTCATAAATTATCTGGAAAAAGGAGTAAACAGTGAGGGGGCAAAATTTGCTGATGATATGAAACTACTCAAGATAGTTAAATCCACAGCAGACTGCGAAGAGTTACAAAGGGATCTCAAAAAACTGGGTGACTGGGCAACAAAATGGCAATGCACATTGGAAAACATAACCCCAACTATACATATAAAATGATGGGGTCTAAATTAGCTGTTACCACTCAAGAAAGAGATCTTGGAGTCATTGTGGATAGTTCTCTGAAAACATCCACTCAATGTGCAGTGGCAGTCAAAAAAGCAAACAGAATGTTGGGAATCATTAAGAAAGGGATAGATTATAAAACAGAAAATATCATATAGCCTCTATATAAATCCATGGTATGCCCATATCTTGAATACTGCATGCAGATGTGGTCGCCCCATCTCATAAAAGATATAGTGGAGTTGGAAAAGGTTCAGAAAAGGGCAACAAAAATGATTAGGGGTATGGAACGGCTTCCGTATGAGGAGAGATTAATAAAACTGGGACTTTTCAGCTTGGAAAAGAGACGGCTAAGGGGAGATATGATTGAGGTCTATAAAATCATGATTGGTGTAGGTAAAGTAGATAAGGATGTGTTGTTTACTACTTCTCATAACACAAGAACTAGGGGTCACCAAATGAAATTAATAGGCAGCAGGTTTAAAACAAATAAAAGGAAGTATTTCTTCATACAACGCACAGTCAACCCGTGGAACTCTTCCCCAGGAGATAGTGTGAAGGCCAAGACCATAACAGGGTTCAAAAAAGAACTAGATAAGTTCATGGAGGATAGGTCCAGCAATGGCTATTAGCCAGGATGGACAGGGATGGTGTCCCTAGCCTCTGTTTGCCAGAAGCTGGGAATGAGTGACAGGGAATGGATCACTTGATGATTACCTGTTCTGTTCATTCCCTCTGGGGCATCTGGCATTGGCCACTGTCGGAAGACAGGATACTGGGCTGGATGGACCATTGGTCTGATCCAGTATGGTCATTTTTATGTTCTTATGATTATGTTATACTTTTGTCTGCTAGACTGACGAGCCCATTATCAAATATTTGTTCCCTATGTAGATACTAACAGCTGGTCTACACTAGAACATTAGGTTGACCCAGCTATGTTGGTCGGGGGTGTTAAAAATCCACACCCCAGAGAAGAATAGTTAAGCAGACCTAAGACCCTATGTAGACAGCGCTAGATTGATGGAAGAATTCTTCTGTTGACCTAGCTACTACCTCCGGGGGAGGAGGACTACTTACACGAATTGGAGAACCCCTCCGGTCGGCATAGGTAGTGTCTACACCAAAGAACTACAGCGTCGCAGCTACAGCGCTGCAGTTGTGCCACTGTAGTGTTTTAAGTGTAGACAAGTCCTTATAGACTGTAACTGAGCCACCCTTTACCCTTCTTTTGCTGAGCTAAATAGACTGAGCTCCTTCAGTGTCTCACTAGAAGGCAGGTTTTCTAATCCTTTAATCAGTCTTGTGGCTCTTCTCTGACCACTCTCCAATTTATTAACATCCTTTTTGGATAGTGGGCACCAGAACTGAACAGAGTATTCCAGCAACGTTGCACCAGTGCCAAATACATGGGTAAAATCACTTCTCTGCTCCCACTCGAGATTCCCCTGTTTGTGCATCCCAGGCAGTACTGGGTTTACCATGGCGCCAGTGGCACCATGGTACCGGGCCCAGAGTCAGAAGGGGCCCCGGCCAGCCCGATCCCCTGGCCGTCTGAGCTGGCCAGGAAAGCTGCCCCCGCCCCTGCTCTGCTCCCACCCCGTCTCGCCTCTTCCCACCCCTGCTCCGCCCCTTCCCGCCGAAGCCCCTTCCCCTGAGCTATGCGTCCTGGGGGACTGCAGCAGGGGTCGGGCCTGCCCTGCACTCACTGGGCGGCGGGAAGTGGAGTGACCCGGCCCCAGCCCGCTCCACTCTGCCAGCTCCCAGCCGCGTCGCCAGTGAGTGCTGGGGGGCGGTTCCCCCCTGACCCCCAAGCCTGGGTCGGAGATGGAGCGGTGGGGAAGGGGCATGGGATGGGGAAGAGAAGGGATGGGGGAAGCGGGGGAGGTCTCTGGGAGGGGTGGGGGCTGGGCATAGAGATCTGTGGGGGCGGTCTCTGGGCGAGGGGGCGCTGGGCACAAGGGGGGGGCACTGGGCGGGGGCGGGTGGGGGGTGCGGACCAGCCCCCCAAGGGGAAGGGACACGCTGGCAGCACAGGGCTGGGCATACAGCCGTGTGGGGGAGGGCTGTGGGCGTGGGGGCGCTGCGCCCAGCGGGGGGGCGCGGGGCGGGGGGGCAGTGTGGTGCGGACCCGCCCCCAAGGGGAAGGGACACGCTGGCAGCACAGGGCTGGGCAGGCCAGCGTGTGTCTGGCAGCTGCAGGTTTGTGAACAGTGCCTCCTGCTGGGCTGTGCGGAGCGGGGCTGCTCCCGCCGCGCTGTGCCTCATTGCCCCCAGCCCGCCCTTCACTCTGGAGGCTGACCACCCCGCCCCCCTGCACCATGCCCCGTGGGGGCCCACAAATATGTTTGGTGCCGGGCCCACAAAAAGTTAATCCAGCCCTGATCCCAGGATCACATTTAGCTCTTTTGTTCACAGCATCGCACTGGCAGCTCATGTTCAGCTGATTATCCAGCACAACCTCCAAATCTTTTACAGAGTCCCTGCTTCCCAGGACAGAGTCCCTCCTGGGGTAAGTATGGCCTATGTTCTTTGTTCCTAGAGATATACATTTACATTTAGCTATATTAAAATGCATATTCTTTGCTTGCATCCAGTTTACTAAATTATCCAGATTGCTCTGAATCAGTGACCACTTCATTATTTACCACTCTCCCAATTTGTGTTATCTGCAAATGTTATCAGTGATGTTTTTATGTTTTCTTCCAAATCATTGGTAAAAGTGTTAAACAGTGTAAAACCAAGAACCGATCTTTGCAGGACCCAGTAGAAACACAACCACTCAGTGATGATTCCCCATTTACAATTACATTTTGAGATCTATCTATTGCCAATTTTTAATCCATTTAATGTATGGCAAGTTAATTTTATCTCATTCTAGCTTTTTAATCAAAATGTCATGTGGTACCAAGTCAAACGCCTTATAGAAGTCTAAGTATATCACATCAACACTATTACCTTTATCAACCAAACTTGTAATCTCATCAGAAAAAGAAGTCAAGTTAGTTTGACAGGATCTCTTTTCCATAAGCCCATGTTGATTTGCATTAATTATATTACCCCCCTTTAATTCTTAATCAAGTCCCATATCAATATTAATTAAATCCTGTATCAATCAATCCATTATCTTGCTCAAGATCGATGTCAGGCTGACAGGCCCATAATTACCAGAGTCATCCCATTTACCCTTATTAAAAATTGGTACAACATTAGCTTTCGTCCAGTCTTCTGGAAGAGTTAGTCTTTCTTGTTCCTTGTTAGAACTAAGGAATTATATCCCAAAAATTTCCAGCAGTGCTTCTCCCTAGAACACCTGCACCGTGGGGATTTTCAGTAAGATTCCCTTGCATACATCCAGCCTTGCACTCTAGCTGAGATGTTAAAAGGTCATCCTCTGCTTGTGTTGCTATAAAATCCTAAAGAAAGTAAAGGGTTAATTGTCTCCTTCTAGGGAGTATCTATATGGTAATTAACTCGAAGGGAATTCTGTTTAACTTTGTCTGAGAAGGTGTTAAGATGCAACAAAAGTGAGTTAATTGGAAATCATACAAAGGTCCTGTGTGTTGCAGGGCAAGAGAAGTGATGTAATTACCAATGAGTGCGTCACCTAATTTCCTGACTTTTAAAACTCTGAAAGTGTGAAAGATAATATTCACTGCAAAGGGTGCCCAGATGGTGCTTAATGAAATATATCCTGAAAAGTGATTCATTTCCTTCACAACAGACTCAAAGAGTCATCTTTTATACAGTCACGGCCAGGAAAGCAATCAAGAAAGGAGTTTGGGGGAAATGAATTGTCAGAGAAGATGCATTTTTGTATGATTAAATGTCAATATGTACTTTGAATTAAGGAAAAGGAATGTACACCTCTTGTAATTGTGCCAGCTAAAATCCAGTGAGGAGGGGCTATACATTCGAGAGGCACACCGATGCAAGGTATGTTCCCCGAAGAACACATACCATGGTGGTGGGAGAAGAGAGGAGAGGGCTGAGCAGTGATGACTCTGTCCAGACCTAAAGGGACAATCTCCTGTCCACAACAAACCCACCGATATTGAAATACTTTCTTTCCCTTGCCTATGTGGACAGAAAAAACATACAGTATGATCAAGTTTAGGAAGCCTGTGTGTCTAAGAGGAGTATAAAATGTTTTTCTTCTGTCCACACAAACAGTGATTATGAAATTGTTTGACAACAGCTGTGTTTTACATTGATTATGTGTGTAGTGTAACAGCAAAACATACCACGTCAAGGGAGCAGGTGACAATACTGTCATGTCCTAACCGTGGCATGAGGAGGTTTGGGTTTCCCCCTATTTTACAGCTCCTCGTTCTTGTTTCTTCCCTTTGCATATTCTCTCTCTTCGTGTTTTGCAGGGGAAGGCCCCAGACGTGATCATAGATTCTCCTTCCAGTCATGAGTGTGGTTTCTCCTTCCACCTTACCTGCTTCTCCTGCTGTTATGAAGCCAAACATGGCAGTAGAGAGAGAGAGAAAAAAGTGAAGTGGGAGGTTTTTACTTTTCCCGCCATTCCATTTCCCTCCAGCCTCACATCACTGTCCAGAGCCAAGATCAGTACACACCCCAGTAGCCATGGGTAAGGGTGGCTGTGAGCGTGGGCTGGGTCTGTCTAGGGAGCACTGGAAGCTGCAGTCCTATGAACCCAAACTGGCATGATGAATGAGAGCTCCAGGATCGTTTCTAAATCCATTCCCCTGTAGGAGAGTGCAGCTCGGCCATCAACCCCCTCCTAGCGAACACAGGTCTGTTCTACACTGCACAGATAACGACAGGGTTACAAGATGGTTCCACATTGTGGTCTCCATCCACAATGACAAGACAAGACAGTGTAGCATGACTTGGCCATAACCATGTTACACAACAAGGCGCCCAGGCCTATGTTTTGGGCTGTCACGGGGCTCTGCGTGGGCACAGCAATCCATTTGTGTGTAAAACATTGTGGGATCATGGCCTAATTCTGAAGCATGGATAAGTGTGTACAGACGCTCCACGAGTTATGTAAACCCGACGTACGCAAATCCGAGTACAGAAAAGTTCCATAAGCTAGAAATAAGAGTGGTTTTTTGTTTTTTGTTTTTTTTGCGTAATGGTCGGAGATACGTTTCCGACTTACACAAAATTCGAGTTATGCAAGGCGTTCCAGAACAGAACGCTTGCATAAGTCGGGGAGCATCTGTAGTGTAGACAGAGCTTTGTGGCCCATTTACACTACAGATACAAGTCTGTCAGGATATCCAGTGTTGGTGCATTTATCCCTGGGACTGGTACTGCATGCTTCCACTTATCAGCATAGCTGAGACTTTACCATGGGCTGTAACCAGACTAAACCCTCGGGGGGGAGGGATAGCTCAGTGGTTTGAGCATTGGCCTGCTAAACCCAGGGTTGTGAGTTCAATCCTTGAGGGGGCCACTTCGGGATCTGGGGCAAAATTGGTCCTGCTAGTGAAGGCAGGGGGCTGGACTCAATGACCCTTCAGGGTCCCTTCCAGCTCTAGGAGATAGGTATATCTCCATATATTATTATTATAATTTATTATTATAACATGATTGCATTCTTGGCTACACTACTAAGTAGAACTGCTTTGTCACCAGGTCAGGGCATAGTCATGCTCAGCTGGTCCCCTGACTAGCATAGATGGGTCCTGACTGAAAGCTTTAATTCCCTGAGACAACAGAAGATTATTCATTCTCCCTCCCCACCAGAAAACAAACCCATGGGTCAAACTAATTGCTGACTCACACCCAGGCAACTCCACTGGCTTCACTGAGTCAGCAATTCATCGAGCCTCATCTTTGAAAATTTAGAGAACTGGGTCAGCTGAACAAAGATCAGTCCCAGTCTTGTAGCTCTTTGGTACTAAGTCCTTCATGTCACACGCACTGTTCTTATTGTCTGCACCGACTAGGAACATTACTGTCATCTTAGGGTATAAATCTACGTCACTTGAAAAAGAAAGTGCATCTTTTGCCCTTTTTCACCATTCCAGAACCCCAGCCACCTTCATAGTGATAAGAACAGGAGTACTTGTGGCACCATAGAGACTAACAAATTTATTTGAGCATAAGCTTTTGTGGGCTGCAGCCCACTTCATCAGATGCATAGAATGGAACATACAGTAAGAAGATATATATACATACAGAGAACATGAAAAGGTGGAAGTTGCCATACCAACTCTATATAGGTATAGGTTAGGGGTTTGTTACGGGAGTGGGTGAGTGAGATTCTGTGGCCTGCGTTGTGCAGGAGGTCGGACTAGATGATCATAATGGTCCCTTCTGACCTTAAAGTCTATGAGTCTATGAGTCTAGGCTAATTAATTAAGATGAGCTATTATCAGCAGGAGAAAAAAAACTTTTGTAGTGATAATCAAGATGACCCATTCCAGACAGTTGACAAGAAGGTGTGAGGATATTTAACATGGGGAAATTGATTCAATGTGTGTAATGACCCAGCCACTCCCAGTCTCTATTCAAGCCCAAGTTAATGGTAGTGGTTAATGGGCCCACATAACACTACTAGGATAACATGTGAGAGAAAACCGGGAGGTGGGAGGGACTGCCTATACAGCACCCCTGGATAACTAGGGTTCCAAAGAGGATGGATCTAGACTGTTCTCAGTGGTAGCAGATGACAGAACAAGGAGTAATGGTCTCAAGTTGCAGTGGGGGAGGTTTAGGTTGGATATTAGGAAAAACTTTTTCACTAGGAGGGTGGTGAAGCACTGGAATGGGTTACCTAGGGAGGTGGTGGAATCTCCTTCCTTAGAGGTTTTTAATCATTAAAAAAGGGATAGAGAATAAGACAGAGAATATCTTATTGCCCTTATATAAATCCATGGTACACCCACATCTTGAATACTGCGTACAGATGTGGTCTCCTTATCTCAAAAAAGATATACTGGCATTAGAAAAGGTTCAGAGAAGGGCAACTAAAATGATTAGGCGTTTGGAACGGGTCCCATATGAGGAGAGATTAAAGAGGCTAGGACTTTTCAGCTTGGAAAAGAGGAGACTGAGATATGATAGAGGTATATAAAATCATGAGTGGTGTGGAGAAAGTGAATAAGGAAAAGTTATTTACTTGTTCCCATAATATAAGAACTAGGGGCCAAATGAAATTAATGGGTAGCAGATTTAAAACAAATAAAAGGAAGTTCTTCTTCGAGAGATTGCTCATGTGTATTCCACAGTAGGTGTGCGTGCTCGCCACGTGCACCGGTGCCGGAAGTTTTCCCCCTAGCAGTACCCGTAGGGGGGGAGCGCCCTAGCAACCCCTGGAGTGGCGCCTGCCTAGCGCAGTATAAGGGGAGCTGCGCGCTCCCCCCACCCTCAGTTCCTTCTTGCCGCCAGTGAAGGTGCGTCGGAACTGCCCTGCTCCAGCCTTGCTGCAGCTTGTCTCCAGAACTGTTCGTTCAGCAGTACCTGTAGTCAGTGAAGTTTAGTTAGTTAGTGGGCCCGGGCTGGGGCATGCCCTGTGCCCCGGGATTAAGTCATGCGGCTCTTGCAGACGTTCTATGCCAAGGAGTGACCCGCACACAGACTGTCTGCGCTGCTTGGGAGAAACCCATATCAGCGAAAGGTGTAAGATCTGCAAGTTGTTCAAGCCCCGGACTAAAAAAGAAAGGGACATTAGACTCTGGGCCATCCTGATGGAGTCGGCGCTGGCCCCGACACGCTGCTCCGATCCGGTACCTGGCACCGCGGCGTCGGTGTGCGGAGACCCTCTGGTACCTTCGACTAGTCGGCACCGCTCCCCTTCCACGGGGTATGCCAAGAGGACCGGAAAGACTCCCTCTTCGCAACGGCACCAAGGGAAGTCTGGGACAGAGACTAGACCCATGTCGGGTGGTCCTCGGTCACGATCAGGCCCTAGGCCTCTGACTCACGTAGAGCGGAGTAGCCCGGCCCCTTCGGAGCAGGCCTCTCCGGATGTCCGGATGCCATCTACGCCCAAAGCCCTCCAGCCGGCTAAGGACGTCATGTCCATGCCGGTGCTGGGAGCGCTGCCGATGTCAGCCCCACGCTCCAGAGGCAAGCCGCCGCTGGGATCGCCGCAGTCACCGCCGGCCTGGTACCGGTCTTGGTCTAGGGAACGTTCCTGACACCGCTCACCACCCAATGACCGTTCAGGGCTCAGTCCATGTGGATCGCCCTCGACACCGGCTAGACTGTCTGGATGGGTGCCATCCGATCGGGACTCCTGGCACCACTCGTCTTCACGGAGCGAGCACAGATGGGACCGTGGCGGACGTCGCCGACGGTCCTCGTCTCAAAGGCGGTACCGCAGTCAGTTGCTGCATGACCGTCGACGCCGTTCCCGCTCGGAATCCTGCTCAAAGTCTCTGCCAAGGCACCGTAGCTCCGGGTGTCGATCGCCGGCTCCTCGCCGTCGCGGGTCCACCCGTCGAGATCGCTCGCGGAGCAGCCACTACCGTCGGTGCCGTTCTCCCGCCTCGAGGTCGCGGTCCCGTGGTCGACGTAGATCCCGGCACCACCGCCACTCCCAGTCCGGAGGCAGCAGCGTGTCATACACCAGCCTGACCTCCGCTCACAGTCGCCCGTCTACAGGCCAGGCTAGCCAGCCTGATCGGCCGGCCCCGCCGGTGCCTCAGCAAGTGCAATGGCACCGTGCATTGTGGCCAGCCCAGTGGTACCAGTGGGCACCGTGGCCTCAGGCACAGCTCCCGGTGGGGGCTCGCTCGGTGGTCGGGGTGTCGGAAGCACCATCGGCCTCCATCCCTAGGCCACCAAGAAAAGGGTCGACGGGCCCCACTTCCTCGGTGCCGTGCCCGGAGTCCGACCAGGCGGTGGATCCTCCAGTGCTGGCCGACACCCAAAGCACTGCGCCGGCCTCCTCGCCCCGTCCTGAGGAGCTGATTGCGGCCCCGCCCCCCTCCGTCCGCAGGAGGACTACCGGGCCCATCAAGACTTACTAAAAAGGGCAGCAGCGAGCCTCCATCTCCAGGCTGAGGAAATGGAAGAGCCCTCAGACTCCCTGTTCAATGTTCTGTCCCCCTCGGCACCAGGCAGGGTGGCCTTGCCGCTCCATGAAGGGGTGGCGAAAATTTCAAATGCCCTGTGGCAAACACCAGCCTCGTTGGCTCCCATCTCTAAAAAGGCGGAACGCAAGTACTTTGTACCCACTAAGGGGCATGAGTATCTGTATACCCATCTGGCGCCCAACTCCTTGGTGGTCGAGTCGGTCAACCACAGGGAGTGACAGGGGCAGCCAGCCCCGACCCCAAAGAACAAAGACCCTCGGAGGCTGGATGCTTTCGGGAGAAAAATGTATTCATTGTCAAGCTTCCAGCTTGACATCAGGCTCTCCTGGGTCGCTATGAGTTTAATCTCTAGGGATCCCTCCCCAAGTTCGAGGACTTCCTCCGGGAGTGCGATAGAAAGGAGTTTAAGGCGCTCGTGGAGGAAGGGTGTCTCTGCAGGCCGCTTCGGATACAGCGGACATGGCCGCACGGTCCATGAGACGGGCATCCTGGCTTCTGCTCTCTGGGTTATCCAGCGAAGCGCAGTCATCGATGCAGGATCTCCCTTTTGATGGGACGGGAAGGCGCTGTTTGCGGAGGAAATGGACACAAGGCTGCATGGCATGAAAGACTCCCACACGACCCTCCAGACCCTGGGCCTCTATATCCCTGCTCCGGCAAAACCCAAATTTAACCCACAGCAGGCCCCCGCCCAGGCCGCCCTCCCAAAATACGAGGCCACCCATAAGAAGCAACGGGACTATAAGAAACTCCCGCAAAGACAATACCGGCCTGCCCCCCAGCCTGGGTCCTTTAAGGGCAAATGGGCGGGTAAAAGGCGGTTTTGACGGGACGCTCGGGGGTACCCCACCAGTTCTCAGCAGGGACCCACCCCCATTAAAGCTCCCTTTTTCCAATCGATTGTGTGCGTTCCTCCTGGAATGGTTGCGGCTCACCTCAGACCGCTGGGTCCTCAACACCATCTCCCGAGGTAACACCCTTCAGTTTACCTCCTCCCCGCCCAGCCACCCCCCACCCCCGTCCCTCTTGGGGGACCCATTGCACGAGGCTCTGCTCTAGCAGGAGGTCGGGAGGCTCCTGGAACTAGGAGCAATAGAGGCGGTGCCCAAGGAGTTCCTGGGCAAGGGGTGTTACTCCCGATATTTCCTTATCCCGAAGGCCAAAGGGGGGCTCAGACCCATACTGGACCTGTGAGGTCTGAACCAGCACATGGTGAAGCTCAAGTTCTGTATGGTCTCTCTGGCCTCCATCATCCCCTCCCTGGATCCCGGGGATTGGTACGCTGCCCTCGATCTACAGGACGCAGACTTCCACATCCACATATTCGAGGGGCAGAGGCGCTTCCTCCGTTTCGTGGTGGGACAGAATCCCTACCAATTCACGGTCCTCCCGTTTGGTCTGTCCACTGCCCCCAGAGTCTTTACAAAGTGCATGTCGGTGGTAGCGGCCTACCTCAGGCGCCGGGGGGTCCAGATATTCCCCTATCTGGACCACTGGCTGGTCAAGGGCACCTCCCGGTCGCAGGTGCGGGATCACGCGGCGCTTCTCCTGTCCACATGCACCGCCCTGTTGGTAAACAACACCAAGTCCACGTTAGTCCTGGTCCAATGCATAGAGTTTATCGGGGCGGTCCTGGACGCAACGTCGGTCAGGGCCTCTCTCCCCCCAGACAGGTTCGAGACCCTGAAAGGGCTCATCGACTCGATCGTAAGGTTCCCGGTGACGACAGCCAGGTCCTGCCTGCAGCTGCTAGGTCACATGTCGGCGTGCACGTATGTGGTCTGCCACGCCAGGCTCAGGGTGAGGCCCCTACAACTCTGGCTGGCCTCGCAGTTCTCCCAGGCCACGGACAGGTTGGACAAGGTCCTCACTGTGCCGAACTCGGTGATCACCTCCCTGCGGTGATGGTCCACACTGAGAAACATGCTCCAAGGGGTCCCGTTCAGGGACAGGGGCCCATCCGTGGAGCTGGTGTCCGATGCATCGGACCTTGGCTGGGGAGCCCATGTGGGGAATTTTCAGACTCAAGGCCTGTGGTCTCCGCAAGACCTGACCCTTCACATAAACGTCAAGGAACTCAGGGCGGNGCCCATCCGTGGAGCTGGTGAGCCCATGTGGGGAATTTTCAGACTCAAGGCCTGTGGTCTCCGCAAGACCTGACCCGTCACATAAACGTCAAGGAACTCAGGGCGGTGCGGCTGGCGTGTACGGCCTTCCGCTCGCACCCGAAGGGCCAGGCAGTCAGGGTTCTCACGGACAACACGGCCTCGATGTTCTATATCAACAGGCAAGGCGGGGCCCGATCCTCCTCCCTCCGCCACGAAGCCCTCAGCCTGTGGGACTTCTGTATAGCCCACGACATCCACCTAAAAGCCTTTCACCTACCGGGCGCCCGGAATGTGAGGGCGGATCGCTTGAGCAGGGATTTTTCCTCTCAGCACGAGTGGTCCCTACACCCGGAAGTGGCCCCCCAGCTTTTCCGGAGGTGGGGAACTGCCCAGGTGGACCTATTCGCGACCTGACAGAACCGACGATGCCCCCGGTTCTGCTCCAGGGTGGGCCTGGGGAGGGGCGCTATCTCCGATGCCTTTATCCTGCCCTGGTCAGGCCACCGCCTATACGACTTCCCCCCATTCCCGCTGATCAGCCGAGTCCTAGAGAAAATAAAGTCGGACAAGGCCCGGGTCCTCTTCATTACCCTGGCATGGCCCAGGCAGCACTGATACGGGACCCTCTTGGGCCTGGCGGTGGCTCTGCCATGGCCGTTGCCGCTCCACCCGGACCTGTTCTCTCAGGACCGGGGCTGTTTCCTCCACCCCAACCTGGCAGCTCTTCACCTCACGGCGTGGCAGCTCAGTGGCTAGGTGGTGAGGAGAGGACATGCTCAATTCCGGTTCAGCACGTCCTCCTTGAGAGTAGACGGCCCTCCACTCGCCGCTCCTACATGGCGAAGTCGTCTCATTTTGCTAGGTGGGCGACGGACCAAGGTGTATCCCCAACGGCCGCCCCGATCCAGCTTATCCTCGATTACCTCCTCCACCTGAGGGCCCAGGGCCTGGCGCCCTCGTCAGTCAGGGTGCATCTGGCAGCCATATTGGCTTTCCATTCCCCGGTGCAAGGACACACGGTGTTCTCCCATGCTATGACCGGCCGGTTCCTTAAGGGTTTGGACCGGCTTTACCCGTATTCTAAGCCCCTGGTCCCACAGTGGGACCTGAATCTGGTGCTGGCTCGGCTTACGGGGCCCCCGTTTGAGCCGCCGGCCACGTGCTCCTGGTCTCACCTCTCATGGAAGGTGGCCTTCCTGGTTGCTATCATGTCAGCCAGGCGGGTCTCGGAGCTCAGGGTCCTGACCTCCTAGCCGTGTTTCATAAGGACAAGGTCCAGCTCCAGCCAGACCCCACGTTCCTCCCGAAGGTGGTCTCCACCTACCACATGGGTCAGGACATTTTTCTACCAGTCCTTTGCCCCAAACCCCACGCAACTAATGGGGAACGACACCTCCACATGCTCGATGAGAGGCGGGCTCTGGCTTTCTACCTCGAGCGAACCAAGCCATTCAGAAAGTCCTCGCAGCTGTTTGTCACCTCAGCTGAGCGCACGAGGGGCCAGCCGATCTCCACTCAGCGGCTGTCCAACTGGATCACTTCGTGCATCCGCTCCTGTTATCAGCTGACGGGTATTCCCCCGCCGCCGCCTATTGTGAGGGCGCACTCGACTCGGGCGCAGGCCTCGTCGGCTGCCTTCGTGGCCCACGTCCCTATTCAGGACATTTGTAGGGCCGCCACGTGGTCTTCGGTTCACACGTTCACCGACAGTCTCCTAAACCAGGGACAACGCCAGATTCAGGAGGGCGGTACTCCGTCCCGAGAACTTGTGAACTCCTACCCACCTCCAGCAGATACAGCTTGGAATCACCTACTGTGGAAGAAACATGAGCAATCACTCGAAGAAGAAAAGACAATTACCTTTTCCGTAACTGCTGTTTTCGAGATGTGTTGCTCATGTCTATTCCACAACCCGCCCTCCTTCCCCACTGCCAGAGTTGTCTGCAAGAAGGAACTGAGGGTAGGGGGAGCACGCAGCTCCCCTTATACCGCGCCAGGCAGGCGCCACTCCAGGGGTCACTGGGGGCACTCCCCCCTAGGGGTACTGCAAGGGGAAAAACTTCCGGCACCGGTGCACGTGGCGAGCACGCACACCTACTGTGGAGTAGACATGAGCAACACATCTTGAAGAACACCAGTTATGAAAAAGGTAACTGTCTTTTCTTCTTCACACAGCGCACATTCAACCTGTGGAACTCCTTGCCTGAGGAGGTTGTGAAGGCTAGGACTATAACAGGGTTTAAAAGAGAACTAGATAAATTCATGGAGGTTAAGTCCATTAATGGCTATTAGCCAGCATGGGTAAGGAATGGTGTCCCTAGCCTCTGTTTCTCAGAGGGTGAAGATAGATGGCAGGAGAGAGATCACTTAGAATCATAGAATCACAGAATATCAGGGTTGGAAGGGATCTCAGGAGGTCATCTAGTCCAACCCCCTGCTCAAAGCAGGACCTAATCCCAACTAAATCATCCCAGCCAGGGCTTTGTCAAGCCTGACCTTAAAAACTTCTAAGGAAGGAGATTCCACCACCTCCCTAGGTAACCCATTCCAGTGCTTCACCACCCTCCTAGTGAAAAAGTTTTTCCTAATATCCAATCTAAACCTCCCCCACTGCAACTTGAGACCATTACTCCTTGTTCTGTCATCTGGTACCACTGGGAACAGTCTAGAGCCATCCTCTTTGGAACCCCCTTTCAGGTAGTTGAAAGCAGCTATCAAATCCCCCCTCATTCTTCTCTTCTGCAGACTAAACAATCCCAGTTCCCTCAGCCTCTCCTCATAACTCATGTGCTCCAGCCCCCTAATCATTTTTGTTGCCCTCCGCTGGACTCTTTCCAATTTTTCCACATCCTTCTTGTAGTGTGGGGCCCAAAACTGGACACAGTACTCCAGGTGAGGCCTCACCAATGTCGAATAGAGGGGAACGATCACGTCCCTCGATCTGCTGGCAATGCCCCTACTTATACAGCCCAAAATGCCGTTAGCCTTCTTGGCAACAAGGGCACACTGTTGACTCATATCCAGCTTCTCGTCCACCGTAACCCCTAGGTCCTTTTCTGCAGAACTGCTGCCTAGCCACTCGGTCCCTAGTCTGTAACAGTGCATGGGATTCTTCCGTCCTAAGTGCAGGACTCTGCACTTGTCCTTGTTGAACCTCATCAGGTTTCTTTTGGCCCAATCCTCTAATTTGTCTAGGTCCCTCTGTATCCTATCCCTACCCTCCAGCGTATCTACCACTCCTCCCAGTTTAGTGTCATCTGCAAATTTGCTGAGAGTGCAGTCCACGCCATCCTCCAGATCATTAATGAAGATATTGAACAAAACCGGCCCCAGGACCGACCCTTGGGGCACTCCGCTTGAAACCGGCTGCCAGCTAGACATGGAGCCGTTGATCACTACCCGTTGAGCCCGACGATCTAGCCAGCTTTCTATCCACCTTATAGTCCATTCATCCAGCCCATACTTCTTTAACTTGCTGGCAAGAATACTGTGGGAGACCGTATCAAAAGCTTTGCTAAAGTCAAGGAATAACACATCCACTGCTTTCCCCTCATCCACAGACCCAGTTATCTCCTCATAGAAGACAATTAGGTTAGTCAGGCATGACTTGCACTTGGTGAATCCATGCTGACTGTTCCTGATCACTTTCCTGTCCTCTAAGTGCTTCAGAATTGATTCCTTGAGGACTTGCTCCATGATTTTTCCAGGGACTGAGCTGAGGCTGACTGGCCTGTAGTTCCCCGGATCCTCCTTCTTCCCTTTTTTAAAGATAGGCACTACATTAGCCTTTTTCCAGTCATCCGGGACCAACCCCGATTGCCATGAGTTTTCAAAGATAATGGCCAATGGCTCTGCAGTCACATCCACTAACTCCTTTAGCACCCTCGGATGCAGCGCATCCGGCCCCATGGACTTGTGCTCGTCCAGTTTTTTTAAATAGTCCTTGTGACGGGTTGGATCACAGAAACTCCCTTGGGAGCTGTCACCCGATGTGCAAAGACTACCCCTGTTTCTGTTTTCCCTGCCATCTCAGTGGCTGCAGCACCCTGTCTTGCTGAAGCCAGACACACCCGTCTGCTCCAACACAGACCCAGGGTCTGAATTACCTGCCCCAAAGCTGCAGGTTTACCTGAAAACAGCTCACAGAAGTGTGCTTGTCTTTAGCACTCAGACGCGCAACTCCCAATGGGGTCTAAACCCAAATAAATCCGTTTTACCCTGTATAAAGCTTATACAGGGTAAACTCATAAATTGTTCGCCCTCTATAACACTGATAGAGAGATATGCACAGTTGTTTGCTCCCCCAGGTATTAATACATACTCTGAGTTAATTAATAAGTAGAAAGTGATTTTATTAAATACAGAAAGTAGGATTTAAGTGATTCCAAGTAGTAACAGACAGAACAAAGTAAGTTACCCAGCAAAATAAAATAAAATGCGCAAATCTATGTCTAATTGCACTAAATACAGATAAGATCCTCACCAGTTCCAAAATGTTCCCTTTTACAGGCTAATCTTCTTTTAGCCTGGGTCCAGCAGTTACTCAGACCCCCTGCAGTTACTGTCCTTTGTTCCAGTTTCCTTCGAGTACCCTGGGGGGGTGGAGAGGCTCGTTCTTTACTCAGCTGAAGACAAAATGGAGATTCGGAATCACATGGGCAGGTCACCTGCCCATGCATGACTCAGGACTTGCAGGTAGCAGCCATTACCCACATGCTGCCTTGAACGTCCTCAGGTAGACTTCTAATGTGGATTGGAGTCTTCCAAGCTCTTTTGTCTGTTAAGTGCCCTTCGATTGAACACTTAATTTGCACATTCCTTCCCCAAGAAGTGATCAAATGTTCTAACTAAGGCCACTTAGAAATCAAGCAATTATATAGCCAATGTTCATAACTTTGAACACACAAATGGTGCCTGCATACAACTAGGGTGAACATAACCAGTAGATCATAACCTTTACATAGATATGTTACATGGCCTATGTAGCAAAACCCTATTCCAGCTATATCATACATACATTTATGAGCCCCCCTCCATAAAGCCTTATGGGGTATACTGTCACAGTCCTGAACCACTTCTTTCTACACAGAGGGCTGGTCACCTCCTCCCCATGCTGTGCTGCCCAGTGCAGTAGTCTGGGAGCTGACCTTGTTCGTGAAGACAGAGGCAAAAAAAGCATTGAGTACATTAGCTTTTTCCACATCCTCTGTCATTAGATTGCCTCCCTCAATCAGTAAGGGGCCCACACTTTCCTTGACCTTCTTCTTGTTGCTAACATACCTGAAGAAACCCTTCTTGTTACTCTTAACATCTCTTGCTAGCTGCAACTCCAAGTATGATTTGGCCTTCCTGATTTCACTCCTGCATGCCTGAGCAATATTTTTATACTCCTCCCTGGTCATTTGTCCAATCTTCCACTTCTTGTAAGCTTCTTTTTTGTGTTTAAGTTCAGCAAGGATTTCACTGTTAAGCCAAGTTGGTCGCCTGCCATATTTATTATTCTTTCTACACATCGGGATGGTTTGTTCCTGCAACCTCAATAAGGATTCTTTAAAATACAGCCAGGTCTTCTGGACTCCTTTCCCCCTCATGTTGTTCTCCCAGGGGATCCTGCCCATCAGTTCCCTGAGGGAGTCAAAGTCTGCTTTTCTGAAGTCCAGGGTCCATATTCTGCTGCTTTCCTTTCTTCCTTGTGTCAGGATCCTGAACTCGACCATCTCATGGTCACTGCCTCCCAGGTTCCCATCCACTTTTGCTTCCCCTACTAATTCTTCCCGGTTTGTGAGCAGCAGGTCTAGAAGAGCTCTGCCCCTAGTTGGTTCCTCCAGCACTTGCACCAGGAAATTGTCCCCTACACTTTCCAAAAACTTCCTGGATTGTCTGTGCACCGCTGTATTGCTCTCCCAGCAGATATCAGGGTGATTAAAGTCTCCCATGAGAACCAGGGCCTGCGATCTAGTAACTTGTGCTAGTTGCTGGAAGAAAGCCTCGTCCACCTCATCCCCCTGGTCTGGTGGTCTATAGCAGACTCCCACCACGACATCACCTTTGTTGCTCACACTTCTAAACTTAATCCAGAGACTCTCAGGTTTTTCTGCAGTTTCATACTGGAGCTCTGAGCAGTCATACTCCTCTCTTACATACAATGCAACTCCCCCACCTTTTCTGCCCTGCTTGTCCTTCCTGAACAGCTTATATCCATCCATGACAGTACTCCAGTCATGTGAGTTATCCCACCAAGTCGCTGTTATTCCAATGACATCATAGTTCCTTGACTGTGCCAGGACTTCCAGTTCTCCCTGCTTGTTTCCCAGGCTTCTTGCATTTGTGTTTAGGCACTTAAGATAACTCTCTGATCATCCTGCTTTCTCAGTCTGAGACAGGAGTCCTCCCCTCTTGTGCTCTCCTGCTCGTGCTTCCTCCCGGTATCCCACTTCCCCACTTACCTCAGGGCTTTGGTCTCCTTCCCCCGGTGAACCTAGTTTAAAGCCCTCCTCACTAGGTTAGCCAGCCTGCTTGTGAAGATGCTCTTCCCTCTCTTCGTTAAGTGGAGCCCGTCTCTGCATAGCACTCCTCCTTCTTGGAACACCATCCCATGGTTAAAGAATCCAAAGCCTTCTTTCCGACACCACCTGCGTAGCCATTCATTGACTTCCACGATTCAATGGTCTCTACCCTTCCACAGGAAGGATGGACGAGAACACCACTTGCACCTCAAACTCCTTTATTCTTCTTCCCAGAGCCACGTAGTCTGCAGTGATCCACTCAAGGTCATTCTTGGCAGTATCATTGGTGCCCACGTGGAGAAGCAGGAAGGGGTAGCGATCCGAGGGCTTGATGAGTCTTGGCAATCTCTCCGACACATCGTGAATTGTAGCTCCTGGCAAGCAGCACACTTCTCGGTTTTCCCGGTTGGGACGGTAGATAGATGACTCAGTCCCATCCCTAGGACAGTGCATCTCATGCCTTCCAATCAGTGGAGTCTCCTTCTGCTCCCTTCCCTCAGATGTATCATCTGATCCACTCTCCACATTAGTACCTATGGAGATAACATGAAAACGGTTGCTCACCTGTATCTGCATTGCTAGTACATGGACGCTCCTATTTCTTCTTCTGGAGGTCACATGCTGCCAATTTTCTTCACCGTCCTTCTGTCCCCACTGCGCAGCCTGCTCTGATTCCTCAGAACGTTGTGCCTGTAGAAGCATATCCTGACGTCTGTCCAGGAAATCTTGATCATTACCTGTTAGGTTCACTCCCTCTGGGTCACCTTGCATTGACCACTGTTGGCAGACGGGATACTGGGCTGGATGGACCTTTGGTCTCACCATTCTTATGTTCTTATGTAAGGCCCGGCTCGACAAAGCCATGGCTGGGATGATTTAGTTGGTGTTGGTCCTGCCATGAGCAGAGGGTTGAATTAGATGACCTCCTGAGGTCTCTTCCAACTGTAATCTTCTATGATTGTGTTTCATTTGGTTTTGGGTAGTGCCCAGCATTTTTGCCTTTCTCATGGCAAACCCTAGCTTCTAGACTACTTCTTTTTGAGATTTTTCTACTGTTATACATGAAACAGCTACTTCTTGGTCATTCCAAGCTCCATTGGCTATCAGTCACACTCCTCCTCCATTAGGTACTGTTCACAATAGTTACTGATTTTTATTCTGCCCCAGGGATATTCATCCCATGGTTGGGAACATAATATCCACACAGGGGATAAACTCTACTGGACCATCAATGAGGCCTGATCTAACACCTGTTGAAGGTAGCTGTTGGGTGCTCAGCACTTTTGAATAGTCAGGCCACTGATTTAGGTGTATAAATGTGGACTTATTTTTGAAAATCTTGGACTTAGGCCCTGGTTTTATTTTTGTAATGCTTGTGAAGTAAAGGAGGTGCTGTCAGAAATTGGAATTTTGAAAAAAAAGCTAGTCAATTGCAAACAAGCAGGAGCTGTCAGCATCCCTTTATCTCTTTTAAAACCCTCAATTTAATTATTAAGAACCTATACAGAAGAGAATACAGACTTCACCTAAGACAAACTGCTTCCGCAAGGCATTGGGAACTGCTCCTGCACGTCCACCATACAAACCCAAAGGGTGAGTTTTCCTTTCAGTGGAAGTTGCCTTGATTTTTTTTCTCCCTCTAAGCCTGAAATCCAGTCCCCAGGCAATGGGACAGCCCCACTGTATGGGCAGGGGGAGGGGCTGGATGCACACCCCCTGCATGGCAGTCCACAGGGGACTGGCTTTGGGAATCCATTACTGCCTGGACCATCCCTTTATCTTCACACAAGGCAGGGGCCATTAGAATGCTGTAGGCTCTGCAGCCACCCCACAGCTTGTGAAGGTTTATTTTCTCCTTGTCCCTGTGTATTTGCCCAGTCCTAGGCCTGGTTAATCAAGGGTGTTGGGTAGAGGATGTTAACCTTTGAGACGGTTTAAGTGACTTGCCCAAAGTCACACAGGAAGTCTGTGGCAGAGTTAAGAATAGAATCTGAATTGCGTCACTCTCCAGCCAGTGCCTTAACCACAAGCTCATCCTTCCTGCCCTCAGCAGAGATCACAGCTCTGCAGCTGTGTGCATCATTCGGCACTTAGCTCCGCACTTGTGATCTTGATGGCGGATGTTGCAGTCTCAGGAGTCAGTTTCTCTTGTAATTTACCTGAAGAGTGAATAGTTCATTCAAGTAATGTTGTAAAGCCTAGTCCCAAAGAAAGCAAAGAGTTAAGAGACTCTCTTCAGGGCACATTTGCATGTTAAGAACAGGGAAAGCTAATGAACTTAGTCTGAGGAGAGTAAAGGAAAATTATGCAAGGATCTAGTTGAAGAGCAGGAGGCAGGACAATGCAGTCACCCTTGTGTGTTTTCATAATCTCCTCAGTGTCCGTTTCAGAAGTGTGAGAGGGAAGTAATCACAGACATGGAAATTACCTGAGAGGGACCAGCTAGGGGAGGCAGCTAATTAAATGGGTGCAGGAAGCCATCTGCCTCAGAGCAGCAGCCTGTGTTTGACGTGGCCATGGCCAGAGAAACCAGCCGAAGCAATAACTGGATTATCAGAGCAAGATGGGGCTGAGCACTTGAAAACCTGTCCCTGAGCTCATTTGAAAATTGGGTCTGTGGTGTAGACAGGCTGAAAAGCCAGAAGGCAAAAGCAGTTAGCTCCCCCCCCCGCGTGGCAAAAGCACGGCTCCCCCCGTGAGCCGGGAAGGTTTGGTTCAGCCCAAGATTTTACATGTTGAATTACCACAGACTTTGTTTGTTTTTAAACCCAGAGTCAAAGCTAGAGCTTCAAGCAGAGATCGGATTTGGGAAAGGGGTGGGGGAATAGTGGTCTCTGCCAAGCTCCATGCAAGGAAGCCCTGCCCACGAATCCACCAGCCTAAGGCACAGGTACTAGAACTATGGGTGCGAGGGGGGCTGCCACACCCCCATCATAGACAGGGTTTATAGTTTGGTTCAATGGCTTTCAGCACCCCCACTACACACATTGTTCCAGCCCCCCTGGCCTAAGGTGCTGCTTTCAATACATAAACGCAAGTAACAACATTAATTCTCACCTAAAGCTTTGCCTCAGGCGATTTCAACATGCTTTACAAAGGAGGCCAGTATCCTTAGCCCCATTTTACAGCTGGGGAAATGGAGGCCCAGAGAGGGGAAGTAACTGGCCCAAGGTAACCCAGCAGGCCAGTGGCAGAGACATCAAGAGAGCATAGGTATCCTGAGCCTCAATAATTCTACCTGCCAGGTGGACTAGTCACACGCTGGGTTGGGGACAGAGTGCTCCGAACCACACCTTTTTATGGATTTTTGCATTGCCCTATGTAGAGCCAGGTCAGCCCATTAATTAGGGAGAGAAAGAGAATTCTCCTAGGAAGTTTAACAGACCTGCTTTCCCCTTTGTCTAGGCCTCAGCTTGTGACCCTTGCTGACATGAATCGCCCTAGTACCGGGGATTGTGTTAGCTAGTGCTCTATAAGAGGTTATCTATATGAGGAAATGGTATGCTCCAGCTATTCTAGTATATCTCCCCCATGTGGACACTCTATTCCGGAGTAACAGAGACTTTATTCCAGCTGCCGGTCTGGGGGAGGGGCTGCAGCAGCCCGTGTTCTATTCTGCAGAGGCCCCTGGGAGCTGCATCACCGAACAACAAGGATTTAGTTTGAAGACCTTGGGCCCAGCCAGGTTACCGAACACCATACATGGAAGGGGGGGGAGGGGGCCACACTGGAATAGCTCTAGCAGATTAGTGTGTGTTTGTGATGGTCTGAGTTTCAGCATGACAGGATGCACTCAAATTAGATGTTAGTTAGCAACGTGCTCAGAGCAATTTTCTGCTCACATTCAGTTTCCTTTCCTGTCGCAGATCTCATACATTCTCTTGTCACCCCTAAAGGTCAATGAGTCTGTCTGTATCTGATGGATGACAGGCATGATCGGGGAAGCTCACACTGGGGCTCACGATTTAAAGATTGTATAATTTATGCTTTATTGTTCGCTGAGGTTATTAATTAGTATTAGTGGTGAAAGCTAGAGTTACAACTAGGTGAGACTTGTCACCCCTGTTTTGGACTGTCCAGAACGTTCTGAAAAATTCTCCTTTCGGGCCTAAAGGAGAGGGGGAAACACCCTCTTCAAGGATGCTATTGTGCACGTTTCCCAACGTAGACAGGACAATGTCGTTACGCCAGTGTGCACACAATGTGCACACACTGCACTGGTATAACTTGCTGCCACCATGAAAAATCACGGCTGCGCGTGCTCAGGTGGCATCTGCTCAGATGTTAGCAGGTCCTTTTGGAGCCTCAGCCTTTCCATGCCATCACAATGTTCATCTGAGTGGGTCAGGGCACCTGCAGGGAGAATGCAAAGCCCCAGTGCTGAGAACAGGCTGACTCTGGCAGTTAGTCTTTGCCCTGCTTTGGGACTACTACAGAGTCCCCTCCATCCCCAGATTGTGCAACATGCCCTCCTTCCTTCCCCTGGCTGGCTGCAAGAGGAGCAGAGCCCTGCATACCCCACTCTGGGGCAATATGCACCCCAGGGGGCAGTGCCTCAGCTTCTGTGATCATTGCTGCCCTTCATGTGGGGTATGGAAAGGGGGGGAGGCTTCTTGTGCCCCACTCAGTGCCAGGGACAATCTGACTCTGTGGCTCTTCACAAAGGCATCCCCTGCCCTGAGAGACCAAGACCAGCAAGTACCAAAGCAAGCAGTTGTTCTATCCTGGTTGTTCTGCACTGGCCACGTGCATTCATAGCAGCCAGTCTGCGGTGGAGCAAGGCTTTTCCTTGAGTCCACACTAGAGCTGCCTTACACCAGTTCAGGTGGGGGGCTGAGATCTTTGACAGCAAAGATGAAAGCTCCCTCAGCTGGCACCACTCCTCATTTGTCCAGCTGAGAGAGCCATTGTCAGGATCCTACCAAGGACAGTCAGGGCCAAGGGCCAGGACAGGGTCAAACCTGAGGCTGAGAGTGGCAGGGGAGTCCGCAGTCGGGTTCCAGGCCAGGCTTGACACCAAGAGTCAGAGTCCAAGTCAGGAGGCAAAGTCCAAATCAAGCCAGGGATTCAGGAGCAGGAATGTATCAGAGGGGTAGCCGTGTTAGTCTGGATCTGTAAAAGGAGCAGGAATGGTGATGGCAGCTACAAGAGAGCCACACTGTTGCCTGGATGTTTCCTGCCATGCCCCTTGAGTTTATATAGGGTAGAGAGCCAATCAGGAGCCATGAGACTGCTGTCTGTCAAACCCTTGAGGCAGAACTTCCTGTGGTCTGTGTCCACAGGAGGTAATGGGAGGTGGAGTGCAAGCGGGTTACAGCTGCTGCTTGGTGTCAGCCTGGAGTGGCCAGCTGTCTGGTAGCTCTGCAGGTCTGATTGCTAGACCTATAGGGCCTTACATCCATCTCTCTTCACCCCAACCATTCCCATGCCACCCACAGAAATACTCCCATTCTGCCAGTCCTCGGCCAGCCATCCTGCTGTAGAGCACCAGCTGAGGCAGGATCTGTTGTATTATTTCAATTGGAATAAATGGGCCAAACATAACATAACATAACCAAGTCACTGTCCAACATTAAACAGTGTTAAACAAGGCTCAGCGTTTGGTGTACAGAGACCTCAGCCTGCTTAGCTCCATGGCAAACGCACCAGTAACCATCGGCTGTGTCTACACTACCACAGTAAGTCGACCTACGCTACGCAACTCCAGCTACATGAATAACGTAGCTGGAGTCGATGGACCTTAGGTCGAGTTACCATGGGGGTTGACGGGAGAAAATCTCCCCTCGACTTACCTTACTCTTCTCCTTGGGGGTAGAGTACGGGGGTCGACTGGAGAGTGATCTGCAGTTGATTTGGTGGGTCTTTACTAGACCCACTAAATCGACCGCCAGTGGATCGATCTCAGAGCGTCGATCCCGGCTGTAGTGTAGACCTGCCCATCCTTTTAACCTTTTACTAAAGATACAGAAAAGAAGGGAAAAGTTAAAGCCTTTGGAATGTAGAGTACTAAATAAGGCTTCCCCTTTAGCTGGGGAGAGTTTCAGACAGAACCCCCACTTATCTGACAGGCTCTTGGATGGGATCAGAGATGGTAATGACTGTCCTTTGAGGGGAAAGAGAAGTTAGTTGAGAGGGGCTGGAGCTGCTGTTGGTACAGTCCGATCCTGTTTCATCCCAGGTGGTGTTTGGATTCAGCTGGAGCCAGGAAGGGTGGCGATGTCAGCTGGGCCCCTCTCTCTGGCCCAGTCTGGTCAGGACACCCCTCAGGATCAGGACGAAGAAGGTCCATGGTCCCAGGCGATGGAGGGGGTGGCAGAAGCTCACTCCAGTAGCCTCCGTCTGTTTTTTTGTTCTTGCCCCTGAGGTCTCTTTCTTTAAGGACTTAAAAGGAGAGTGAGGGGTGGAACAGCCCATCCTCTCATTATATTGTCCACCAGTTAGGCCTAATATCCGACATGCCAATTTTGTTTCACTAATTTCCAGTTCCACATCTTCTGTTTCTACCAAGCATGGTTCCAAAATAGTCCAAAAAATGTGGCTTTTTGTTTGGACTAATTTAGTGTCTCTGTCTGGTTCTCTTGCACTTGTTTGTAACATTCATCACTGAAAACCACATGACCGACTGTCATTAACATTTGTTATTCTGGGTTATTTTAACATCTTATGAACTTTCATATACTTTTTACAGGTGATCTAACAATTGAGTAAATGTGTAGGCCCAATTATTACAACAGATCTGAGGCTTGATGAGCCTTTGGTCTCAGATGCTGTGCTCATTTACACCACTGCAGATCCAGAACAACTGCACTGAAGTCAGTGGAGTTACTCCAGATTTACACCATTGCAGCAGTGCGTGGGTTAGTGTGGGATGGCACAGCCTATGAAACGCACTGTTGCTTGGGTGTTACCTGCTTCTAAACCTCTTGGCTTGTTGGTAGGTTGGATTAAAAGGCAGAGGCCTCATTCATCCCTGACATTACACATTTATTGGGATTATACCAGCGCAAATGTGTCCCTAGCTCTTATTGCAGTCTGTCTCCTGACCATGGGCAGTGGGTAGCATAGGCAGGGGAAGGCTGTGCCTTCCGAAACAACCTGGTGTGGCCCTGCCCACGCTCCGCCCCCAGGCCCCCTCCTGCCTGCTTCCAGTTCCCTTCCTGCTCTTCTGTGGCCAAGAGGCTGGGGCCAGTGCACACACGGCCTGGGGCTGGGAGGGCTGGGGCCGTGCTGCCCCTCCATCCACTCGGCGCGGGAGGGCGGGGGGTGTGGGGCTGCACCGCCCCCCTCGGGCCCCGGGGCTGGGGGTGCCGGGGCCGGGCCGCCCATCCACTCGGCGCCAGAGGGCGCGGTGTGTGGGACCGCACCCCCCCCCTAGGGCTCCTGGGCTGGGGGCGCTGGGGCCGTGCCACCCATCCATCCACTCGGCGCCAGAGGGCGCGGCGTGTGGGACTGCACCGTCCCCCTAGGGCTCCGGGGGTGGGGGCGCTGGGGCCGTGCCACCCATCCATCCACTCGGCGCGGGGGGGCGGGGGGGGGAGAGGGAGTGACCCCATGGCCCTTTGAAGTAGCGATGCGGGGCTGGCGCGGGTGGGGAGGGGGGAGAGGGGACGAGGGGGGCGGGGGGGGGAGAGGGAGTGACCCCATGGCCCTTTGAAGTAGCGATGCGGGGCTGGCGCGGGTGGGGAGGGGGGAGAGGGGACGAGGGGGGCGGGGGGGGGGGGCCTGCCCCGCCCCCCCAGGGCTCCGGGGCTGAGGGTGCTGGGGCCGGGCGGTCCATCCATCGACTCGGCGCCGGAGGGGGCGGGGTGTGGGGGGCTGCACCGCCCCCCTAGGGCGCCGGGGCTGGGGGTGCGGGGGCGGGGCCGCGCAGACAACCGCTCGGCGCCGGAGGGGGGGGTGAGTGGGACCGCACCGCCCCCTAGGGCTGCGGGGCGGGGGGGGGGGTGGGACTGCACCGCCCCCCTGGGGCTCCGGGGCTGGTGGTGCTGGGGCCGTGCGGCCCATCCATCCCCTCGGCGCCGGAGGGAGGGGGGCTGCGCCGCCCCCCTACGCCGCCGGGGCCGGGGGCGCTTGGGCCGTGCCCCCCACCCACCCACCCGCCGCCGAAGGGCGGGGGGGGGGGTGGGGGGCGGGGCCGGGCCCGGGGGGCTGCGGGGCGGGGGGGGGGGGGGCGGGGCCGTGCCGCCCGCCTGGCACTCTGGGGCTGGATATGATCATTATTTAAAATTTGTATTACAATAGCTCAGTCAGAATCAGTGTCAGGTGCTGTATAAACACAATTTAAGACACAATCTCGACCCCCAAGTTATAATTATAATCACACATCCTGTCATTTGGTTACTATGTGTAACTTTTTTTTTTTCTCCCACCAGAAGGTGTGGTGTCTTTTGAGTGTCCTTCCTCAAAGGCCCTGCAACCTTCCATATTAAGGGGAACTGCACAAGAAAGGAGGCAGGAAAAAATAGTATGTGATCATGTAATGAGAGATGGTGTCATACTGCCATGCACAAGCAGACCGAATTAAGGAGGCAATTAATCTTGGCATTTCCTCACTTTTGAGTCCTTGGCTTTGCAAGCTTAATAACATCTTTTTTTTTGGATGTAATAGAGATATAGATCCCACTGACTTCAGTGGAAGGAGGTTCAAGCCCATATGGCGTTTGCTAGGAGAAAGAGAGGTGTGTGTGTGTGTGTGTGTGTGTCTCTGTGTGTGTGTGTGTGTGTGTGTGTGAGAGAGAGAGAGAGAATGATCAACCTCTGAAGAAAACGAGATGATTTAGTTTGGACCCTAATGGGAGATGAAACTCCAAAATCAATGGGAGCTAGGCTCCTCAGTGCTTTAAAGATCCCAGTAGGCGCTTATCTGCATCTTAGATGCATAAATACCTTTAAAAATCCGTCCCCTTGTCCCTTTATCTTCCTTTCCTTTCACAAACACCACAGATTTCCTGTCCAAGTGTAACCTGGGGTCTTGTCACCCCTAAGTAGACATCAAAGATCTTTGACAGCTTTCCCTTATGCTTGCCACAAAGCTGCATGCAGCCTCCAATGGGCTGCTGTCTTTGATGCTACGATCAGTGACAGGCTCCAGGAAATGCCACTTTTGTTTTATACAGTGCAAATATTTGTAATAAAAAGTAAATATAAAGTGAGCACTGTGCACTTTGTATTCTGTGTTGTAACTGAAATTGATATATTTGAAAATGTAGAAAACATCCAAAAATATTTAAATAAATGGTATTCTATTATTGTTTAACAGCGCAAGTAATCGCACGATTAATCGCCATTACATTTTTTAATCACTTGACAGCCTATATATATATATATATATGAACATGTCTGTGCAAACAGAAAGCTGAGAGAGAGCCCTCTTCAATCTGCTGTCCTGGTTTTGCTCTTTACCAAACCCTGGTACTGAAAAAGACCATAAGGTCATCCTCTTGACAGGTCCAGCTGCCTGGGCCTTAAGGAAGTTGTACAATTATGTCTGAGAGCTTGAAAGCTGCCTGGCTGTCCTGTTAATGGTGAATCATGGCCCACCCATGGAGTTAACAAAGAAACCACTGAACCTTCTGAAAGAGATAATGCAGAACTTGTATTTCCTGCTATAGGAGCAGCAGTGCTCTGTATAACTGTATGTTCAAAAGGTCTGTCACACCTCCCCCCGCCCCCTTCTGTCTCCTCTCCCTCTTTGAATACCTGTGAAGTGGCTTTCCCCTTCCCCCTCCCTCCTGGAAGGCTTGTGGGATGAATGGGCTGCTTGAACAGCTGGAAGATCGGAAGAGCTCCCAGGTAGACAAGGTGTCTGGAACTCTAATTAGGCAGCGCTCACACACCCAGTGCATGGACACTGCATTGACACTGCCCAAGGTGGAGTGTGACCAACCAGACGCGGCCAAGTCATCTCTAGTCGCAGGCCATGAGGCGCAGGGTCCGTAAAAGGGGAAGGGGCCATGTGCTCAGCAGGGCACTCACAAGCTTGTACCTCCCGTGAAGGCCCTTCGGCCGGACCGCCTGGCCAGTGGTTCGCTGCATTGCATTTCATCGTGCCTCGGGAAGACTTACCTTCATTGCACCGTCCATCGCTGCGCTGCGGGACACTTACCTTGAAGGATCCTAACATCTCCAGTGCCGTGCCTGTCCTGGGAGCATGAGTGTGACCCCCTCCCCCCCCGCTTCTTTTGAGCTTAGCTCTCAGTATAATAAATGTGCTGCTTTCTGCCAAACTCTGGTGGGTCATTAGTCCTCCCTAAGCTTACTAGCTGGCCCAATTTCGGGTAACATTTCCCACCTTTCTGTGAGCTCTGATTTTGGTAAACTGACCTGTTTAGAGTGAACATCATTGCCTTCCCAGTGAGTGGTTTAGCAATTCCCTTTACAGAACACAGGCAGCGAGTGAGATCATGACTTACCAGTTCCCTTCACTTCTGGAGCATTATGGCCGCCTCCATGGGCTGCCCCTCGTGCCTGCGCCTTCACTCCCCTCCATGCACGGGTGCAGGTGCTGGGTGTGAGACATGACTGCTCAGAGCAGCTCTGACCCATGCTCTGTTTCTGAGTTGTGCTTCTGCCCAGGCCCCGAGAGAACACGCCATGGGCTGTGGTTGCCTTCAGACTCCTACTGCTCCTGAGCCTGGCTAGTGCCCCAGTGGTGTGAAGCCCCAGCACTCAGCTTGTTTGCGGAGGAGCTTCAGCAGGACCCCAGGGAGTGGAAGAAGCCATCTCCATTGGCTTGAAGGTCTCTCTTCCCTTCCGAACTCAGCTGTGCCCCTCTGCTCCTACCACCTTGAGCTGTCTGGCAGCTAGACCCAGAGAGAATGTGAGGGTCTACATAAACTATTCCCTTATACCCACCACAACCCAGCCCTGTCTGTTCTCCGCAGTGGGGTGCACCGGCTCCTGGGCAGTCAATGCAGACATGTCTCTTGGAGGAGAAGGACAGGGTAGCTTCTTTACCTGCATGTGACCAGCACTGCCTCACAGGGCTGAGACTAAAATTGGAAGGCACCTGAGGGAGGGGGGCTAGTAAACAATTGCCGTGCAATTCCCTCCTCCTGCTTGTATGGCGGCTCTTGCCATGGGTTTGCTGGCCCAGCAGCACACGCCGTTGTACAGGAACGCCAGGGGGTTCTCGTGTCAGGAATCCCTGCTCCACTTCTGGCTCGGTGGCTGTGGGGAAGCTGCCAGAAGGTGACCCTGAGGAGTGAGAGGAAGGAAAGTCACTGGGTGTTTTCCCTTAGCAGCTCCATGCTGGTGGAGCTTCCTGCTCTTCTATGGTTCTCATTTCCCTGAGGTGCAAGAAAAGGCACAAGACCTCAAGCCTGTGTAAATCAGATGCCATGGATGACGTTTCAAACAGCTCTTATGTGCAGCTACACCCAACAGTGTCTTACCAGCAGTTAATGTTTAATGAAATGAGCTCTCTGGTTCCAAGCACCCATATTACACAACCCAGATGCAGCCTCTTCCCTAGGAAGTTCTAGCTATCCTAAGGCTTTTTAAAATAAACCCCTTTTTATTAAACAAACAAACATGTATCATAAGACATGTCGTATGCTGGGAAGCATGTGAACTGAAATACAAGTGTGTGATACATCCATCCGAACAAAAGCAGGAAACATAATGCACAGAGACTCATGGAAAGTAGGCAATGGGCTACAGAGCCAGTTTCACCCCCAGCTCGTTAACTGCACTCCAGCTCCAGTTGGGAAGGGCTGGCAATCCCTACCAGGAGAAGCTGCTTGGTGCCATGGGAAATGTGTGAACATTGCAAAACCACGCTCTGAGCCCTGCTGGCAGCCTGGGCAAACAGGCCAAACACTGACTGGCACTGAGAGCAAATGTTCCTTTTGCCCCCCAGGTGGGCTGTCTAGCTGAAGGGTAAGTCATACGGCTAAGGCAGTGTGTGGGGCTTTCAAACTGCGGCTGCCAAGGCGGTATGTGTTCTGAGCAACAATACAGGCCCTCACTCTTCAGGGCTGGCAGGCCGGCACTTTCTGTCAGCCCTAGAACCATAGACTATCAGGGTTGGAAGGGACCTCAGGAGGTATCTAGTCCAAACCCCTGCTCAAAGCAGGACCTAATCCCAACTAAATCATCCCAGCCAGGGCTTTGTCAAGCCGGGCCTTAAAAACCTCTAAGGAAGGAGATTCCACCACCTCCCGAGGTAACCTATTCCAGTGCTTCACCACCCTCCTAGTGAAAAAGTTTTTCCTAATATCCATCCTAAACCTCCCCCACTGCAACTTGAGACCATTACTCCTTGTTCTGTCATCTGCCACCACTGAGAACAGTCTAGATCCATCCTCTTTGGAACCCCCTTTCAGGTAGTTGAAAGCAGCTATCAAATCCCCCCTCATTCTTCTCTTCTGCAGACTAAACAACCCCAGTTCCCTCAGCCTTCAGTGGGACACGATCGGGCCCACATAGAAGGGGCGAAAGAGCAGGTTTGATCAAGAATAGGAGATGCATGTTGTCACGTGCTACTTTCTTCTTCAGTTCAGGAGAGCTTGTTTCTGCCTTATTGGTGGGGTCTCGCTGGTTCCACCACAGGGCAGTGGTTACAGCATGTTTCCCACCGGGCTGTTACGCTCGGGAAGCCACCGTACAGGCACTCTTGGAGGCTATCCAGTGGCACAGAGGGATGAGCGAACTGGTCGTATAAGGCGACAGCCCCTCCCACCCCCACGTGCAGCTTCCCCCGCAACATGAGCTGAACCCTCTGTGCTTCCTCCCAGATGGCCAGTGGGAAAGAACCATGAGGAAGGGAAGGCTGGGCCCCCGTGGGAAGAGGGACATGCGCCAGACCCCATTCTCACAGGACTGACAGCACACATCCTGGACTTGGGAGGTGCAGGTTTGGAGAAGGATCCTCCTGGCTCCTCTGCATGGCCGGAGGGGAAGCATTGGGCCCAGCATTCCCGTGGCAGGGCCTCACCTCTCAGACACACTGCCCCAGAAGCCAGGCTCTGGCCATGTCCACACTGCAGCTGCTACTGCAACACAACGACAGCCAGGCAGCTGTGCTGCTTCAGAGCCGTAGTGCAGCTTCCTACAGGGATTGAAGGGGTTTTCCATTGATTTACTTAGTCCATGTCTCTGGGAGGTGGGAGCCAGGCTGCTGGAAGAATTCTTCCACTGCTGTAGTTGAGTCTACACTGGGGCTTAGGTTGACCTAACAACAGCCCTAAGTGATGTAGCAAGGTCGATCTCATTTTTAAGTGTAGACCAGGCTGAAGTCTGAATCTGGCCCTGCAGTAGCCCTGTCTACACTAGGCTTGTCCTTTTTAAAATCTCCCAGCCTTCTTCCACCCTAATGCAGGTCCAAGGACAGCCACCGAGGGGACTCTGGTTTGGACAAGGCTCTGGGGGGATTCGTTCCTGTGATATCCTCTCGCCGGCTCTGATCTGTTCGACGTGGTGGTAATAGTGCCAGTGCCATGTGTAGCCTTGCACTCCCACCATTGCTAGTGTGACGGGTTGGATCACAGAAACCCCCTTGGGAGCTGCCAGACTGATGTGCAAAGGCTACCTCTGTTCCTGTTCTCCCTGCCAGCTCAGTGGCTTCAGCTCCCTGTCTTGGTGAAGCCAGACACACCCGTCTGCTCCAGCACAGACTCAGGGTCTGAATCACCTGTCCCAAAGCTGCAGGTTTACCTGAGAACAGCTCACAGAAGTGTGCTTGTCTTTAGCACTCAGATGCCCAACTCCCAATGGGGTCTAAACCCAAATAAATCCGTTTTACCCTGTATAAAGCTTATACAGGGTAAACTCATAAATTGTTCGCCCTCTATAACACTGATAGAGAGATATGCACAGCTGTTTGCTCCCCCAGGTATTAATACATACTCTGAGTTAATTAATAAGTAGAAAGTGATTTTATTAAATACAGATAGTAGGATTTAAGTGATTTCAAGTAGTAACAGACAGAACAAAAGAAGTTACCAAGCAAAATAAAATAAAATACGCAAATCTATGTCTAATTGCACTAAATACAGATAAGATCCTCACCAGTTCCAAAATGTTCCCTTTTACAGGCTAATCTTCTTTTAGCCTGGGTCCAGCAATCACTCACACCCCCTGTAGTTACTGTCTTTGGTTCCAATTTCCTTCAAGTACCTTGGGGGGGTGGAGAGGCTCCTTCTTTAGCCAGCTGAAGACAAAATGGAGGGGTCTCCCACGGGTTTAAATAGACTGTCTCTTGTGGGTGGAGACCCCCTCCTCACCCTCTGTAGAATCCAGTCACAGAATGGAGATTCGGAATCACATGGGCAGGTCACATGCCCATGCATGACTCAGGACTGCAGGTAGCAGCCATTACCCACATGCTGCCTTGAACGTCCTCAGGTAGACTTCTAATGTGGATTGGAGTCTTCCAAGCTCTTTTGTCTGTTAAGTGCCCCTTGATTGAACATTTAATTTGCACATTCCTTTCCCAAGAAGTGATCAAATGTTCTAACTGAGGCCACTTAGAAATCAAGCAATTATATAGCCAATGTTCATAACTTTGAACACACAAATGGGGCCTGCATACAACTAGGATGAACATAACCAGTAGATCATAACCTTTACATGGATATGTTACATGGCCTATGTAGCAAAACCCTATTCCAGTTATATTATACATACATTTATGAGCCCCCCCCATAAACCTTTATGGGGTATGCTGTCACAGCTAGCACCCTGGCAGCTGCACCAGCGGAAGCTTTCCCAGGACACGTCTAGTGATACATCGCTCTGTCCATGCCGCCTGTAAGCTGAGAAATGTCACCCGGCTAGTTCAGGTCTGTCTCTGACCTTGACAACGGCCATGCCGTGGTGGGGCTTGTCAGTCATTGGCTCCCTGTGCTGGATTACATTAGCGGTACCCAATCTAAATCATCTTTGGGATGCCCAGGTACCAAAGTAAGAATGGCTCCATAAGGGCCGGTAGTCACAGCAACAACCATTGCATTGGAACAGGCTCCAGGCTTCCCCGCAATAGTGTGTGAATCCTACTGAACCTCGCTGAGAGAGAGTGGGAAACAATCCAGCATTTTCTCTCTGTCATACTGATCTGAACCCCATCAGCATAGTATCTGAGCTCACCTGGCAAGCCTTTGTGTCTTTCTCCTCACACCCCCGGCAGGCAGGGCAGTGCATTTATCCCCACTGGGCAGGTCTGAGGTAGAGAGACTAAGTGAGTTGACCAAGGTCACATGGAGTGTGTGGCGGAGCAGTGAATTGACCCCAGGTCTCCCAAGTCCCAGCCTAGTGTCCAGACAAAGGGACCATCCTCGCTGCACTGAAGGAGCACCGTGCATGCGGCCATTGGTTGCCTTTTTAAGACACAAGTTAATGAAATACATAGATGGGGCTTTAAAAAAGGTGGACAGGGTCTTGTATTTCCCCGCTTCCTTTCCTGCCACCTTCCTGTTCTGCAAAGCAAGTTGGCCGATGTAGTGAAAAGGTCCCTAGCCACAGGAGAGCACTGTCCAGTACACACACCTATGGATGAGGAGGGCAATTAACATCCAGCAGGAGGAGTGATGGGAGCTCATGGAACACATCTGGGAGCCAGCCCCTGTCCTCTGTGAACTTCCTCAGCTAAGCACTGGAGTGGGAAATCCATTTGTCTTAGTGGGTTCACTGCTTGCTGTCAGCCTAGCATAGGGCACCTGCTCTCACACACCCATTAAGACGCACACTGGGGGAGCTGACAAACACTGAGCGCCAGACGTGTGTGACAAAGTGTCTCAACACCAGTCTCAACCTGGCAAAGGGATGCGAATCACCGCCTCTTGCTCCCCCCCTCGCCATGCTGTGCCACTGCAATTCACTCTTCCACACACTCAGCTGCTTATAAAACACGCACCAGGGCTCCAAGGTACCATCTGACCTTGTTACAGGTTGTTTCACAGTCCTGGTGGCTCCATTGGCAGTGCTCTTAGTACATCTTACAAGAAAAGCTGGAATAAAACTGCATTTCCACATCAGCCAGGAGAGTCCCGTGCTCTCCCTGGGGCATGTGCCTGCTCCTCTTCAGCTCAGGCTATGGCAGCACCTGGAGCTAGGGGTGTGACATGTGGCAGCAATGAGCGGAGCAGAGGCTAGCGCCCGCTGGGGGTGTCCTCAGGGTGGCTAGCCCAGCTCCCGTGGCCTGGCGACTAGATTCTTCGCATGCTAGCTCAATGAGAGCTAGTGTGTGTATGTCGATGCGAGCTGGGACTCACCTCTAGCTCCAAGTGTGGGTGCAACCTCAGTGTCAAAACTCCCCTTGTTTCCGCCAGTGCAGGCAGGAGTGGAGGGGGAAAGCTCCCATCTCTAACTCCTGCCCCCCCGCCCCGCTTACAGGGCTAGAGAGAGAGCAATACGTGGTAAAGTTATAGGGTAGGATGGATATTTGAAGAGTTCCAGTTTAATAAATGGTTGCAATGCCATGGGTCACATGAAGACTTGAGGTGCTTTAGGCAGACAGTTTAGTGGCCTACACATCAGGGTTGAATTTGCATAGCTTTCCTTGACCCATTCAGGCGTGGAGCTTGGGATCACTTGCAAACTGACAGCCCTGCACCCCAAGCCAGCTTCCCTAGCAGCCAGGCATGCAGCTTGAGCAAGGAAGGTGACAGAATTTAACTTTGCCACACCCCACAGGGGAGAGCCCAGGGAGCAGAAAACAGTTTCCAATACCAGCCTCTGTGAGGGAGGGATGGAGTCAGGGGCGCTGGAACAATTTGTATAGTGGGGGTGCTGAGACCCATTGAACCAGACTGCAAACCCTGTATGGGATGGAAACCACTTCAAGCCGGGGGTGCGGCTGCATCCCCAGCACCCCTAGTTCCAGCCCCCCTGAATGCAGCCACTGAACTCCAGCTCTTTCCACATCTGCCAAGGTTTGCAGCTGGATCAACAAACCTCTGTGTTCAGTAGTAGCCATGGTGTCAAACAATAGACCCCGTGTCTGACTTCTTTGGCCTCCTCCAGACTGGGATTTTCTCTATCACTGTAATTGTAGCTATGTCAGTCCCAGGACACTAGGGAGACAAGGTGGGTGAGGTAATACCTTTTATTGCACCAACTTCTGTTGGAGAGAGAGAGAGAGACAAGCTGAAGACGAGCTCTGTATGGCTCGAAAGCTTGTCTCTCCCAGCAGCAGAAGTTGGTTCATTAAAAGATATTACCCCCCGCCGTGTCTCTCCATTCTCTGTAACACAGAGACTGCACAGGCCTTTTCTGCATAATAAGCTCCTCTCTATGGTGGTGGACATGGTCCACTACCCAAGTTGATCTTTGTTGTAGCTGTCCGAGCCGCCTTATGGCCGTGAGCATGGGAATGCCCAAAGGACCCAGTGAGCATTTCCATTCTGGGTTCAGTACCACTGCCTCTCTGTCTCTCTCACTATTTCTTACTCCAGTTTTCAACATCTTTGTACTTATGGGCATGGCAAGAGTGGCCAAAATTAATGAAATTACAGAACATCAAATACCCACATCCATGGCAGGCTTTACAACTAGGAACATGCAGTTGTTCCTCACATTTCTTTATTTTCTCCCAGAGTTCTCTCTCTCTTGCGCACACATACGCACTCCTCCCCTGCTCTCACGTTCTCTGAAGCACTGTTGGGTAACTCAGGCCCCAATCTTGCAAACACTGACCCATGAGCTTGACTTTATGCACAAATAGTTCCACTGAAGGCAATAAAAGTACTCACAGTGCATGCATTTGAACCTGGGTGTGTATCTTTTTAGTATGATGAAAGCAGCTCTTTGGATTATATTTGCTGGACTTGTCTGTGTCCAAATTGTGAATGCTGAGCACTTGAAAATCTGACCCTATAATTTTTTTTATTGCTGTTTTGTGGCACGATTTCATTAAAAAGGAAACAAAACAATTTTAAAAAGGACAAATGAGTTCGTATAAAAAACCCCAAATCATTTATCTGATCTCCTAGCTCCCACTCCCAGAGTTCAGTTGTTCCAGTACAAAGGAAACATCGCTGAGTGATGAGATTTTGCAAAACCAAAACTAGAATGAGAAGAGTGATTGACAGATGAGCTGGCCCGGAGAAGGCCAAAGAAACTGTAAAAGTAGATCCAAAGTAGAGGATTTGTACTGGATGCCCTGTCCAGGCAATAACTCTTGGGCTGTGCCTACAATGTGAGTTCTTAGCCATGCTCGCAGGGTTGGCCTAGGGCCAGTGCAGCGCCAGGAGAATCCCTGGAACAAAAACAGTATTCTTATTAGCTTCAAAGTTGGTGGTTGCTTCTGGTCCCACTACTGACATGCTTCTGATGTGGGCTACAATGTCACGCTGCGCAGCTCTGCTAGGAATTGTTAAAAGCTGCTGTGTTCTCTCTCCAAAGTTAGTCACACGTCAGTGGTGATCTCATTAATTCCTCTCTCTTTAAGGAGGCAGCCTGCACAAGCCTGAGCGATAGGAGGCCCAGGTTACATTTCCAGTTCTGCATTAATGTCTTGTGCAACTCTGAGCCTTCGCTCTCCCTACTTTGGAGAGCACTTTGATGGCTCCAGGTGAAAAATGCTGTACAAGTGCTGCTTCCTGATGGCCAAGTCTTCCAACCCTGGGCACCTTTCATTGAGGGCCTGACTATGGAGTGAGGAGCTGAGCTCCAGGCACCTAGGTTTGGAACTTGCAGCCGTTGTTAATTATGTATTTTACAAAGTGCTTTTGCTCCCAAGTTAAGGTAGATATTGTGACAGACTGTACCCCATTGCCACCATTTTTACAAGATTATGATAAATTTTGTACAAAATGTGTCCTGTGAGGTATCATCTGAAAACTCAATCTGCTGAAAATTATTCTCCTTGTAAAATATGTGGCAACAACGTATTTAAAGTTATAAGTTTCTGCTGTATAACATTGCTGTAACATGTTCCAGAGTTAAAAAGGCAGGCCCAAACCAGTTCCTCAGAGTCAAAGACACACTGATGCCCCGGACAGGTATCAGCATAATCAAATGGTCTATAATGGACTATCAATGGCTAAGCAGCCATTCTTTGGCAAGAAGAAGGGTGTGGACGAGAACTTTACACATGGGCAAAGACACAGCTGTTGGTTTCTGTGCAGACTGGCTGTCACCTGAAACCCAGCTGGAGATACTCCTCAAAGAGGTGAGAAGGGAATAAGAAACAGACGCCTCCAAATCATATCTCTATTCAAGACATCAACAATGTTTGAAAGACAAAGGAAGCATCATCAAATTGGAGGGAGGTCCTGGCTGAAGCCATCCAGCCAGACTACTGTAAGCTTATGGTGAGGAAAAACCTTTTTGCTTTTAAGTTCACTTAGCTTGTTTAGTTAGGTATTAGTTCGTATATTATCTTTTTATTTTTTTTGTAACCAATTCTGACTTTTATGCCTCATTATTTGTAATCACTTAAAATCTATCGTTCTGTGGATAATAAACTTGTTTTATTGTTTTATCTAAACTGGTGTGTTTGGATTGAAGTGTTGGGAATCTCCACTTGAGATAACAGGGTCTGTGCGTATCATTTTCCATTGATGAAATGACAGACTTTCTGTGAGCTTGTCTTGTCCAGAAGGAGAGATCTGAGCAGTACAAGATGTACATTTCTGGGGAAGGTCTGGGACTGGGAATTTGCCTTGTATGTCATTAATGAGTGACTAGACAGAGCATATATGTAACTCAGCTGGGCGTGAGTTTGCATGCTACAGGCTGTGAGAGAGCACGACCAGGAGTGTTGTTCTCACAGCAAAGCCGTGCAAAAGGCACCCCAAACTGGAGAATTGAGGGGACACAGATACTTAACAGTCCATATTATACCCTGGGGAATGTCACAGATATAAGCCTAGACCCAGATCCTTAATGTTTAGGTGCCTAACTCTCATTGACAGCAATGGGGAGTTAGATGCCTGAATACCTTGGAGGATCTGGGCCCGCCGCACTCAGACAGGTCTCAGACCGCATGTGGAATAGATACACGATACATCTTCTAGATCACTCACACACTAAATGTAGAGCTTAGATTTTTCTTTAAAGATTTTCAACATCAGTCTGATATTTCTTCTAATAAACAATCCCATGACAAGGCCACCTGTTTTCTGATGACAACGGTCAGACAGCTCAGAACAGGCTGAATAATCACCACCATTCAGGGCAAAGTCACTGCCCATGACATCACTCTCCATGTTCAGCCATACCAGCCACACACACAGTAGTGCCTAGGGACCCAAATCAGGGCTTGGGGCCCCGTTGTGCCAGGTGCTGTACAAACCTGCAGTAAAAAGACTGCCCCTGTGCCAGAAATCTTACAAGCTGCATTCACAGCCAGACACAACACGTGGATGGAACCAACGAGGGGACGAGGGGAGTGGCACGGGGAGGTAACTGTCCTGTGAGCATGTTCATGGGTAGCCTCGCCATGCACACAAAGTAGTCCCCCCCCTGCCTGCTGTGTAAGGTGGAATGGCGCCCGAGTGCTGCTGCGGTACCTACAATGCCTCATTGGCAGGAGGCTGGCTAGGGGAAAGAAGTAATGCAAGATCCCAGTGCGCACCCTGGCAATCCAACGTGTGCAGGAATGAAGGGCCGTGCTGTTAGGGTGAGTGTGTAAGGAGAGTCGCCCTCTCTGGAGTGGGCATGAAATCCAGGTGCCAAACCCAAACCTTATCTAAGCTCCATGTCGAAAACAGCCACTCTCCTTAGGCCTTGTCCAGGGATGGCTTGCAGTCAGCTGGCACCAGCTCCCATTTCCCTGAAGCGGCAGGGCCCTGTGCCCCTGGGGGGAGAGCCAGAGAGTGCTGCAGCAGAAAGGCCCCTGCACCTACAGAAAGGGGTGGGGGAACGGCACTACCATAGCAGGTCCTCGCTTCCCCATGAGCCTGTATGAGCTCCATGGCTGGAGCTCTGCAGGTGCCTGGGGGGGATGCTAGGGGCGGGCGGAGGAAAGGGACAGAGCGAGGGAGCAGGTGCACTGTCCCATGCTGCCCTTTGAGGAAGTTAGTGCTGCTCTGGGATGAATCAGCATCCTCTCTGCATCTGCATCCCCTTGGGATGGGGGCTCTGCTTGCACAACTCTGCCACCAGAGAAGGCAGGATGGCTGGGTTGCATGACAGACAGGCAGGCACATCACATGATCCTTTCCACTAGGATCTCCAAGAGTCTCGGGTTGGCTGGCCAATGCCCCTCCCCCAAAGCTCTCTCTCCATCCAGTGAGGAGAATTCGGAGCAAACACCACAGGGCAGGTCTCTAATGTGCAGAGACGGACTGTACACCCGACCAAGTAGCAGGTTATGGTTTGGGCTAATTTAGCCCACCAGTAATTCCATCACGTGTCCCCATGTTCACCTACTGTGGGCCAGTGTAAGACAAACCTGCGTGAGAGGAGCCATGGTCCCGTGATTAGGATTTAGAAGCCCTGGATTTAATTCCCTGCTCTGCCACAGACTCCCTGTGGGCAAATCACTGTCCCTCTGTGCTGCAGCTCCCCATCGGTACAATGGGGATCGCAGCCCTGGCCTGCTTCCCCGGGGTGTGTGAGGATAAAGACATTTAACACTGTGAGGTGCTCAGATACGACAGTAATGGGGGCTAGAGGAGTGCCGAACTAGATCACTTTCCCCTGGACCTTTCAGTGGGGAGAGAAGATGTCAAAGAAATACTCAAAAGACAGCGATTCGCCCGTCCACTGGTCACCATTTCATCAGATCGGCTTTTCCTTTGAAACGTTTCTCCTCGCCTTTTTTTGGTATTGTTAGTGTGAGTGCTTCAGGGGGTGAGTAACAGCAACAGCAAGAGAAAACATAGGCAAAGGAAATTCTGGGGGTGGGCGGAGATGGGGGGCGGGGGAAGAGAGGGGCCATAAAATTAAATATGGCAAATGAATGAGTCAGTTAAGGGGGGGAGGAGGAGAAAATATAAAAAAACCCAGATTCTCAAACGTGGAGTCTCCTGTGTAAAAGGAAAGGGGGTGAAAGAGCAGTAAAAATGGCACGAATGCTCACTCCTGTTCCATTACCAATAAAGCAATTAGCAGTAGCCAGCGCCGGCTCCAGGGTTTTTGCTGCCCCAGGCAGCAAAAAAAAAAAAAAAAAAAAAAAAGCCGCGATCGCGATCGCGATCTGCGGCGGCAATTCGGCGGGAGGTCCTTCGCTCCGAGCGGGAGTGAGGGACCCTCCGCCGAATTGCCGCCGAATCGCTGGACGTGCCGCCCCTCTCCCGAGGGGCCGCCCCAAGCACCTGCTTGGTCAGCTGGTGCCTGGAGCCGGCCCTGGCAGTAGCAAGACTGAGGGCCCATCCTGCAGCCCTTAAGTCAGGGCAGCAATCCTGAGTCATGCCAGTAGCCTCAGCAAGACTAGCTGCTGGAGTGAGTAAAGGCCACTTTCCTGGCTCAGGGCTGCAGAATTGGGGCCTTAGTGAAGCCATTTCTCTCCTTTGTCTAAAAGTCTCCCTTGGTTCAGGAGCGCCACCAGCTTTTTCGGCTCCCTAGGCGGCGGAAGGTCCCGCCCCCGAAATGCCACCCCCGACAGCGGAGGCGGAAGGTCCTGCCCCAAAATTCTGCTGACGACCGGGGCACCGGCGCCCCCCAAATAGTAGTGCCCTAGGCGACCGCCTAGGTTGCCTAATGGGTTGCGCCGGCCCTGCCTTGGTTGCTGCTCTCTGAGGCTCGGTGTACGCTAGGAACTTACGTTGGTCTAACTATATTGCCATGGGAGGCGCGTGATCCACTGGCTGGGGGATGCTAGCCCCCAGCCCCACCCCTTATGCCTGAGGCCCCGCCTCTCCCACCCCCGCCCCCCGTGGCCACTGGCCCAGTCCCACGGTTAGCCCCCCAGCCCCAAAGGAGTGCTGGGAGGGCGGGCAGCACACGGCCCCAGACTGGGAGGGTGGGGAAAGTGGGCAGCGCGCGGCCCCAGCAGAGCACTGGGGGGCTGGAGCCGGAGGACTGGAGCCGCAAGCAGGGAGCAGGGTCACATCTGGCTGTCTGGGGAGGCAGAGCGTCCCCCAGCCTATGTGACCCACCACCCATGTCTATTGCTCAGGGGTTTGGCAGAGAGACGTACTTATATCACCCAAGCCCCGGTGTAGACAGCGCTATGGTGACAGGAGGGTGACACAGCTACTGTCTCTTGGGGAGGTAGGGCACCTAAGTCAATGGGAGACGCTCTCATCGGCATAGGCAGCGTCTTCACTAAAGTGCTACAGAGGTGCAGTTGCAGCGCTGTAAGTGTAGACAAGCCCTGGGTGTGCGGTGGCAGACACCTGGTTGGTTTCATAGAATCATAGAATATCAGGGCTGGAAGAGACCTCAGGAGGTATCTAGTCCAACCCCCTGCTCAAAGCAGGACCAACCCCAACTGAATCATCCCAGCCAGGGCTTTGTCAAGCCTGACCTTAAAAACCGCTAAGGATTAGTGCAGCAATGGAGGGACTGCACGCTGGCAAAGGCAGCGGTGCATGTTCGCTCAGCAGCGTCCCCAGTCAGCTGGACAGATTGGCATGGTTGCCTCGACTCCTGCGGTCAGGGAGGGGGGAGGCTGGCTGACAGAACAGGATGGGAGGATTAACTAGGTTAGGCTTCAGGTCAGGAGGAGAGATGGCCCCAAGCCAAAAAAGAGGGGCCTGAACATCCTCGCTCTGGAAATCCAGAGCCAACCTGTGTGGCTGGGCTCCAGCTCACCTTAGGGGGATGTGGGATGACCATTTCACAGGCACTTAACTGACCTAGGCTGCTAAGGCCCATTGACTGGCAATGAGAGCTAGGCTCTTACGTGCCTAAGTCCCTTTGGAAAATGGGATGTGTGTTCCTAAGTCACCTAGCACTGCTGAACATTTGGCCTGTGGTCTCCCCTAGAGTGCAGCGTATGATTCACAGATTCCGAGGCCAGAAGGGACCACTGTGATCATCTCGTCCGAATGCAGTCTGCCCCGGGGGCTTTCTCCCCCTTTCCCCCAGCTGAGGCAGGCCACCCAGGCTCGGAGGGCTTCACACCGGCACCCCTGACATTGAGGGGCATGATTCAAAACCCAGGGAGACTCAGCTTAGCCAAGTGTCCTTGCGGGATAGCCCTGACCTGAGATTTACCCAGCCCTTCAGAAGACTTGGCTCTGTGTTTCCCTGGAGGGACAGGGCCTGAGCTGAGTGACAGACAAGCTCTTACTCTAGAGAGGAGTCTTCATTGTATGGGCATCCATTTGCTTGTCTCCACCCTGTTCTTGTGGTCAGGTCTGTGCCCCCAGCTCTCTGTAAACTGGGGTGGGGACCAATTACCAGAGAGCAGCTGGGAGAAGGGCTAGTTCAGAGAGCACCATTCCCTTGGGACACCTCCCAGTATCGCTCAACCTCCCAGGGCTGACCCTTTCCACTCCCCAGGAGGGACACCATTCACCCTAGTACGTCCCTCCATTCTCACAGATGGCACTGTCACTGGGTCATGTCCTGAACCTCCCTTTTCCCCAGTCTCTGCCGTTCCCCACAATCTGTCTGCTTCCCTCCCCATCTCTCCCAGGTAGCCCCGTCCTCCCCCCCCCCCACCTGCTTGGTTCCCCAGAAACGTATGAGGGGGGCAGATGAGCCTGGCCCTGTAGTGGGCAGAACTCAGCAGTGGTGACAGTAAGAAGATGGAGGCATGTGCCTGCCCTGGAGGGGGCCGTGCGTGAGTGGGGCAGGAGCAGCTGGGGAACAGTGCTGGGGAATGGCAGGGCATACTCTTGAATCCCCCCAAAAGCATCCTGTCCTGCCAGCTGTTGGACACCAGAGAGGTATGACACTCCCAGAGGCACTCCCGGCGCTAAGCTGCCCAGGGATCGCAAACAGCATCAGATCAGTGCCTCTGACTGGGGAAAGCCCAGGCTGAAAAGAGCGTGCAACACTTTGCCTTATGGGCCGTGATGGATCTACAGATTGGACCCTTCAGATGCTATTTCCAAACACACTAACCCCTGGGCAGATGCAGTGCCACAGACAAACAAACAGATCAGGAACCAGGAACT
This sequence comes from Platysternon megacephalum, assembly GCA_003942145.1. Taxonomy (NCBI): domain Eukaryota; kingdom Metazoa; phylum Chordata; order Testudines; family Platysternidae; genus Platysternon; species Platysternon megacephalum. Next base: position 442,660 of record QXTE01000380.1, read on the forward strand.
AAAAGATTGTTGTTTGGTTCAAAAGACAAGTGCCTTTCTTATGTTGTAACCTCTTTTCCTCTCAGTTCTCTCCCCTTCCTGCTCTGGCCCCAGGCTAGAGAGGGAATAAATAGATTTACTGCTGCGTTCACTTCCAGATGAATCATGCCACGGGACAGGGCAGTGCTGGAACAGTGAGTGAGAGACAGATACACAGTGAATGACTGATGCACAGAGGAGCCCAGCTGATGGGGTCAAAGGAGAAAGGTGAAGTAAGTGCAGTCCCTCAAGGCAATGCCCACAATGGCAATAGGCCATGTTAGCTGAACTGGTTTTAAATGGTGTTTGAACAGAATTCACCTAAAGTGAAATTCAGAGGTCCATTTAAATCTCACTTTAAGCCCTAGGAAGAGGAGTGCTTTCTCCTTAGTCAGCTTAATCCACTTTGAAAGTGGAGTAAGGCCATGTCTACACTATGCGGGCTATGCCAACGTAGCTAGGGTGCCATAGCCATGCTGGCATAACGCCGTAGTGTGGGCACAACCTACACCAACTGAAGGGATTTTCCAAGGGTGAAGGAACACCGCCTCCCTGAGTGACAGTAGCGAAATCGACAGAAGCATTCTTCCAGCAGCCCTGCTGTGTCTACACTGGGGGTTAGGTCAGCATTACCTACAGTGCTCTGGGGTGTGGAGTTTTCACACCCCTGAGTGCTTTACCTGTATCAACTTAAGTTGTAACTATAGACCAGGTCTAAGGGTACGTCTACAGTACAAAATTAATTCGAACTTATTCTATTCAAATTTTCGGAAGTGATTTTATACATTCGGTGTTGTGTGTCCCCACTAAAGCACGTGAATTCGGCGGAGTTCATCCACAGTACCGAAGCTAGCATCGAATGTCAGAGAGGTGCACTGTGGGAAGCTATCCCAGAGTTCCCTCAGTTCCCGCCGCCCATTGGAATTGTGGGTTAAGCTCCCAGTGCATGTTGGGGCAAAAACATTCTCGCAGGTGTTTCTGGGTGTGTGCCGTCACTCACTCCTCCCTCCATGAAAGCTACAGCAGACGCCATACTGCCAGCAGATGGTGCAGTACGGTGCACCGCCTGTCTCCTGGTACTATGAATCCACCTCCCATATCCTCTCGTCTTTCTATCTACGCTTTTATCTAACCATTTCCCGCCTTTTTTCGGCTACCGTGAACCGAGCAGCACAGCTTCTCTGCTTTCCCGCTCTTGCATCGCTAGCTAATTTTTCCATGTTGTCTGTCCTGGGCTCCCGTGGAAGCTACAGAAGGCAACAATTCCCCACCGTTTTTCGGCCATCATGAACTGAGCCGCACAGCTTCTGCCGCTTTTTCCATGTTGTCGGTCCTGGGCTCCCGTGGAAGCTACAGACGGCAACAATTCCCCGCCGTTTTTCGGCCATCGTGATCTGAGCCGCACAGCTTCCGCCGCAAACTCTGCTCACCCGCTCTTGCAGCTCTAGCGAGCTTCCCGACTCCATGAAAGCTACAGAATACAACCATTTACTGCCTTTTATCGGCCATCTTGAACCGAACAGGCCTCCTACATTTCGCGCCCTTTTTCCAGGATTACCCGTGCAGGTGCCATAGCGCGGCAATCATGGAGCCCGCTCAGATCTCCGCTGCAGTTTTGACCATTGTAAATACCTTGCGCATTATCCAGCAGTATGTGCAGTACCTGCAAAACTGGGCGAGGAAGCGACGACAGTGCGATTACTATACTGATGAGGACATGGACAGAGACGTTCCTAGAAGCACGGCATGTGGCGATTGGGAGATCATGGTGGCATTGGGCCAGGTTCATTCTAGGCCTGAGAAACAAGCACAGACTGGTGGGACCGCATAGTGTTGCAGGTCTGGGATGATTCCCAGTGGCTGTGAAACTTTCGTATGCATAGGGCCACTTTCATGGAACTTTGTGACTTGCTGTCCCCTGCCCTGAAACGCAAAGACACCAAAATGAGAGCAGCCCTCACAGTTGAGAAGAGAGTGGCGATAGCACTGTGGAAGCTTGCAACGCCCGACAGCTACCAGTCAGTCGGGAATCAGTTTGGAGTGGGCAAATCTACCGTAGGGGCTGCTGTGCTGCAAGTAGCCAACGCAATCATTGACCAGCTGCTATCAAGGGTAGTGACTTTGGGAAATGTGCAGACCGTTGTGGATGGCTTTAATGCGCTGGGGTTCCCTAACTGCGGTGGGGGATAGACGGAACGCATATCCCTATCTTGGCCCTGGCACACCGGGACGGCCAGTACATAAACCACAAGGGGTTCTTTTCCATGGTGCTGCAAGCACTGGTGGATCACAAGGGACGTTTCACTGACATCAACTTGGGATGGCCAGGAAAGGTGCATGACGCTTGCATCTTCAGGAACTCTGGTCTGCTTGAACAGCTGCAGGAAGGGACTTACTTCCCAGACCAGAAAATTACTGTTGGGGATGTTGAAATGCCTATAGCTATCCTCGGGGACCCAGCCTACCCCTTAATGCCATGGCTCATGAAGCCGTACACAGGCACCCTGGACAGTAGTAAGGAGCAGTTCAACTATAGGCTGAGCAAGTGCAGAATGGTGGTAGAATGTGCCTTTGGACGTTTGAAAGCGCGCTGGCGCAGTTTACTGACTCGGTTAGATCTCATCACAACCAATATTCCCATTGTAATTGCTGCTTGTTGTGTGCTCCACAATATCTGTGAGAGTAAGGGGGGATACATTTATGGTGGGGTGGGAGGTTGAGGCAACTTGCCTGGCGGCCAATAATAATAATAAATTGAGATATACCTATCTCATAGAGCTGGAAGGGACCCCGAAGGGTCATTGAGTCCAGCCCCCTGCCTTCACTAGCAGGACCAATTTTTGCCCCAGATCCCTAAGTGGCCCCCTCAAGGATTGAACTCACAACCCTGGGTTTAGCAGGCCAATGCTCAAACCACTGAGCTATCCCTCCTCCCCGCCAGACAACAGGGCGATTAGAAGAGCACAGCAGGGCACGCTGCACATCAGAGAAGCTTTGAAAGACAGTTTCATGACTGGCCAGGGTACGGTGTGACAGTTGTGTTTGTTTCTCTTGAAGTTACCTGCCCCCTATATATATGAAAGGAAATAAAGTCAAAATTGTTTAAAAACTGTTCTTTATTATTTGTTGCACAACACATTGAGAGAAATCAGAAGGTAGACCAGGGGAGGAGAGGGTATTGGGTTAGGGGGGTGGAGGAGGAGGGAAGGACAAGTATAGAAACCAAATCAAAAGTTCGCATATGCCAGCTTTCTGCTGCTTGGGCGATCCTCTGGGGTTGAGTGTGTGGGTCCCCGTAGCCTCCCCCCTCGTGTTCTTGGGCGTCTGGGTGAGGAGGCTATGGAACTTGGGGAGAAGGGAGGGCGGTTATATAGGGTCTGCAGCTGCAGTCTGTGGTCTTGCTGCCTTTCCCGCATTAGATCCACCATACAGCAGAGCATGTCAGTTTGCTCCCCCATGAACTTGACCATCAGAACATAAGAACGGCCGTACCGGTTCAGACCAAAGGTCCATCTAGCCCAGTATCCTGTCTACCGACAGTGGCCTATGCCAGGTGCCCCAGAGGGAGTGAACCTAACAGGCAATGATCAAGTGATCTCTTTCCTGCCATCCATCTCCACCCTCTGACAAACAGAGGCTAGGGACACCATTCCTTACCCATCCTGGCTAATAGCCATTAATGGACTTAACCACCATGAATTTATCCAACCATAGCGTCCTGCCTGCTCGCATTGCGTGCGTCCCTCCTCTCTTCGTGTTCCTGTAATGCTTTACGGGACGCCGCAATTGTTTGCCTCCACGCATTCAGCTGGTCCCTATCAGTGCTGGAGGACTGCATGAGCTCGGCGAACATGTCGTCCCGAGTTCGTTTTTTCTGCCTTCTAATCTGGACCAGCCTCTGGAACGGAGTAGATAGGGGCCGCGTTGAAACATTTGCACCTGAAGGAGGAGAAAAAGGGAGGGTAGTATTTTAAAAGATACATTTCAGAGAACAAAGGGGACACTTTGGTGTGAGTAAGCCATCACACACGGTCGGGCAACAGAATTCAGCTTGCAGGCAGCCTAGGGGCATGCGGGGTTTTGCTTCTTCTACATTCATTTCAATACTTTCAAACTGCTGGGCCCCCTTTCCCATAGCAAGCAATGCCCGGTGGGTTTGCCATATAAAAGGAGGGCCTGTGGGCTCTCCGGGATGATCGCTTCACACAACTCCCCCCCCCCCCCCCCCACCGCGTGGCTCTGATCAGGCTCTCACTCACCAGAAGTACCTTCTCCAGGGTCATGGTCCGGGAGCCCGCCTTGGGAGTGGGGGGAGGTTATTGGCTCCAGCGTTAAGAATAGTTCCTGGCTAGGGGGGAAAACGGATTCCCCACTTGCCGCCTGTGCACTGTCCTCCTCTTCCTCCTCCTCTTTGTCCTCTAATGACTCTTCCTCCTCTCTCCATGCAACTCCCCCCTTGCAGGTGTCCACAGACAGTGGTGGGGTAGTGGTGGCGTCACCCCCCATAATTGCATGCAGCTCACGGTAGAAGCGGAATGTATGGGGCTGTGACCCAGAGCGCCCATTCGCCTTCCTGGCTTTTTGGTATGCTTGCCTGAGCTCCTTGATTTTTGTACGACACTGCTCTGTGTCCCTGGAGTAGCCTCTTTCCGTCATGGCCCTGGAGACTTTAGCGTAGGTATTTGCGTTCCTTTTTTTGGAACGTAGTTCTGCTATAACAGACTCGTCTCCCCAACATGCGATGAGATCCAGTACCTCCCGTTCGGACCATGCTGGAGCTCGCCTGTGAATCCGGGACTGCGTGATCTCCTGTGATGGTGGACTCTGCATGGTCACCTGTGCTGATGGTGGACTGTGCTGATGGTGACCAAACAGGAAATGAAATTCAAAAGTTCCCGGGGCTTTTCCTGCCCACCTGGCTAGTGCATCGTTGTTGAGAGTGTTGTCCAGAGCGGTCACAAGGGAGCATTCCAGGATAGCTCCTGGAGGTCAATAACGTCGAATTGCGTCCACAATACCTTTAACCCGGGATTGCGATCTCGATTTAAGCACTACTCCACTTGCCTCGGTGGAGTACAGAAATCGGATTAAAGAGCCCTTTAAATCGAAAAAAACGGTTTGGTCGTGTGGATGGAATCATTTTTTTTTCGAATTAACTTGGTTAATTCCGAAATAACAGACTAGTGTAGACCAGGCCTAAGATACAGGGAATTACTTCAGAATAGTTATTGCTCTTTAAATTCACAACCTACCTTATTCTAGAATAACTTCCCCATGTAGACAAGTTTTTAATAGTGTATCCTCTGTGCAGGAGTGAATTTCAGAGCACATTATTATTGCTAAAAAATAATAAACCATCACAATCATTCACGTTAACACAATGGAAACACACTCTGCCTGGCTTGCACAGGCCAGGTATAACCAGTTTATACTGTTTAAAAAACATGTTAGCCTAGTCTAGGATCTCATCTACATTACCGATGCAGTTGTGTTAGGGAATCAAGTTACATTCATTCCCTGACATGGGTAAGGCATAGCTTGATTTTGCAGTGTGGATGGGACATCAACATGTTTTAAGAATTGTGCTGAAAAGATCATACTTCCATTGGGTGAGGGGGAGAATTGTGTTGTTCCTGAATCCCTCATGTTTGCACCTGCAGAGTAGACAGGGCATAAAATATATTTGACNCTTCCAGCATACGATTGCTTGGGATTCTCACTGAATAGGATTGTGTCTCAGTATTCATTTATGAAGAAGGTAGGTATATCTGCCATGTGATGTGTGAATGTGGTTCAAAGTGGTCCATATTTTCTGTGGGGGTGAAAAGCCACTGGGTTCTTCAGCTGGGTGTTTGATGACATGTTTGTTCAGGATGTTGGCACCCTTCCACTTTGCTCACCATTGATCTTCAGGGGAATCCCTGAGTCTTCGAGCTCTTGTGCTGTAAGCCAAAAAGGTTTTCTGAATTTGAGTTGGAATCTCGCCATATTACTTGGTGTTCATATATTGGAAGATCCTTTTTCCATCAGATAGAATGGAACTCCCCAAGGAGTCTCATGTTGCAATGAATTTAGGGTATGTGAAGTTGTGCCAGTATCGGAAGCCACGTTTGTAGTGTCGATTTTACTGTACCTGTAATAATCTGCACCACAGTGTTAAGCTGCGGATTGGCAAGTGATATGTGGGAGCTGCATCCCCAGATGGGTGAGCAGCAGTGTGTGGTAGAGTAGACAAGGTCCAGTGAAGGGGTCAGTCACATTTTTGCATTGGCTGCCCTGGTTATTGCTGCCAGTTTCTGAATAAGGTTTACATGCATCTCTGTTTGGTCATGATACTTTTCAGCTACTCGTGGAGGTGGTGTGTGGTGTGTGAGGCTTTGGTCTAATGTCACACCGAGATATTTCAGGGTGGGATTGTGTCTTATCTGCTAGCCCCAGAAATCTACACACAGTTCCATCCTAGCCTTGTGATTGTTTAGAGGAAATGCTGACATGACAGTCTTGGTGGGGTTTGGTTTTAACTACTCATATAAGAAATATTCTTTCATGGTTTTGAGGTCCTTTGCTAGGGTTTGTTCTATGATAGGCAAATCTCGTGCCTGTGTCATCAGCGCAATGTCATCAACATAGACAATTTCTGTGATGATGTTTGTGGAAGGCCACTGAGTGTTAGCTCCGATTCCAGTGCTAGGCTGTCATTGAGAGTGTATGGCCTGCTCGCCTGCTCACCAAACCAAACATGGAACCTATGGTTGGTCAGAATTTCTTGGCAGACTTTTATCATTGCATTGCGTGGGATAATTTTGCTGGCTTTCAGGAGGAGGCTGTTCCTCCATACAGGGTCGTAGGTGGCAGATAAGTCTCAGAATGTGGCCCAGTCTGAGTGTTTGCTGGAATTCTGCCTCCGTGTGTGTTGTTAAGGCAAATACTTGCTTGGTGCAGCTGCGGCCTGGTTGGAAACCCACCTTGTTCAGACGTTGCTTCTACAAGCAACTTGATCCTGGCCAGTAATATTCTCTCCCTTTTTTAATGGACTCCCGGTATGGTTTAATGACAGTTGTCTCTATGGAGGCCTCTATAAATGATGGTGGCAGTGGTGTCAGGTGTGATGAGCAAGATATTCTTAGATCTATCCTGGAACCATATTCTATAGATCTTGAAACTATCGATAGATGAGAAATTAGAGACAAGGTACAAAGATTCAAGATCCCTTTACAGATGGAGAGAAATTGCTTCAGGTGACACCCTCAGCCAAATTAACAGAAGCCTAATTAGCATCCCAAAGGAAAGACAGAGGCGCCCAACGAGGAGGGAACGGCTGCTAGTTTTAGTGTAGGCAAGAACAGGTATGCAAATAAAGGTGACTATAGCCCAGGCATAAGCTAAGGACAGATCTGCATGGGTCAGTGGCATTTCCCTAAGGCTTTGGCTGCAGTAGGGAAGGTTTGCAGAATTTTTCCATAGTTGCTAATATCAGCTCAGCTCCACCAGTGTTAGTGATGCTGGGACCCCTGGAATTAGTATGATTGTTACAGCAGTGCCTAGAGTCCTCAAGTGAGGCCAGGACCTTGCTGTGCCAGGCACTGCACTGACACGCACTAAGAGACACTCTCTGCCCCAAAGATCTTACAGTCGAAAGCTGGTTTCAGTCCACGGGCTTCCACACAAAGCTCTTTCCAGGTTTCGATTGGTGTGGGGTTGCATCCCAAGGAGCTTCAGGTTTTCGGGAACCCAAATGTTCAAAGGGAAGCTCATCCAAAACTGCTGAGCCTTGCTTGGTTTCAGACTTTGATCCAGGTTTGCCTGAAACTTAGCCCACAGTCTAAAACCCAGCTCTGGTTTGCTAAAAGATGTGCAAGTCTCAAAAAACTGCCCAGCAAACCTGGCCAGATTGGGGATTGACAGTCACTCCCAGAAGCAAGCGAGTTTTGCACACTGCCAGGTTTCATTATCGGTGCTCCACACAGCTGTAATTGAGAGATCTTGCAGCCATGGCATTACAGCAGTGCTGTGTTTTCATGGCCTTGCCATGAAAAGAGTGAATTTCTTGCTCTTCACTTACTCCACCTTAGTCCTGCAGCTCTCCCTTTCACATTTTCAATACATTTTGAAGCAATTTCCATTGTGTTGTGTTCTCTCACAGCCAGTGTTCTGAAACAGCTAAATAAAATGAGGAATATTATCCATATTCTAGCTGCCATGTGACAGCCATCTATTGATTTCTGGAGAATGTCACAAATCCACAGACTCTCTCCAAGTGTTGCATTATGTATTTGCACCTCTGTTGTGGCAGAAAGATGTAGCCAGACATGTTCCCATTGGCTCCACTTCAGACTCAAGTTGATTGTAACCTCTGCTCACTAAATTTGCCTCCAGATCTTCCTTGCAAACACAATGTTTACTTTGATAAAAACCTGTCTTATTTTCCTCCAAAATCCACATCCCTTTTTGATGAACAACCATCATAAATGGGGAAGAAAGAAGGATCAGAAAACCAAGAGGTGATGCATGGGGGAGGGAGGGTATCATGCAGGGTCATGTGCTCCCCCAGATTTCTGCCAGAGTTTATATGCCCTGCCCTGAACCCCACTGCATACCACCAGAACCTTTAAATTGTGCCACCCCCCATCAACAATTATGCATCGTCTCTGAGAAAGCTCACCCTCTTTCGGAAGGGTAGGATGGTGCTAGGTCAGACATGCTCCTTGTGTCCATCATGTAGGGGCAGGAGGGTGAGGGGTGGATTTGAGCAGAGAATTTGCCCTTTAGTGCATTAGCTGATGTTCTTGCTAGTCTGGTTTTTGGCTTTGGGGTTTCAGGTCCTTGCTGAGACATCATTTGCTGGCTAAGTGGCTTCCATGGTGGCTCCTGCTGTTGGTTATGTCCGTCATTCAGCCAGGTTCCAGCATTGCTCTCTGTACATTGTTCTCCACTCAGCAATGTAAAAGATCAGTATTAGCAGCTTTTTCCTTGGACAACTCCATGCTCAGACTGGCAATGTTTATGGTCAATAGCAGACGCTCCACAGAAGCACATCTAGCTAATGATGTTGCACCCCACCCCCACGACGTATTTGTTAGGATTGCATGGTTGAATGTGTTTGCAAGACCATTTCTTTTTATGAAGTTGTTCCCTTTTGGGGATATTTAAAGAAATATATGCATTGAATTTTTTCATGGCATTTGGTTCAAAAGCATTTGATTTTTATAGGCCAGTCTGATGAAATTTTCATGAACTATATTTTTAAAAGGATATTTACAGGGCACTTTGGGCAGGAAGAGTCGCACCACCTCACCAGAGATCATTTAAGGGGTAAGGTGCACACACCTTAGCCTCCAAATCTTTGGACGTGCGACACACAACATTGAAATGCGTGACAGATGAGCAAAAGTGTGCTTGAGTGCGCATCACACCAGAATTGACATGTTATTTTCAGTATCAAACCTGTTTTTAAGAAATGTTTTCACCGGGAGAACTAAATAAACTAGGGGTTTTTAGTAATAGACAGCAGAAATACTATTATCTCCATTTTGCAGATGGAAAATTGAAGATTAAGTGACTTGTCCAAGGTCACATAAGAAGTCTGTGACAGAGCTAGGGACTGAACAGCCACCTTCTGAGTCCTATTCTTGTGCCTTAACCACACCCAGAAGCTCCAAACGACTCACGTTCTCATTACCGACTCTCTATACTGTATCTATATGAATCTGAGTAACTCCCTGAGTCAACCTTATTAAAAAAAAAAGAGAGAATGCACTAGAGGTTGAAGGGAATGTGGAAGAGTGCCTGGCAAACAGAAGCATTTATGCAAAATATCCGGAGTGTGAAATAACAGAAAAGTGTTTTTTATCCAGTTCCTACATGTCTAGGTTTTACCTGAATAAACTGACTTAGATGACAGAACAAAAATACCCCCAAAATACAGTTTACCACTTAGTGCTGAAGCAGAAAAGGTCATTAATATATCAAACTGCTGCATATCTCACACACACACAGTAACCTAACCTCCCATTGTCAGGTGATCCACAATCAGAGCTCCCAGCCCAGTGTGGTAAGGGAGTGAGTGAAGGATGAATGAAGTGAGATGAATTAGAACAGGGGTCAGCAACCTTTCAGAAGTGGTGTGCCGAGTCTTCATTTATTCACTCTAATTTAAGGTTTCGTGTGCCAGTAATACATTTTAATGTTTTTAGAAGGTCTCGTTCTATAAGTCTATAATATATAACTACACTATTGTTGTATGTAAAGTAAATAAGGTTTTTAAAATGTTTAAGAAGCTTCATTTAAAATTAAATTAAAATGCAGAGCCCCCCGGACCGGTGGCCAGGACCCGGGCAGTGTGAGTGCCACTGAAAATCAGCTCGCGTGCCGCCTTCGGCACACGTGCCATAGGTTGCCTACCCCTGAATTAGAAAGTCCAAGCCGAGAGCTAGGTGACAAGTTTCCCTTCCCCCGCTGCCAGGAAATGGCGAATAGGATTAGAGCTGATGTGTTGGCTACGCTGGGCTTTCCCCAGGCTGTGAAAACACAACAGGCCCCCACTGCCTAAGGACACCCACCAGCGGAGCATCATCCTAATCTCCACTAGCCAACAGACTGTCTCCCATCCCATCCTCTCTCCCATCAAAACTGGGCTACCTCTGCTCCCCCCTGCACTAGTGTAAGTGAGGAGCATGGTCTCATTCCATCAGTGACTAGGGGAGGCAGGGGGCTCTAGGGCAGCCCCTGGTCCCAGAAGCAGCGGGTTCTGTAAAGTGCAGCAGACTGGGAGAGCACATGTACTCCTCACAGAGACAATAACATTATCACGAGGCTAATGGCACTGAGACCCAGCACCAGACGCCTCTCCACAGCAGCATGAGACGCTGGACACTGCTGGGAGTGATGATCCATAGGTAGCTTGGCTGTGCTGCCACCTCCGGCTGCACGCTGGGAGCTGGCATCCACACTGGCATGTGCCTGGCCAGCACCACACGTGGGCACCAGATTGGGGCAGGGCACTAGGGGTTGGGAAGCAGAGGAGTGACAGTGAAAGGGAGATGGAGAAGGGAACGTGCACCATTCAGAGAATGGAGAGTCATGGGGGGCGAGCTGCTTACCTGTCCATGGAGCATCGGGCACCCAATGCAGCACAAAATGCAGCCAGGCAAGCTTTTCCACGCTGCCCTGCCCACGGGCAATACACTGGCCCAATCCCCCTGCCTGGCAGTCAGGTTGGGGGTGTTAATCGGCAGGAGTTAGGACATTTTGCTGTTTCCAGCTCTGTTTCTTCTGCCTCCATCACAGCAAAAACCTGCTAGCCCAGCAGTGCCGGACTCCTTCTGTGCTGAGGGCCCAATGACCACGTCATCTGAGGAGTTCAGTGGCAAGAGGCTAATGATGTGGTCTTGTCCGACCGCAGAGCTAAGTTAAACGCTGCATTTAAATACACCGTTGAAAAGTAAATGCACTGACAAGCCATCCATCTTTCTGTCCACTAACTCACCCTCCGTGGGCCCCCACACCTACAGGTGGCTCTTCCCTCTTTCCCCAACACTTTGGGAATTCCCCCCTTTGGGATTCCCCCTTCAGAGAAGAGCCCCCCTCCTCCCCCAAACACCCTGGGAATTTTCCGTGGGGTGGGGGCAGAGAAAGAGTCACCCCCCTGCACCGTGGTTTCAGCAGTGGCAGGAACAAGGGGGCAGGGAAAGAAGCCATCACTCCTTTCCAGCTGGTTGGTGACATGGGATTCCCTGGGGATGAGGGCCAGGGGAACAGCAGGAGCCCAGCCCCGAGGAATCAGCAGCAGAGGGGGATGCTGGAAAGGAGCCACCAGTGAGCCCAATCAGGCACAAACTCCCTCCTCAGCTCCACCCAGTTCATGGCTCCTGAGCCGCAGGCAGGCAGGCANCTCCTTTCCAGCTGGTTGGTGACATGGGATTCCCTGGGGATGAGGTCCAGGGGAACAGCAGGAGCCCAGCCCCGAGGAATCAGCAGCAGAGGGGGATGCTGGAAAGGAGCCACCAGTGAGCCCAATCAGGCACAAACTCCCTCCTCAGCTCCACCCAGTTCATGGCTCCTGAGCCGCAGGCAGGCAGGCAGCTGTGGAAGGTCCCTGTGCAATGTGAGGGAAGGGCTGGGAGAACTGGGTCTGTCCTCGGGGGCAACACCCTTCCCTTGCTGTGACTCATGAAGAGCTGTGTTTGCTGTGTCTCCCCTTCAGTTCCCAGCATTCTCAGCCCCTTGCTCCCACTGGGGACACAGCCACTCTCTTGCTGGCTTCATCATCTGGTGCATGCTTTCATCCTAACTACGCACTAGGTCAAGAGTGTCAGACATGGCCACTGGTATATTTGGGTGCCTCAGTTCTGGGGTGCCCCAGGTGAGACAACTAATAGCGTCTCCTTATTGTGAAGCCCAACACCCACTATTAGGTAGGTGTTGGGCTTCACCCACCTAACGCACCCAAATCAGTGACCTAGTAGCTCCCGCATTCATAGGTCCTTGTGATGGTAAAATGTGCCCAGTAAGGGCAGAACCAGGGCGGCCAGCTGATCGCACGCACCCCACTGGATGACTTTTCATCACTGCCAATGGATGGCCTTATCCTAAATCGGGGCCAGCACAGCAAGTAGACTACGTTTCCAAGGAGACAGGAAGGTCCTTTGTCTCTTTAACCTTCCCAGTTATTTCATGTAGAGCAGTGCAAATTACCATATTTACTGTTGAAAAGACACCTGGGTGGCAATACAACACCCTAAGATAATCTATTGTATGAATAGCAAATATGAGGCAGGACGGTGCTATCACCCCCATTCCACAGAGAGGCTGTGTCGCTTTGCCAACACCACACAGGAAGTCTATGGAAAAGCACAGCTGTGAACCCAGGTGTCCTAACAGCTAGCTTACTGCCCTAACCACTGGACCTCCTTCCCTTGCTTAAACAAGCCTGCCTTTCCTTTGTGATCACAAAACATTTGGAAACAATGCTCCCCACACTCACTGGGGTCCAATTTTTATGGCTTGTAAAAAGTTTCCATGGTTGAAGTGAAGTTTGGCAGGAAAATTTTTAGTGCAATCAGAGGCCTCCTTAGAAGCCAGGGTACCCCTTTGAGATAGGATTAGTGAGCAGACTGAAAAGGTGCACAGATATTGCCTGGTTGGTTCCCTCCTCACCAGTCCTAGTAATTGTGCTTTCCAGATTTCTTAGCGTAGGCCTGTTATCGACATGCTAAGTTTGTTACATCAGGCTGTGCTACTGGTCAGTGTGTGGTACAGTCTGTCTGTGCCCATGCCTCAGGGGGCAGGAGTCTGTTAAAGCCTTAAGTAAAGTGTTTTTGCTCAAGCTGTAGGAGCTCATGTTTTTAGCTCTGGAGGTCATTGGTTCAATCCCCAGTCAGTTGGCAAAGATGGCCACGATCACGCCTGCATTAGGGAATTACACCAAAGAAATTTCCTCTGTTTTACCACTGATTCAGCTGCCTCGTTGGAGGCCCTAGTGTAGGTATGACTCCAGTAGCTATGTCTGGCGTTTTCACCACTAGCTCAGTTAGACTGGCTGTGCTTTAACTGATATGGTGGTGAGGACATGAGAAGCCACCTGAGCATTGTCCTCTCTCAGCTTCCCACCTGTCCTAGCACCCATGCAGCTGAATTGGTGGGAAATCTTTGGTACCTAAATAAAAGTAGCCAAAGTTTCAGAAGTGCTGAGCTCCTGCAGTTTCCAGGGAAGTCAATAAGCACCACTGAAAAATCAGACCTCATTTATTTATGAACCTAAATATAGCTTTAGATGCCTATATTTGGATGCCAGGTTCGAAATTGTTGTCCTTAACCTCCCCCTGCCTCCATTCCCCATCTTTAAATGGGGGTAATACTGCTTGCCTCCCTCACAGGGGGCTTTGAGATACCTCATTTTTGTTAATGTTTGTAAAGTGCTTTGAGATCCTCACATGGAAGGCGCTAGAGAAATGCACGGTGTTCTTAATTATCGCTGGAAGCTCCACTGTAGTTAAGGTTGCCTGATACTTTCCATCATCGATCCCATTTTTGTTGCTTATAACATAGCCAAACTTTAACCATTTGGGATGAAATTTTTCATGCCAGGTGTCTGGCTCAGGCTGAATTTTGTTTTTGTTTTGAATTTCAGAGAATGAGATGAAGGGAAAAGACATTGTTTTGCCCACATTAAAAATTATAACAACCATTTCATTGAGAAACTATAGTGCACCTGTTCTTTGGAGCAGAGACATTTGGCAGGGAGCCAATAACCTTGTTGTCTTTTGCTGTTCCCATTTTTTTAAAAACAGCGAAATTTGGCCAAGTTATCAGCCTCTGAAATATCTCAGTTCACACATGATCTGTGGACAGGAGTGCCGCCAGCTTTTCCGGCGCCCTAGGCAGCGGAAGGTCCCGCCCCCAAAATTACGCTGATGACCGGGGCGCTGGCGCCCCCCAAATAGTAGTGCCCTAGGCGACCGCCTAGGTCACCTAATGGGTTGCGCCGGCCCTGTCTGTGGAGGCTTGTCAGATTTTGGCAGCTAACCTGCCTGAAGATTCTGTCTGCACTGGGCATGCACCAGCCCAGGGCTGCAAGGGCTGAACAGGACTTTTCCTGCAATTGCCCCTCCTGTATGCCAGGGCATCCTGTGGCTCTGGGCACAGGAACTGGAAGCAGGGGAACTGTCTCAGTACACCAGCTGCTGTCACCAGGCAGCGAGGAGAAGGAACAGGCTAATACGGAGAGGAGATGTTGGGTGGGAAGGCGGGTGGAGGGAGTAGATTAGGACAAGAAGCATGTGGCAGGGGAGGGAAGAGTGGGACTGGCTGGGCAAGGAGACTGGGACAAGGAGCCTGGGGGAGGTGGGGACTGGGATGAACCCAGGGAGGGAGACTGAGACTGGGAGTCAGAGTGGGGAGGAGACTGGGACAAGGAGCAGGGAGGGGAAGACTGCAACTGTCTGGGCAAGGAAACCAGAACTGGGATAAGGAGCCTGGGTGAGGTGGACAGCAGGACTGGCTAGGCGAAGAGACTGGAACTGTGGCATGGAACCCAGCAGGGGGAAAACTGGGATGACAAGCTGGGGTGGAGGAAAGAGACTGGACTGGCACAGGAACAGACTGGAGAGAAGCAGACGTGCTCCAGTTCAGAGAGAACAAGGGCAGCATGATTTGTAACCACGGGTGCACACTCCCCTCCAGAATCTGCCCTGGAACCCAAGATTCCTGAATCTCAACGTTCCTCTGTTGTCATGAATGAGGCAGGGTCTTGTGGGGAAAATAGAGTGTGTTCATGTAATTACAGACTGTATCCTAATGCTTGTGCACCCTTCTACCTTAATTCTGGCATGCTCTAACTTTTTTTGCAAACTTAATGTTCTTTTAACAAAGATTTGTGTGTGTACCACAGAGATAAGTCTCTAGCAATGTGCTAATGAAAGGACCGATGAAGAAAACGTCCTTATTGTCACCATGGAAAATATGCCCCCCTGGATATTAAGAGTATTACACACTGGTGTTTGTGCCACATGCTGCCTATATCCATGGTGGTCAGGCAGGCACAATTAAGTGGACTCAGATGAACCAGTGGTGGTTTTTTAAGCACTGATTTTTGCCTCAGTATCACTCATCAAAAATAAAGATCACTTCTGGGGTACACACTGAGTTAGCAATGCTGAAGACTATTGAGTGGCATGTAGAGACGTCAAATACTGCATTAATGTGTTTTGTATTCGCCGCGTCCTCCATTTTCACCAACATATAGAAAATCATATTGCATTAGCAATATTTCCTGTCACATTTGGTTGACCTGAAAGCAAAGGGGATGGTTGCTGCATGCTCTTTCTGCAATGTATCCACAAGAGCATATAAAGACAAGGAACAGGGAGCAGAGAGATTGTAAGATGAAAAACACCTGGCTCTTGAAACTGTTCCTTTGATGTATGTCATGCTGGCTCTGCTTAGTCACTTCCTCAGTGCAAAGTCACACAAAAGGTCAAGGACACAGTCTTAGCAATGCAATACTCACTGAAGTATCTTTGCAATATTCACCTGATACTGAAATTCGTACTGCACCCTCCAAAGGTTAGCTCTGGTTGTTCGCACTGTCTCTTTCTGCAATAGATGGAGTGACCAGAACTGAGCACAGTATTCCAGCTGGGCTTGCATCTTTGATTTATAGAGTGGCATTATGCTGTTCTGTGTATTATTCTCCATCCCATTCCTTATGTAGCCTGATGTTCTGCGGAACAGAACCTGCAGAAAAGGACTTAGGGGTTACGGTGGACGAGAAGCTGGATATGAGTCGACAGTGTGCCCTTGTTGCCAAGAAGGCTAACGGCATTTTGGGCTGTATAAGTAGGGGCATTGCCAGCAGATTGAGGGACGTGATCGTTCCCCTCTATTCGACATTGGTGAGGCCTCACCTGGAGTACTGTGTCCAGTTTTGGGCCCCACACTACAAGAAGGATGTGGAAAAATTGGAAAGAGTCCAGCGGAGGGCAACAAAAATGATTAGGGGGCTGGAGCACATGAGTTATGAGGAGAGGCTGAGGGAACTGGGATTGTTTAGTCTGCAGAAGAGAAGAATGAGGGGGGATTTGATAGCTGCTTTCAACTACCTGAAAGGGGGTTCCAAAGAGGATGGATCTAGACTGTTCACAGTGGTACCAGATGACAGAACAAGGAGTAATGGTCTCAAGTTGCAGTGGGGGAGGTTTAGATTGGATATTAGGAAAAACTTTTTCACTAGGAGGGTGGTGAAGCACTGGAATGGGTTACCTAGGGAGGTGGTGGAATCTCCTTCCTTAGAGGTTTTTAAGGTCAGGCTTGACAAAGCCCTGGCTGTNTCACCAATGTTGAATAGAGGAGAATGATCACGTCCCTCGATCTGCTGGCAATGTCCCTACTTATACAGCCCAAAATGCCATTAGCCTTCTTGGCAACAAAGGCACACTGTTGACTCATATCCAGATTCTCATCCACCATAACCCCTAGGTCCTTTTCTGCAGAACTGCTGCCTAGCCACTCGGTCCCTAGTCTGTAACAGTGAATGGGATTCTTCTGTCCTAAGTGCAGGACTCTGCACTTGTTCTTGAACCTCATAAGATTTCTTTTGGCCCAATCCTCTAATTTGTCTAGGTCCCTCTGTATGCTATCCCTACCCTCCAGCGTATTTACTCCTCCTCTCTGTTTAGTGTCATCTGCAAACTTGCTGAGGGTGCAGTCCACGCCATCCTCCAGATCATTAATGAAGATATTGAACAAAACCAGCCCCAGGACCGACCCTTGGGGCACTCCGCTTGATACCGGCTGCCAACTAGACATGGAGCCGTTGATCACTACCTGCTGAGCCCGACAATCTGGCCAGCTTTCTATCCACCTTATAGTCCATTCATCCAGCCCATACTTCTTTAACTTGCTGGCAAGAATACTGTGGGAGACCGTATCAAAAGCTTTACTAAAGTCAAGGAATAACATGTTCACTGCTTTTCCCCATCCACGGAGCCAGTTATCTTATCATAGAAGGCAATTAGGTTAGTCAGGCATAAGTTGCCCTTGGTGAATCCATGCTGACTGTTCCTGAATGGTGTGTAAATTCATTCACCCAGCTTGGTGAGTTCCCTGTGAAATGCCTTGCAATCACCTTCAGACAAACTCCTTTTCTCTCCCCCTTTTTGGAGGAAAAATTTTACCCAGCTCTAGTCATGCTGTGCACTGCACCTCCTCCATGCTCAGCATGCATGTTTGTTTCCTCAGGATTCCCCAAATATCTCTACCCCAAACAGAAGTTATGGGCTGGATGCAGGACTCTCTGAGTGAGGTTCTCTGTCCTGTGCTATGCAGGAGGTCAGACTAGATGATCACAGTGGTCCCTTCTGGCCTGGGGAATCTAAGGGTACATCTACAGTGCAATCTGGGGTGTGAGGGCAGAGTGGGTACACATACACATACTAGATTTACCCATGCCAGCATAGCTACAAGCATCATACGGGGTCCTAGTAATCACCTGAACATGATGAGCTCTCAGTGGAACACTGTGGCCAAAAGAGGTAATGTGATCCTGCGATGCATAAACAGGGGAATCTCGAGTTGAAGTAGAGAGGCTATTTTACCCATGTATTTGACACTGGTGCAGCCACTGCTGGAATCCTGTGTCCAGTTCTGGTGCCCACAATTCAAGAAGGATGTTGATAAATTGGAGAATGCTCAGAGAAGAGCCACAAGAACGATTAAAGGATTAGACAACATAACTTATAGTGTTAGACTCAAGGAGCTCAATCTATTTAGCCTAACAAAGAGAAGGTTAAGGGGTGACTTGATCACAGTCTGTAAGTACCTACATGGAGAATATTTACTACTGGGCTCTTCAGTCTAGCCGAGAAAGGTCTAACACGATCCAATGACTGGAAGTTGAAGCTAGACTAATTCAGACTGTAAATAAGGCATAATTTTCAATAGTGAGAATAATTAGCCACTGGGACAATTTACCAAGGGTTGTGGTGGATTCTCCCTCATTGTCAATGTTTAAATCAAGACTGGATGGTTTTTCTAAAAGATCTGCTCTAGCAATTATTTTGGGCAGTTCTCAACGGTCCCTTCTGGCATTAGAATCTATGAATCATTAATACTCACTAGACTGAGCTGCCGGGATCTTTTGCCTCCTTTCCTTGCTCCTCTCTCTTCCCCTCCCCTCCCCTTTGCAAACAAACCCAGATGGCAGCCTGTTTAAGCAGAGAGCACAAGTGCGTTATTCCTGTCTCCTTCATACCTCTCCTCTACCCCCACCATCCAAAGCTGGCCGGGTTCTTAACAAGGCTGCAGATATCCTCCAGCACCAACTGTGACTGTAGTATCAGGGGGTAGCCATGTCAGTCTATAGCCACAAAAACAACCAGGACTCCAGTGGCACCTTAAAGACTGAAGAAGTGGGTTTTTTTACCCACGAAAGCTTATGTCCAAATAAATCTGTTAGTCTTTAAGGTGCCACCGGACTCCTCGTTGTTTTTGTGATTTTAGTGTTACCAAGTTGTTCTATTATTTCCATTGAATGTGTCCCATGGAATCTGTTGTCACGGATGCATTTTATTTTTCCTTTTCTCTTCTCTGTACTGGTCCATCACTCTTACACAGAGACACGGCGCAGCATGTGCAGTTTAGCAGAGGGCTTCATTCTATGCCCCCCCAGCATGATTGTCACAGTTCCATGCCCCTGGAGCAAAGAGCTGAAAGCTAATTGTTATTATACCTATAGAACAGCTTCTCAAAGCAGCTCCTGCATCTATAGTGCAGCAATAACTCCGGGGTGCACGTAGTGACTAAGGGTCTGATTTGAATAGCAGCAGCAGCAGACCCTATAGGAACTAATTCAGCCTCTCCTCCTTTGTGATGGGAGCAGAAATTCTGACTTTCATGCAGGGGAAATGATTCACAAATGTTTATGCTTGACTTTAGACAGGACTATCTGTCCATTTGTTTGGTGTCTGATCTATTTCTAATGCAATAGCTACTCTCCATCTACTGAAATTTGCCAGGGAGTCTTTTTAAACTCAATTTTTCACTCCGTTGATTTTACAACACAAACCTCACATTCAAACTACCCATACATTCATTACTTCAGAATGGTCTAAGCCACCCGATTCCCTGTCACTCTAAGCAGTGCTGGTAGTGCAAGCCAGGCCAGCTAGTTCATTTCAGACACAATCATCTTATTCTTCACATTCTCTTGACACAAAAGCACCTCCTTCAGCTAATCAAAGCTGTTCTTTTATTGGGTACCAGCTCTGTACTATTGATTATTATTGCACCCATAAGGTCTAAACAGTGATTGAGGCCCCATTGTGCTAGGTGTTGTACAACACACATTGGCAGGCACGGTCCCTGGCCTGAGTGCTCGCAGTCTAATTCCGTCTAGAAGTGCGATGTAGCTAAAACCAGTCACATGCCTCCTTTCCCTGTATGCTCAGCCAGACAAGCAACCTCATTGCCATTAGTGGATACAGTGTACAGTGGACTTCGATCTCCACTCTTCTTCCATCCAGACATGGGTCTGATGCGGAGATTCAGACCAGGAGAAACTTTTTTGTATTCAGCCATGGCTGTAAATTTAGACCCTGTGTCAGCAAGGTACTTAAAGCATGTGCCCAATTTTGAGCAGGGGAGTACGCTCAAAGGCTTCAGTGCTTAAACGGAGACATGTCCTCAAGTATCTAGTTATATTGGGGCCTGTAGCAGTGGAGCTCTCCTGGGGCCAGAGGGAAGTGCTAGGAGTAGGGGCCTTGAATTAGCCCTAAAAGCTTTTGGCAAATATTGGAATTTGCTCCATTTCTTGGGCCAGGGAAGGACAGCGAGGAAGGGCTTACATCAAGTTTTCTATGAATTTTACCATCAGATAAGAGATGACTCAGTGGCTTGCGGTGTTTCCAACGGACGTGCCTACAAATTATCAGGCAATTGACTTTGTGTTCTAGGTTTTGTCCCTAGGATGTGTCCACATGAACTTCAGAATCTGAAATGCAGAGCGAGCTCATGTGCCTTGACAGGGCCGGCTCCAGGCACCAGTGCAGCAAGCAGGTGCCTGGGGTGGCCCATGTAAGGGGGGCGGCACGTCCGGCTCTTTGGCGGCGGATCCCTCAGTCCCTCTCGGAGGGAAGGACCTGCCGCCGAAGAATGAAGCGATGGCGGCGCGGCTTTTTTTTTTTTTTTTTTTTTGCCGCTTGGGGCGGCAAAAGTGCTGGAGCCGGCCCTGGCCTTGGACATCTTCAGTGTCAAATGTCCATGAGGTGGGAGAGGTTCTCCTAACTTGAGCATCACTACCTGGCCAAAAGGGGGACATTTACCCAATTATTGGCATAGGGTGGAGGGAAGCTGTCTGAGGGACTGGCTGGGCTCTTTGTGCTGATGCTGCACCGTTCACCCTCCCAGCAAACGAAGGCTGAACACGAGGAGTCCTGAGCAGTAAATCTGTTATCACTCTTCTATATTTCCCACTGGAGCAACTCAAAGAAACAAACAGCAGCTGGGAATGATCAATGAATACCATTAGCAGCCAAGCAGAGTCATTTGCTCCGAATCATGCAGCTCTGTACTTTACATACATAACATTGCAATGCATAATATTTATGCAACTAGGAAAGAAGAAACGTGAAGCAATTAGAGATGTCCAGACAGTCAGATTGCTGGATGGATTGGCTGGGCATTTCCAACTATAGTCTGAGTTACAGCAGAGAACTGAGCCAGGTGGGCCAAAGAGGGTTATTATTATGATCTCTGTACCACAGGCAGGACCAAACTTGAAGGGAATCCACCCTAATGATTTATTGCTGTAAAAACCTAATCATTCTAGTATCATGTTCCCCCCATATCATGTCAATAGGTGCCCTAATTATGAAAACACAGAGCTCGGAAAGTCTGGTTCTGCTGGCTCTTCTCCATTTCCCCCCCTCCATTTTCCTTTGGCAGAAGAGGCCAGATGACAAAGCCAGCAAATGCTGCCTGGTTTGCCAGAGCTGTTGTGTGCCTGTAGATCTGGCTGTGACGTAGGCAGAGACTTTATTTGAACTCAGCCCTGGTGTTGGATTGCTTGTCATTAGTATTTTCCTTGTGCTGCGGTTTGCCAGATGAGTCTCTCTCCTAAGGCCTGATTCAAACCCCAGTGACACCCATAGGATCCTTTCCCCTGGCTTCAATGGGCTTTGGATCACGCCCCCTTTCTAGGCCCTAGAGCAGAGGCCTCTCCCTCAGATTCATTCAGCAGCTTTGAATCCCTGCTGATGTTAATCCACGACTGTGTTGCTCAGAAGATAATCAAGCACTTGTCTTCTCTGAGAGTGGGGCTGTAGCATTGCTGAACTGTTATTAGCATCAACCCCCCACCTATGCAATAATTAATTCTTAACAGCTGCAGCCACAGCAAAAAATCAGGTGCGAAACACTTCACATGGGAAAACAATTCATGTTAGCAATAGTGCAGCCCTGCAGTGCACAGAGCCAGCCGCTTTAGAGAAGGGTTAGGGACATCAGGGGCCAATCTCAATGAGACACAGTCACGGCCAGCGTGGTCCCCCAGCGACAGCTGGGAAAGGGGGACCTGGGAGGGGATGGATAGTATTGCAGCTAAAAGTTTAGGAGTGGGAGGCAGGAGATTTGGGGCCAAATTCTGCTCTCTGATACATTAGTGTAAATCTGGAATAACTGCCTTCAGTGGAATTCCTCTGGATTTACACTAGTGTAATCCAGAATCAAAATGGGCCCCTAGACACCATTCCTTGCATTGTCACAGCCTTCCGGTGTGACTGGCACATCACAGATCCTCTCACTGCCCATTTCACCATCGATAAGAGGAGGAGAATTGAGCTTGATATGCTTATCAGCTCCTATTGATGTTAGTGGTAAACCTTCCATTGACTTCACTAGGATAAGGAGCAGTCTCTAATTCATTAAGGGCCTGATCAAATTCCCAACGAAGTTGATAGAAGGAGCCTTCCCATTGTTGTTCATGGGACTTGGATTGGGCTCTACCATTTCTAGAGCACTGTCAGATTCTCAGACAGAATGTGCAGTAAGCGCCAAGTATCACTTGTGCCTAGATTCCAAGCTGATGAGGAATTTATAATGCATTGGAGAGAGAGAAACCAGATATCAGAGCTCATAATTAGGGCAGGCCAGAGGGCCATGAGCCCCAAGAGTGTCTTGTTGAAGTGGACTGTTGTTATTTTGGACTATTTCTGTAGCTGACCAGGACCCCCACTATGCGATTTGCCATACATACACAGAATAAAAAGGGGGTCCTCGCCCAATGAGTTTACAATCTAAGGGGATTAAGTGGCTAATCTTTTTTCTGATGCGCCTGTTTCTTGAGGATTTAGTTTCCATTTTATACAGAAAACAATCAATAAAAAACATGGCTTATAAATTTTTCAGAAATCTGTTACAAAATAACGGCTGGCCTTCTCTCCAGCTCCACCAGCCTAGAAAACAATAGAAAGGACTTTCAGTGAGGTCCAGGCTGCCCCTGGTCATTACAACCTGCAGCATTTCCTGGTCATGCTCCCCGCAGGCCACTCCTTGGTCAAACCTAGCAGCAGCGTGGAAGTGTCTTTTAACATGTGGCTGTGCCTTGTGGAAATGGAGGATGCAAACAATAAATCATAGACATGTAGGGCTGGAAGGGACCTCGAGCAGTCATCTAGTCCAGCCCCCTGCACTGAGGCAAATATAGACCATCCCTGACAAGGGTTTGTCCAGCCAGTTCTTAAAAATCTGCAGGGACAGGAATTTCACAAACTCCCTTGGAAGCCTCTTCCAGAGCTTAACTGTTCTTATAGTTAGAAAGTTTTCCTAATATCTGACCTAAATCTCCCTTGCTGCAGATTAAGCCCATTACGTCTTGTCCTACCTTCAGTGGGCATGGACACAGTCCTCTTTATAACAGCCCTCAACATATTTGAAGACTGGTGTTGGGTCCTCCCTCAATATTCTTTTCTCAAGACTAAACAGGTCCAGTTTTTTAACCTTTCCCCATAGGATATTTTTCTAACCCTTTGATCATTGTTGCTGCTCTCCTCTGGACTCTTTCCAATTTGTCCACATCTTTTGCAAAGTGTGGCACCCAGAGCTGGACCCAGGACACCAGCTGAGGCCTCACCAGTGCCTGGTAGATGGGACAATTACCTCCCGTGTCTTACATACGACTCCTGTTCATGGATTCCAGAATGATATTGGCCATTTTTGCAACTGTATCACATTGTTGACTCATATTCCATTTGTGCTCCGCTATAATCCAGAGCCTTTCAGCAGTACTACCTCTCCACTGTGTATTTGTGCATCTGATTTTTCTTTCCTAAATGTGGAGGTTGCACTTGTCTTTAATACACTTCATCTTGTTGATTTCATATCAGCTCTCCAAATTATCAAGATCATTTAAAATTCTAATCCTGTCCTCCAACACGCTTGCAACCCTTCGCAGCTTGAGATTGTGTAAGGAGAGTTTTGGGGAGATTTTTGTTAACCTTTGTGTTCATTTCATTAGCAAAGAAACAACCAGCTTCTCAGATTTTCTCCCACAAGCTACAAAGCATCAGTTGACAGAAGTAAACAAAGAAATAAGTAAAAATTGACAACAAATCCCAGAGTTGATAATATACATGTATATATATATACACACGCACACACACACACACACATCTGGATTTCAGTATTGCCAGCTCCAAATATTCAAAAACTAGAAATCAAGCCTTCCCAAATTATGAGGGGGCCTCGGGCACTGATGCGCCTCAGTCACCCCTGTTCTTTGCTTGTCTAGTCTCCTGTGGGCTGTGATACTTTGGTCTCATTTCGGTTGTTGGGTTTAGTGTGTGGGGGCTGGTGGCCTGTGATATGCATGAGGTCAGACTAGATGACCTAGTGGTCTCTTTTGGCCTTAAATTCTCTCACTCTATGAGACTGGCTTAAAAATCATGAGATTTTAAAAAATAATAAATGTGGGGCTCTTTCATTGACCGTCTGGGTTTTGAGCCTTTAAGGTGAGTTTGGGTCACATTTTCAAACTTTCCTTCTCAACCTGGGGCTAGAAATGTGCTTCTTTAAAACTAATTAAAGCTGAAATTCACATGTAATTGCTGGATCCTATTCCTGTCACTGGCCAGCTGGGTGACTTTGGAGATAGCACATCTTTAGTGGCTCAGACAAGAGTGATTCTTAAAGAAGAGATGTGATAGCCGCACTCTATCATTCAGCTGTGTCATAAGCATACAGCTAAGGGTAGCATAAAATCCCTCCTTTACCTGTAAGGGGTTAAGAAGCTCAAATAACCTGGTTGGCACCTGACCAAAAGGACCAATAAGGGAAGAAGATCCTTTCAAATCTGTGTGTGTGTGTGTGTGGGGGGGGGGGGGTTGTTTGTGCTCTCTTTGTTGTTCTCTCTTGGACAGAGAGGGACCAGGGCAGGAAAAACAAATCTCCTAAAACCCTACCTGAAATAAGCATATAAGATTACAAAAATTGTAAGTAATAGCAAGGAAATGCATTAGATTATCTTTTGTTTTAGCTTGTGAATTTTCCCTATGCTAAGAGGTAATTTTATTCCTGTTTTGTAACTGGGAAGCAGAATCAGAGGAGAATCCTCTGGGTTTAAAATCTTTTTATTTACCCTGTAAAGTTATCTTCCATCCTGATTTTACAGGTGTGATTCTTTTACTTTTTTTTTTTAAATAAATTTCTTCTTTTAAGAGCCTGATTGATTTTCAGTGTCCTAAAAACCAGGGATTTGGTCTGTGCTCACTTTGTTAACCTAACAGTTGGTATATTATTCTCAAGCCCCCCCAGGAAAGGGGTTGAAAGAGCTTGGGGGGGATATTTTGGGTGGGGATAGGGTTCCAAGTGGCCCCTTCCTGAATGTTTGTTTAAATCACTTGGTGGTGGCAGCAATACCATCCAAGGACAAGGAAAGGAATTTGTGCCTTGGGGAAGTTTTAACCTAAGCTGGTGGAATATAAGCTTAGGGGGTCTTTCATGCAGGTCCTCACATTTGTACCCCAGAGTTCAAGAGATTCTTAAAGAAGAGATGTGATAGTCACACTCTATCATTCAGCTGTCACTATCCAGCGCCATTCATACACACGTGGCCAGGCATGTGCTAGGACTTGATTTGGCAGAATCCCAGCTCCCCACCTATAGCTTTGGAATGAAGACCATGGTTGACAACTCTCCTCAGGCTCCTCCTCTGTGCAGGAACAGGACTTTTCTGCACGGGCTGATCTGAGACTGAGATCCAGTCTCCCCCAGAAACTAAGGACCATCCCAAACTTTCCCACCTTCTGCTCCAAGTGCAATGAGCACTACTCTCACCTGCCATTTGTAACCCACACAGAGAGCCGGGGTAGAGGGGAGAGAGAGGGAACTACGTATGACAGAGGTCAGTCATGTCACTCAATGCACAACGCTCATATGCTATGGTGAGGAGCTCAGGAAAAGAAGCTGTAGAGAATGGAACAGACCATGAAAACATGGGGGGTCACATGGAAAATGTCTGTGTTATGGCAAAAGAGACTGACACAATGCTAAGAATAGTGGAAGGAGAGTGGAGGTGCTTAATAAAAAGCCTTTTACAACAAGGAAACTCAGGTGGCAATTGCAGAGGTTACTGGTATTTATACCAAAGCCACATGCAGATCCATTTTCAAAGCTACTGGCTCGCATCTAATCTGAAGTAAGGGCCCAGTTCAGCAAAGCATTTCAGATGTGCTTAAGTCCCTCCATATTCAGGAAAGCACCTAAGCCTATGCTTAAAATTAAGTATGTGCTCAAGTCCCATTGAAGTCAATGGGACTTAAGTATGTGAGTAAAGTGAAGTACTTGCTTAACTGGGATGGATGCTGAACTGGGGCCTAAGATCTTACCAGCAAGTGGGCACTGGTGATGGGCAGATAAGCAGAGTGAACTGCATATAGAAAGTCTATCCTCTCTCATACAGGGAACAACTTGCCAATCTTCAGTACCAGAATCATATTGTTCTAAGGGCTTGTACACACTACCACTTATGTCGGTATAACTTGTGTCACTCAGGGGTGTGAATAAGCCACCCCTTGAGTGACATAAATTACACCGACCTAAGCACCAGTGTGGACAGCGCTATGTTGGCTGGAGAGCTACATAGCTACAGCCAGTCATGGAGGTGGTTTTATTACGCCAACGGGAGAGCTCTGCATTGGTGCAGCCACAGTGTAGTGCTTCTAGAATAGAGTAGCCCTGTTTTAGCCAGCAAGGGAGCCAACAGAGCCTTCCCTGCCCAGGTAGCTTTACAACCAAATTATACCATAAACAGGCCTAGGCTAGTCCTAATACGCATGCCAGTGGGTGCCCTAAAGCACTTACGCCATTTGACCTCTTACTGTGTCCTGTAAATGGTTCGAATAATAGAGCTTGGATTGGCTAAAGCAATGTGTTTCCTGTTCACCTCCTGGGGAATAAGGAATAGAACAAATAATAATCAAACAATCGATTCAATAGCATCAGAACAAGTTGTTGGTGCACTGTTAGCACAGCAGGGTGTTTACCTGGAACCATTGCCTGTGTTTGCCATCTTTCCTGGAGCTTGTTTTCTTTATTAAGTTTGATCTGTTGCTGCTGCCGCTGCTGTTGTTATTCAGGTGCAGTGTTGTCTGCTGGGAGAGAAGAGTTCACAGCCTCAGGTCCTGGGATCAGGGAAACTGGTGCTGCTGCAACTCCGTTCACACGCCCCCCAGAACCAGCTCCACTGCCAGGGGATGGGAGGTATATTAGAAATTAATTAAAAACCAGACCTAGTTAAATGGCTGGTTTGAAACACGTAGGACCAAATTAATCCCCCACACTCATAGACTTTGAGGTCGGAAGGGACCATCATGATCATCTAATCAGGCCTCCTGCACATTGCAGGCCACAGAACCTCACCCACTCCTGACATAGCCCCATGACCTCTGGCTGAGTTACTGAAGTTCTCAAATCATGGTTTAAAGACTGCAAGTTGCAGAGAATCCACCATTGACACTAGTTTAAACCTGCAAGTGAGTGCCACATGCTGCAGCGGGAGGCAAAAACCCCTGCGTCTCTGCCAATTCCTTCCCGACCCCAAATGTGGTGATCAGTTAGACCCTGAGCATAACAGCAAGACCCACCAGCTAGATACCTGGGGAAGAAATCTCTGTAGCAACTCAGAGCCCTCCCCATCTAGGGTCCCATCTCCAGCTGTTGGGGATTCTTGTACTGGCAGTCGCCGATGAGCCACACACCATTGTAGGCAGTCCCATCATGCCATCTCCTCCATAAACTTATCAAGCTCAGTCTTGAAGCCAGTTAGTTTTTTGCCCCCACTGCTCCCCTTGGAAGGCTGTTCCAGAACTTCACTCCTCTGATGGTTAGAAACCTTGTAGGCCAAAAGCCTAGTGGGGAGAAATTGTCTCGAGTAAATTGTACTCCATTTTGCTTATTTTGTTAGCTTTGAATTAGTAAGAAGAAATTGGTTTTATTCTTTGCTTTACGTGTTACTGATTGTTTTTAGAAGGATAGAAGTGTTATGGCTTCAGTTCTTGCTTTTGAAATTTTTTACTGTTTTGTGTGTGAGTGAAGAATGTATGGCATGCTAACAGAGACCAGTACTGATGTGCCGGATGGTCAGGGGGGGAGTGGAGAAATCGAGAGGAATCACCCGGATGGCAGATTGATGACCCTAAAGCAAAGGCATATGCCCCAAGGACAAGANTTGATTGTTTTTAGAAGGATAGAAGTGTTATGGCTTCAATTCTTGCTTTTGAAATGTTTTACTGTTTTGTGTGTGAGTGAAGAATGTATGGCATGCTAACAGAGACCAGTACTGATGTGCCGGATGGTCAGGGGGGGAGTGGAGAAATCGAGAGGAATCACCCGGATGGCAGAGTGATGACCCTAAAGCAAAGGCATATGCCCAAGGACAAGATAAGAGTGGAGCCAGAGGAACGAGATAAGAAACAGCTGTGGATACTCCCAGTAACAACCTGATTGGGAGAAACCTTGACTGACAGCTCCGGTGTGCCATAGACTTGTATGAGAACTTATCACTATAAAAGAAGGGTGTATTGCCATGGGACTTTGGGTTTGTTCTGCATCAACAAATTCTATAATGATCGATCAGTTTCTTTTATGCAGACTCTTATACTCTTAAAAAAAGCACAGCGTCTCTCCTTGTTCCCCCCACTGCAATTCTCCACCAAAAGTGTTATGCTTATAAGAAGCACATGGAAACTTTTTAAAGGGGATAAGGCAACACGCCGCGTTTATTGAGAGTGCAATTCCGCCCTAAGTACTTTAAAGCAAAAAGCAGCCGCAGCTCCAGCTTTACGCTTTCCCGATGAGTCAAGGCCATTTGTTATCCGTCTGGCTGCTAATGACGTAGCACCAGCAGCTACTCTACTGCAAAATAATGAAGGAGGAAAGCTGGTGCCAGTAGCCTATGAATCAAGGAAACTACAAGGCGCAGAATTAAATTTTGATCCTTATGAACGTGAATGCCTAGCAGCTGTCTGGGCAGTACAATCCTTTGAACCGCTCACAGCGCCCATTACTATTCAAAGTACCCACACTCCCCTTAAATATATTTTGTCAGGCAAACTGATGGGAGGTAAGGTTTCTAATACCTGTATGGCCCAGTGGACCCTCATTCTAGTTAACAGAGGACTCACTACTGAAACAGTGTCCAAACCAGACATGCTGATGCATGCTTTAATTGAAAAAGGAAATAAACATATGTGCCCAGAGATCACTCTGGAACAGGGGATTGCTTTAGTGCAAGCACCCCCTCTTGAGGAGTTGGGTACTGTAGGCCAGGAAACACACGTTTGATTTATTGATGGGAGTTCAGTGGTAATCAAAGGGGAAAGATGGGTTAAATACACCACTATCAACCTAGAGGAGGAGGTTATTCAGGGACATTTGGACCATGGGTCCACACAGCATGCTGAGCTTCATGCAATATACCAAGTTTTAAAACAGTATGAAGCTTCCCCCAGACCTGTGTAAATCTATGCCGATAGTGACTTCTGTGTAAAGGGAATACAGTATTGGATGCATGACTGGCATAGAAATGGGTGGAAAGCAGCTGATGGAAAGGATACAGAAGTGGTATGTAGGTATAGGACCCCCGAGATTATAGATGCAGACAATGGGGTTGCATTTGTGGGGGAAATCTTTACCATGATCACGCATGCCTTGGAAATTAAGCAAAAGTTTCACATCCCATACCGACCTCATTCCTCAGGACAGGTGGAGAGAATAAATCGCACCATTAAGGAAGCACTGCGGAAAGTGGTAGACCGCACTGGTAAGAACTGGCCTGAAAAACTGCCCCTAATCCTAGCTGCCAACCGCAGCAGTGACAGGCTGAGAACAAAAATCCAGCCACGCCAAATCCTGTTTGGGCAGCTGATGCAGTTAATGATTGGTCCCGAATGCCTCACTAGAGACTCTGAAGAATACCCTACGGCAACCCAGCATGACTACTTCCAGTGGCTTAAACAATTGCAAGAAGACAAAACTACCTTAGAATATAGGGTGAATCAAGCCATTGAGCAAAAGAATACAAAATTGTATAAGCAAAAAGCCACAGACTCTGAGCGATGGGAAGCCGGTGACCAGGTAATGTATTTAAAGCTAGGGAAAAAGGATCATGCCTTGGAATCTAAGTGGACACGCCCCTATTCCATAGTTGACCGTCTTAGCCCACTAATGTACCATATTGAAGAAGACAGAAAACTTAAATGGATTCATGTGTCACAGATAAAATTGTTTTCCTAATTTGTTTGTGTTTAATTATTACAGGTATTGAATATGGACTAGAAGTATATACCTGCCAATAATCGCGTGAATTCCTCCCGATAGAAATTCCCTCGCACACTACCGGATCCCAAGGGAGTTCAGAAGCTAGAAACCTGCTAAGGGCAAGATGTTGTTATTTTGAGGGATATTCATAAGCTTTTGGGGTTCAGGGATAACATATGCACATTGAGAGCTACAATGGTTTAATTGGACAGAGTAGAACAGGACTCAGGAAATACCCATGCATAACAATACCCTGTATGGGCCCTTCACACAAATTACATTGCAAGCCTGGGTTAATATAACCAATGGGGATCGTGACTGCATGATTGAGGTGACAACCTCTACAGAGCCAATCATGGATTTTAACCCTTTTTGTGAACCCAGTGAACCTGTTTCGCACACCTTTCCACCATTCACACCAGGACCATTAGAGGTGCACACGATTACAGTGTGGGTGAACAAAATGATTTTTGTGGGCAACATAACAGTGCTGCTGTTAAATGGTCCTCCAATCATGGAAAGACCCAGCCCACATTTACTTAAAAAACAACTGCCCGTTAAGGTATACGTGGCACCCATGCTAACAAAGCTACACATCACAGTTAATTGGACAAAGAATAATTTAACCACCACACGGCCCGAATGTGCACCATGCAGCACCCCCTTTTTCAACGCTTGGTATGGCTCCTTGAAACAAAAACATTCTCCCCTTCATGGGAAGAGAGATGGATTGAATTTGAGCCAAGGATATGTCTGCCTTAACCCACCTTCTCAGCAGACATAGAAATAATCTTTTCCTCCCTTATGTTCCAGAATGGTATAAGCCTATGGAATCATACGTATACACAAACACCCTAACAGGACACATCGCTATCCAGGTGATACGGGTTCACCCTGCCAGGTACCTGAACACCCTATGGTCTTTCCTAGCACTCCCAACCCTACAGGGAAGGCATATTTGGGCCCCACGATTAGCAGGAATGTATTTAAATGAGAAAGGAGACATCATTGATCACCGTGGGTGTGAAAAATGGACTACCTGACAGTGGGTATGCCCCACCTTGCCTATTTTAGAGGAGCCTTGCTTCATGCAAAACAAAAATTTAGCAACATGCTACTGGGATGAATTGGATAATAGCACCACCAAAGTATACTTTCCATTACACAGTAATGGAAAGAATTGTGTTTGTATTATTGGATTGGAAAAAATTGTGTGGCAGAAAAAGTATACTCAAAGGCCACCCGTACAACAATGTATGTGCAACGTGACAATATTGCGAACCCCCACCAGGACTTACTATTTTCCAGTTCATGAAGATAAGGATGTTAACCTACTAGATGCCAATAATGCCCTGAGTTCTAATTTTTCTTTGGGGGTTAATTGGACCACCTCATACCAATTGCTAGCAGGGAATAAGCAAATTAGTCAATTAACTGCAGCAACCCGGACATAAGTACTAACACAAAGTCTGGCTCTTTTGTACCAAGGAACTGAAATTCTAAAAGTGTCCACACAAGCTCAACAAATGATGGTGCACCATTGGTATGACATTTTTAGAGGCTAGTCCCCCTCATGGACATCAGTTTTAAATATTATGATTCATCTCATTATTGGTTTTTTTGGAACTAATTGGAATAATGTTTGTCATAATGTGTTTTATGTGCTGCTGGATGAAGAGAATGTACCTCAAATTAAAACCACAAGCCCAAATTGCTTCGCAATACATTGCCTTAACGCAATTACACAAGATGTGACCCATTTAATATATTGATATTAAAGGGTCAAAAGGGGGAAGGTAGGCCAAAAACCTAATGGGGAGAAATTGTCTCGAGTAAATTGTACTCCATTTTGCTTATTTTGTTAGCCTTGGATGAGTAAGAAGAAATTATTTTGGTTTTATTCTTTGCTTTACGTGTTACTGATTGTTTTTAGAAGGATAGAAGTGTTATGGCTTCAATTCTTGCTTTTGAAATTATTTACTGTTTTGTGTGTGAGTGAAGAATGTATGGCATGCTAACAGATTTAGTTGGGGATTGGTCCTGCTTTGAACAGGGGGTTGGACTAGATGACCTCCTGAGGTCCCTTCCAACCCTGAGATTCTATGATTCTATGAACAGAGACCAGTACTGATGGGCCGGATGGTCGGGAGAGGAGTGGAGAAATCGAGAGGAATCACCCGGATGACAGATTGACGACCCTAAAGCAAAGGCATATGCCCCAAGGACAAGATAAAGAGTGGAGCCAGAGGAACGAGATAAGAAACAGCTGCGGATACTCCCAGTAACAACCTGATTGGGAGAAACCTTGACTAACAGCTCCAGTGTGCCATAGACTTGTATGAGAACTTATCACTATAAAAGAAGGGTGTATTGCCATGGGACTTTGGGTTCGTTCTGCATCAACATCGGAGCTTCGAATGCGTTTGACAGAGGCCCAGCTCCCCACCCTCGTGTGCAATTTCAGCTGGCCACTGGAACTGACTGAGCAACACTAAGGACTGGTAACTATAAGATCCAGCTGCAGAACCTTTTGGTGGGTGTGTGAATGGAAGCATATGCTGATTTTAATGCTTAAATTGTACTCTCAATAAAAGCAGCGTATTGCCTTATCCCCTTTAAAAAGATTCCGTGTGCTTCTTATAAGCATAACAACCTTTGTCTAATTTTGGACCTAAACTTGTTGATGGCCAGTTTATATCCATTTGTTCTTGTGTCCACATTGGCCCTTAACTTAAATAACTCCTCCCTCTCCCTGGTATTTATCCCTCGGATGTATTCATAGAGAGCGATCATATCTCCCCTCAGTCTTCTTTTGGTTAGGCTAAACAAACCAAGTTCTTTGAGTCTCCTCTCATAAGGGAGGTTTTCCATTCCTCAGATTATCCCTAGTAACTCTTCTCTGCACCTGTTCCAGTTTGAATTAATCTTTCTTAACCATGGGAGACCAGAATTGCACACAGTATTCCAGATGAGGGCTCACCAGTCCCTCGT
This sequence comes from Platysternon megacephalum, assembly GCA_003942145.1. NCBI lineage: Eukaryota > Metazoa > Chordata > Testudines > Platysternidae > Platysternon > Platysternon megacephalum. The sequence continues at coordinate 475,975 of QXTE01000380.1, forward strand.
ATAATGGTACTCACACTTTCCTGTCTCTACTGGGAATACCTCACCTGATGCATCCTAAGATTGCATTAGCCTTTTTCATGGCCGCATCACATTGGTGGCTTATAGTTAACCAGTGATCAACCAATACACCCAGGTCTTTCTCCTCCTCTGTCACTTTCAACTGATACATCCCCAGCTTATAGCAAAAATTCTTGTGCTTAGTCCCTAAATGCATGACCTTGCACTTTGCACTATTAAATTTCATCCCATTTCTATTACTCCAGTTTTCAAGGTCATCCAGATCTTCTTATATGCTATTTTGGTCCTCCTCTGTACTGGCAATACCTCCCAACTTTGTGTCATCCGCAAATTTTATTAGCGCACTCCCACTTTTTGCACCAAGGTCAGTAATAAAAGTGTTAAATAAGATTGGTCCCAAGACTGATCCCTGAGGAACTCCACTAGTAACCTCCCTCCAGCCTGACAGTTCACCTTTCAGTATGACCCGTTGTAGTCTCCCCTTTAACCAGTTCCTTAGCCACCTTTCAATTCTCATATTAATCCCCATCTTCTTCAATTGAACTAATAATTCCACATGTGGAACCGTATCACACGCCATCGGGGCTCTTGGCTGCGTACCACTCAGTGTTGGTAAGAGATGGCGGCATGGTAGGGCCATGGTACTGGCCCTGGAAGCTCATTTCATGGTGCTACTGTGTTTATAGTCACTTGAGGAACTAGGAGGAAAAGTAGGGAAAGGGGAGTTTGGACAGAACATGAAGAACGTTATGGTTGCAAGAAGAGGTTATTGGTTTATTGAAAGAAAACCAGTGTGGTGAGACTCTCAACAAGTGAGGTAATTGTGGTAATGGACAAAGCTCAGAGAAGCAGGTTTCCTAGAACCACTGACAAAATAGAGTCTGTCTACACATATTATTATTGTTAGATTTATTTTAAAAAGGGTGCATATCTATACATGCTTATAATAAATAACAGATTATTATATGGACTATTGCCTAGNACAGTTCACCTTTCAGTACGACCCGTTGTAGTCTCCCCTTTAACCAGTTCCTTAGCCACTTTTCAATTCTCATATTAATCCCCATCTTCTTCAATTGAACTAATAATTTGCCATGTGGAACCGTATCACACGCCATTGAGGCTCTTGGCTGCGTACCACTCAGTGTTGGTAAGAGATGGCGGCATGGTAGGTCCATGGTACTGGCCCTGGAAGCGCATTTCATGGTGCTACTGTGTTTCTAGTCACTTGAGGAACTAGGAGGAAAAGTAGGAAAAGGGGAGTTTGGACAGAACATGAAGAACGTTACGGTTGCAAGAAGAGGTTATTGGTTCATTGAAAGAAAACCAGTGTGGTGAGACTCTCAACAAGTGAGGTAATTGTGGTAATGGACAAAGCTCAGAGAAGCAGGTTTCCTAGAACCACTGACAAAATTGAGTCTGTCTACACATATGATTATTGTTAGATTTATTTTAAAAAGGTGCATATCTATACATGCTTATAATAAATAACAGATTATTATATGGACTATTGCCTAGACTATTATATACATATGCTATACAATGTTTGTATGCGCAAACTGCCAATGATGCATCTGACTGTCCCTATGCATGCTTAGAGATCTGATTTGTATGCACACTCAAGAAAGATGCATGAATTAGGCATGCACTTTTGTGCACATGTTTTTAAAAACCTGACACAGCGTGTCAATTTCTAGCACCTTGCACAGAGAAAGTTATTTCAACTGATTCACCCCCATGCCAGCTGCTAGGCCCCTGCAAGAAGACAGATTTATTTCTGCTGACTCACCAGACTGGGTGAGTCCTATTAGCTCCAAAACAGGAATAAAGAGAAAGGTTTAATTATCTCTCTCTAGGGCAGAGGGAACTAGGGGCAGGGACAGAGGGACTCTGCAGTGACAAATGCTAGAAGCAAGAAGTCAAGCTCAGGAAAAAAACAAAGCTTAGGTTTATGTTTTGTTATTTAAGAATACAATAAAATCAGGCCCCAGGAAAGGGGTGAGCTGGGACACTAAGCCTGGTACGGCTTCTCTGCGGGGAGCCCCGGGCCCTTTAAATCTTGAAAGGCCCCACCTCTTCCGGTTGAGGCCACGCCTCTTCCGGCTGAGGCTACGCCCCCCCGCTCAGGACTCTGGCGTACCAGTAAGTCCTTTAAGTTACTTTCACCCCTGTCCCCTGCTCAAAGCAGGACCAATCCCCAACTAAATTATCCCAGCCAGGGCTTCGTCAAGCCTGACCTTAAAAACCTCTAAGGATGGAGATTCCACCACCTCCCTAGGTAACCCATTCCAGTGCTAATGGGTGTCTCAGTGTCTCCAGTCCTCTGCCACCCAACCTCTCCCTTCCCTTCCCTTGGCTCGGCTCTTCTCCCCACCGAGTTCCAAAGCCGTCTGCATGCTGGGTAGTCAGGTGCTTCCACAGGCCCGATTCTGCCCACGCTGCTCAGTGGGAGAGCCCCTGGCTTTGCCTTCTCGCTGCCGTAAGCAGGGCTCCTTGCAGAGTCAAATACAGGCCCATGGGAGTAGGGGGATCCAGGAGCAGGCCTGAGGGAATGATGCACTGCTACCCTCCTGCCCCATGCTCCCCAGGGTGGCATTATTCCACAGGGACTCAGCTGGTGGAGGGCGGCGTTGCACTCAGAGCCCAGGCTGGGGTCTGGAGGCGAGAGGGAGCTGGGCTGGCACAAGAGAGAGGCAGGCCTGCCCAGCGGCATATGACACTCACTACAGCAACCTGCCCGGTGCACAGCCCCAGAGCCTGGGCTCTGTTCCCTTGCAGAGACAATGTTGACATTTCTGGTTCTCTTTTCACATCAGAAAGAAACCAGATTTCAAAATATCGAACTCCTCCGTGAACTGGAATTCCCTTTCCCTGCCCAACCCTAGCGTTTATGTCACTCTGGCCAACTCAGCACTCCTGGGCCAGTGACAAGTGTGACTATCTACGGTGTGGTGTCACACTGCTGGCTGAAGCCTGTTACAAAGTTGAGACTATTGTCATTTTAAAGTAAAGGTTGTTTATTTGACTTCTCAATTTCCCATGGAAAAATTAATATTCATTAAAATAAAATATAAGGTGCCAGGCTCTTCCTTTTTTAAAAACTAGAATGACAACCTTCAACATGACTGCCTCCATTTTTGCACCTTCTCTGTCTGCCTATGTTCTTATATGGCCCTCTCACCATAGTATCTGCACACCTATGACAAACTACGGGTCTTAACCCTAAGAATATTTCATTTATTCAGGGGTAGTTATCCATCTGTCCTTCCCTCTCATGCTATTCAGGGAGTTAGAGGCACTAAGGTAGACAGTATCAGAGGGGTGGCCGTGTTAGTCTGGATCTGTAAAAAGCAACAGAGTGTCCTGTGGCACCTTTAAGACTAACAGATGTATTGGAGCATAAGCTTTCGTGGGTGAATACCCACGAATGCGTCTGACGAAGTGGGTATTCACCCATGAAAGCTCATGCTCCAATACATCTGTTAGTCTTAAAGGTGCCACAGGACTCTCTGTTGCTTTTTAAGGTAGACAGGATACTCTAGTGCAGGGGTGGGCAAACCTTTTGGCCCGAGGGCCACATCTGGGTATGGAAATTGTATGGCAGGCCATGAATGCTCACGAAACTGGGGGTTGGGGAGCGGGAGGGGGTGAGAGCTCCAGCTGGGAGTGTGGGCTCTGGGGTGAGGCCAGAAATGAGGAGTTCAGGGTGCAGGAGGGGGCTCCGGGCTGGGGCAGGGGGTNGAGTCAACAGTGTGCCCTTGTTGCCAAGAAGGCTAATGGCATTTTGGGTTGTATAAGTAGGGGCATTTCCAGCAGATCGAGGGATGTGATCATTCCCCTCTACTCAGCACTGGTGAGGCCTCATTTGGAGTACTGTGTCCAGTTTTGGGCCCCACACTACAAGAAGGATGTGGATAAATTGGAGAGAGTCCAGCGGAGGGCAACAAAAATGATTAGGGGGCTGGAGCACATGACTTACGAGGAGAGGCTGAGGGAACTGGGATTGTTTAGTCTGCAGAAGAGAAGAATGAGGGGCGATTTGATAGCTGCTTTCAACTACCTGAAAGGGGGTTCCAAAGAGGATGGATCTAGACTGTTCTCAGTGATAGAAGATGACAGAACAAGGAGTAATGGTCTCAAGTTGCAGAGGGGGAGGTTTAGGTTGGACATTAGGAAAAACTTTTTCACTAGTAGGGTGGTGAAGAACTGGAATGGGTTACCTAGGGAGGTAGTGGAATCTCCTTCCTTAGAGGTTTTTAAGGTCAGGCTTGACAAAGCCCTGGCTGGGCTGATTTAGTTGGGTTTGGTCCTGCTTTGAGCAGGGGGTTGGACTAGATGACCTCCTGAGGTCCCTTCCAACTCTGAGATTCTATGATTCTATGATCCCTCGCTTTCACAGACCTTGGGAGGCAGGCCAGTCCTCGCCCACAGACAACTCGCCTGCATATTTATACCTGCCTCTGGAAATTTCCATTACATGCGTCTGACGAAGTGGGTATTCACCCACGAAAGCTTATGCTCCAATACATCTGTTAGTCTTAAAGGTGCCACAGGACTCTCTGTTGCTTTTTAAGGTAGACAGGATACTCTAGTGCAGGGGTGGGCAAACCTTTTGGCCCGANAATCATAGAATCTCAGGGTTGGAAGGGACCTCAGGAGGTCATCTAGTCCAACCCCCTGCTCAAAGCAGGACCAAACCCAACTAAATCAGCCCAGCCAGGGCTTTGTCAAGCCTGACCTTAAAAACCTCTAAGGAAGGAGATTCCACTACCTCCCTAGGTAACCCATTCCAGTTCTTCACCACCCTACTAGTGAAAAAGTTTTTCCTAATGTCCAACCTAAACCTCCCCCTCTGCAACTTGAGACCATTACTCCTTGTTCTGTCATCTTCTATCACTGAGAACAGTCTAGATCCATCCTCTTTGGAACCCCCTTTCAGGTAGTTGAAAGCAGCTATCAAATCGCCCCTCATTCTTCTCTTCTGCAGACTAAACAATCCCAGTTCCCTCAGCCTCTCCTCGTAAGTCATGTGCTCCAGCCCCCTAATCATTTTTGTTGCCCTCCGCTGGACTCTCTCCAATTTATCCACATCCTTCTTGTAGTGTGGGGCCCAAAACTGGACACAGTACTCCAAATGAGGCCTCACCAGTGCTGAGTAGAGGGGAATGATCACATCCCTAGATCTATGAGGGGTTTGGGGTGTAGGAGGGGGCTCCAGGCTGGGGGGTGGAGCCGAGGGGTGAGGAGTATGGGAGGGGGATCAGGGCTGGGGCATGGGGTTGGGGTGCGGAAGGGGGTCAGGGGTGGTTACCTCAAGCAGCTCCCAGAAGCAGTGGCATGTCCCCCCTCCGTCTCCTACACGGAGGCGCAGTCAGGCAGCTCTGCGCACTGCTGTGTCCGCAGGCGCTGCCCCTGCAGCTCCCATTGGCCGTGGTTCCTAGCCAATGGGAGCTGCGGGGGTGGCGCTTGGGGCGGGGCAGTACGGAGAGCTGCCTGACTGCGTAGCCCCCTGTTGTTGCTTCCGGGAGCCACGCGGAGCCACGGCACATGCGGAGCAGGGCAAGCCCCTGATCCTGCTCCCCGGCAGGAGCTCGAGGGACAGATTAAAATGTCTGAAGGGCTGGATGCCCATCCTGCTCTAGTGGACAGGGTGCTGATATGGGACTCTGGAAGACCTGGGTTCAGTTTCTAGCTCTGCAGCAGATTTCCGCCGTGACCTAGGACAAGTCATTTAATTTACCCTGTGCTTCAGCTCACCATCTGTACAATAAGGATTTAAAAAAAAAATCTCTGCTTCACAGAGTGTCAAATCCATTAGTGATTGTGAGGTGCTCAGATACTACCGTGATGAGGGCCTTATAAGGTAGCTATATGAAGGTGAGAATATGCCCAAAGCCGCTAACTTAAGTGTCAAATTCCATGCTCAGTAAAATCCAGTCAAGTCCAGTAGCATCAGTGAAGTGTTATCCTGAGTTTACACCAGAGTAACTGAGAACAGAATTTGACCCGTAGTAAAAAAAAAGAAAAAATCCAACACGTTAGATAAACTCCACCAATATTAAATATGTTTAAAATCAAGACTGGTGGTTTTCCACAGATGAGTCTTAAGAACCTGGCCCATCTCTCAGTTAAGTCAACAGGACACTTTTCCACTGTCTTGATTGGGGGCCAGATCATTGATATGGTGCTTAAATCGATTTCTACATATTCTGAGGCTATTTATGATGATCAGAAATGGTGTGTGAAGTATGGACTTGTCTCAAAAAATTAGATTAGGCTTAAAGTGTGACTAGTTCAGGGGTGGCCATAAGTCAGCTGTTATCTATTGGCCATGCTTATGTGGCTCCCATTACCTTAGTATCAGAGCACTTCACAATCTCTAATATATTTATCCTCACCACACCCCTGTGAGGTAGGGCGGTGTTACTCCCATTGTACAGATGGGGAACTGAGGCACGGAAAGGCCAAGTGAGCTAGCCAAGGTCACATAGGCAGTCTGTGGTGGAGCAGGCAAGGCCTAGGCCTAGGTTTTAAAACACAAGGGGCTAAAACTGGCTTTCTACGTCCATATTTAGTTATCTAGGTGAGTGGTTCTCAACCTTTCCAGACTCCTGTACCGCTTTCAGGAGTCTGATTTGTCTCATGTACCCCAAGTTTCACCTCACTTAAAAACTACTTGCTAACAAAAGCAGACATAAAAATACAAAAAAGTGTCCTAGCACACTGTTACTGACAGATTGCTGACTTTCTCATTTCTCATAGAAAAGGTTCAGAGAAGGGCAACTAAAATGATTAGGGGTTTCGAACGGGTCCCATATGAGGAGAGATTAAAGAGGCTAGGACTTTTCAGCTTGGAAAAGAGGAGACTAAGGGGGGATATGATAGAAGTATGTACAATCATGAGTGATGTGGAGAAAGTGAAGAAGGAAAAGTTATTTACTTGTTCCCATAATATAGGAACTAGGGGCCACCAAATGAAATCAATGGGCAGCAGGTTTAAAACAAATGAAAGGAAGTTCTTCTTCACACAGCGCACAGTCAACTTGTGGAACTCCTTGCCTGAGGAGGTTGTGAAGGACTATAAAGGACTATATAAGGACTATAGCTAGGACTATAAAAGGGTTTAAATGAGAGCTAGATAAATTCATGGAGGTTAAGTCCATTAATGGCTATTACCCAGGATGGGTAAGGCATGGTGTCCCTAGCCTCCGAGAGGTCTGCTGCTTGCCAGGAGCTAGGATTTACGATGTGACGGAGAGACTGCCGAGACTCATCAAGCCCTCGGATCGCTACCCCTTCCTTCTTCTCCACTTGGGCACCAATGATACTGCCAGGAATGACCTTGAGTGGTTCACTGCAGACTACGTGGCTCTGGGAAGAAGGATAAAGGAGTTTGAGGCGCAAGTGGTGTTCTAGTCCATCCTTCCTGTGGAAGGAAAAAACTCGGGTAGAGACCGTCGAATTGTGGAAGTCAACGAATGGCTACACAGGTGGTGTCGTAGAGAAGGCTTTGGATTCTTCGACCATGGGATGGTGTTCCAAGAAGGAGGAGTGCTAGGCAGAGACGGGCTCCACCTAATGAAGAGAGGGAAGAGCATCTTCACAAGCAGGCTGGCTAACCTAGTGAGGGGGGCTTTAAACTAGGTTCACCGGGGGAAGGAGACCAAAGCCCTGAGGTAAGTGGGGAAGTGGGATACCGGGAGGAAGCACGAGCAGGAGAGCGCAAGAGGGGAGGACGCCTGCCTCATACTGAGAAAGCAGGACGATCAGCGAGTTATCCTAAGTGCCTAAACACAAATGCAAGAAGCCTGGGAAACAAGCAGGGAGAACTGGAAGTCC